>JAMKCF010000002.1:28092846-28205346 GCA_023634235.1 Pisaster brevispinus
GGAATGTCTTTCTTTGAAAAGTGGCGTCTTAGCTACTGAACAATACAATCTCACGTGTTCCGAATGGAGGTAATGGTGAGGTAGAAGCATATTCAAAGGATAAACTTACTGTTTACTTTACGTTTTGTAAAGTTACCAAAATTAAGAGTAAACTTTACATGTAATTTGTAAGTTTTACAAGGAAGTGAAAACATTTTCACATAATGCAAGTGTAATACACTCGTGCATGTAATAAACACAGAGTAAGCCAGTCGCATGCACACATAACAATCCAAGATAGACGGGGGTGGACAGAACACTGATGCTGCAGGGGTTTTATGCTTGGAGTTCGCGTATTCAAAGTTGCAAGAGGGAATTTGGCTTTATGGTCGTCGTGGAACAACAGTCTGTCGAAGAGGGAAAATACTCATCCAAGAAAACCATGGCGTACTAGCTGCAAAGACTTTCAACACGAAGGCTTCAGCACTTGGGCAAATTAAACCGTCGGAAAAGGTCCGATTAAACCAACCGGCTCTTTTCAGCTCCTCTTTCCAGAAGAGATTTTTTTACCTTTTCTGCCGGGCTGACCCCCCCCCCCCCCCCATTTGTTACACTATTGCTACGATTATTTGTGTCTGTGTGTATGTCGCAAGAACTAACTTACCTGCTTACCCACTGATTTGGTACAACTTTCCCAAATTATTTTTAGCAATGTATTATACACAATAAATAAACTTATCTAATACCGAAATAAAGTTTTACACAACTATTAACTAAGATCTTATCTTTTACATTGTAACGAGGTAAATCCATACTTTGTAATTGGGTAATGTTTTACATAACTGAGGTTTACCTAACAATTCAGTAAATGTATTTACCCAATATCGAGGTAAAGTTTTACACAACTATTAACTAAAACCTTACCCAACCCTTGTTGGGTAAAGTTTTACACAACAGTTATGAGATTCACCTGCAACCTCTCAATAAGGTAAAATTTTACACAAGCTGTGTAATTTTTTTCTGTGTGTACCTACTCACCGTATGGACACCGTCAACAGTAATAATGATAAACAAGAAAATGCTGGACACAAGGGGAGTTTAACAACTCTGCATGAAGAAGTTGAAGTTAAGTGAGGTGCTGGCGTCGTAGGTGCAGCTGTATGAATAGATGGAGTACGCTTGAACTTCCACTTTACACACGCCCGCCCAAGAACTTCGGTTTAGCCTTGCGTAATGGCTTTTCGTCATTTTGAGGCCCCCTAGTGTCTCAGTGATATGTTCGATTGTTATATTACAATTGGTTATGAACTAGGTGCTTATGTGTGACCTGATATAAGGATAGACCAATCACGTCTTAGATGGGTACTTAGCAGGAGTCTGACTATGGGTCCACCTGCAAAAATGCTCAAAACAATCATTTTCAAGTGGCTATTTGACAACGTAGGACATTATTGACAAGTTTACACACTTTTCCCAATAACACTTTGTATCCAGTCAATTTGTGTGAGAATAAAACATTTACTCCTCCATGTAAACAAAAAGTGATATGCCTAGAATTATTGTACTTGCTTTATTGTACAGGCATGGTTTATACACTACGGAAGCGTAGTGCCGCCATCTGGTAAAAAAAACAACCCAAAAACCAACAACGCTCGTGAGGTTTATGCAAAGCAAATCCAGAAGACATAAGATATTTATAATGGCTTTTCGTCATTTTCGAGGCCCCTAGTGCCTACGTGATATGTCCGATTATTCGTACATTAAATTTTGTATGAACTAGGTGCATATGTGTGACCTGATATAAGGATAGACCAATCACGTCTTTGATGGGTACTTAGCAGGGGTCTGACTATGGGTCCACCTGTAAAAATGCTCCCCAAAACATTCATTTTCATATTTGACAACGTGGGACATTACTGACAAGTTTACAAACTTTTCCCAATAACACTTTGTATCCAGTCAATTTGTGTGAGAATAAAAACTTTACTCCTCCATGTAAATACAAGTTTTATTTACATGGAGGAGTAAAGTTTTTATTCTCATACAAATTGACTGGATACAAAGTGTTATTGGGAAAAGTTTGTCACAGGTTTTGTTTTTTGTTTTTTTACCAGATGGCGGCACTACGCTTCCGTAGCTCTGTGGCTCTTTTGTAAACAAGTGCTAATACTAAAGTGCATATACACAGCAGATACACTAGATCTAGTTATATTCACTTGTTTTACATGGATGAGTAAAAAGCATGTTTTTTTTCTCACACAAGTAGACTGCATACAAAGTATTATTGGGAAGAGTTTGTAAATTTGTCAGTAATGTCCCACGTTGTCAACTAGCCACTTGAAAATGGCATTTTGGGGGGGCATTTTTACAAGTGGACCCATAGTCAGACACGTGCTAAGTACCCATCAATGACGTGATTGGCCTATCCTTAAATCAGGTCACACATATGCACCTAATTTATAACCAAGTGTAATATAAAAGCAATCGGACATATCACTTAGGCACTAGGGGGCCTCAAAAATGACGAAAAGCCATTATAGATATGTTCTGTCGTCTGGGTTTGCTGTGCATAACCCTCACGAGGTCACAGTTTTTTTTTTTTTTAACAGATGCCGGCACTACGCTTCCGTAGTGTATAAACCATGCCTGCAAAATTCCAGGCTCTGAGGCTCTTTTGTAAACAAGTGCTGTTACTAAATTGCATATACACAGCAAATACACAAATTCTAGGCCTATTAACTTTTTTTAACATGGAGGAGTAAAGAATTTGTTTTCTCACACAAGCTGACTGGTTACAAGTATTATTGGGAAAACAAAATTGTAAATTTGTCAGTAATGTCCCACGTTGTCAAATATCCACTTGAAAATATTTTTTTAGGGGCATTTTTACAGGTGGACCCATAGTCAGACCCCTGCTAAGTACCCATCAAAGACGTGATTGGTCTATCCTTATATCAGGTCACACATATGCACCTAGTTTATAACAAAATGTAATAAATATTAAAGCAATCGGATTTATCACTTAGGCACTAGGGGGCCTCAAAAATGACGAAAAGCCATTATAAACATGTTGTGTCGTCTAGGTTTGTTCACGAGGTTTTGGGTGTGTGTGAACATGTCTACGCATTAAAACCGAGGACTTTAGCAATAGGGATCCGGAAAAAAAAACATATCGGGGACAGTCTTCGGTTTGTTTCGTGTACAAAACCAATAAGAACGTCGCTAAAAAAACTAAGTCCACAGCATGGGATGTCCTCGGTATTATACCATTTACACACTTGTGTGCCCTTACACATGCCAACTTACGGGGTACTTTTAACAATGGAACAATGGACCCCACAATGCAATTTCAATAGGAACAATAGGGCCCCACAAGGGAATTCTTTAGAAAAGGGAACAAAAGAACAACAATAGCAGTACCCCACAAACCGGATCCGTAAGGTTGGGTGTGTGTGTGTGTGTGTGTGTGTGAGTTTGTTTTCACATTCAAACCGGGGACCTATAACAAAAGAGGACAATAGGGTCCCCGGTTGGGTAAAGGTCCCCAGTTAGAAATTGTGTACAAAACCAATGGGAGCTGTTGCCAAAAAGTTAGAGTCCAAACAAAAGAGGGACAATAGGAGGTCCCCGATTGGAGGTGTTTACACACTTTTTTTTTTTTTTTTTTTTCAATAGATGGCGGCACTACGCTTCCGTAGTGTACAAACCATGCCTGCAAAATTCCAGGCTCTGTGGCTCTTTTGTAAACAAGTGCTGTTACTACATTACATATACACAGCAAATACAATAATTCTAGGCATATATATGCAATTTAGTAGCAGCACTTGTTTACAAAAGAGCCACAGAGCCTGGAATTCTGCAGGCATGGTTTATACACTACGGAAGCGTAGTGCCGCCATCTGGTAAAAAAAACAAAAACAAAACAAAAACCTGTGACCTCTAGAAACTAGGTGCTTCCTGAGGTCCGATGAACGCCTTTTATATGGGGTAGGCCTATCTGTGGAGCATATACGTCTTATACGCAAGTCGTGAGTGTAAGCAATTGCCTTCTTACAGTGACTGGGGTGGCAACTGTTGGGGAGAAGGTACTGGTGGGTGTCAGTGGGTTTGCTGTGTACATCCGTAACAAAGCCGCTTGGGGATTTACTTATAGCTACATCTAGAAAGTTAACACTTGTTAGAGAGTTTTCAGTAGTAAACTTTATGGTTGGGTGGAATGAGTTTATATGGTCGATAAACTCATCCAAGCTGTCTTGACTACCACACCAGATAGAGAAAATATCATCAATAAATCTCCACCGAACTAGTGGGCGGCTGGGGGCAGAGGACAGAAGCTTTTCCTCGAAATCAGACACGAACATGTTGGCATATGAGGGCGCCATTCTTGTACACATGGCGGTACCCTGTATATGTAGAAAATCCCTATTGTCATTATTGTCCATGCCCTTCTTGTGCAAAGTTTGTCAACATCCAAAACATCTGATGACATCATTCTGAGAAAAAACATGGGTCACCAATTACTGCCAGAATACGACCACGTGGATTTTGTGCAAGTGGTTTTCGCTCCCAAATCCCAAATAGAGACCAGGGAAAAAGTGGGTTTTGCTCCCAACTATCAAATACAGGCTGGAAAACTAGAGAAAAGGTGTTTTTCGACTTGTTTTTATTTTTTTTAATTTTTTTTATTATTGGTTTATTAAAAACATTCAAACATTGCAGCCAAGGGCTGAATTGTGTTTAAAATACAATAAGAGATATATAGAAAAGATCAAATGTATCAAAAAAGAAAACAAAGGAAAGATTAAGTGCATACTTAATCAGGTTTATGGAACACGAGAATCCTGCGATCATCCCTTACAGTGTTGTTTACAAATAGTAATACAAAGTGCAGCTTGGTTTTACAACGCTATCCCTGAGTAAACAGAGTCACGTTGTGGTTAGTGATCATTGGGTCTAGCGAACCACGCCACAACGTAGTCGCCTCTGATTGGTGGAAAGTTCCCAACATAGTAAAAGCATTGTCTGTGCGCTTAACTCTGGTCTTAAGCTTCGCCATTACAACAAGCACACAACACGCCATACAGGCAGCTTGTTGTTTGTTCATCACCCACCGCCACCCCATTTACAACCGCCTGTTTAAATTCTCTATGTTGTTTTCTCCATCTCTATGGGTTTGAGTTGATAGTTTGTTTTTTGTTTTGCGTGTTTTCCCCTCAAAAAACAGTATTATTAATTACGTAGTTCAGTGTTTATTTCATATTTAGAGTATTTTTTTGGAGATCAAGGCTCACACCTGAGTTTACATTTAGTTGATACAGATGAATATGCATTTAGTGGTTGCTAACCAGTATATTGTAGTTAAAGGAATACAGTTCCTCGCAAATGTGTTCCACATTTGATTGGGACAAGCATACATGTTCAATAACTGTGTTTCAATGTACGTTTTATACTTAAAGAAGAAGCATTCGGTGCAAACATTTGTATGGACAAAACATTTGAAAGTTTTCCGTTTAAAATTAATGTTACAAAAATAAATAAATAAAAAAAATAAAAAAATAAAAATAAAATAAAATAAAATAAACAGGACTTCTCAACCCAGAAGAAGTAATGGTTTAAAACAACAGATATTCATTCATGCGTATTGGTCCCGTGGGTCCATAAATATACATAAATATATACAAATATCCGAGCTTTTACAAGTAGGCCAAAAAATATGAATACGACATTAAAAACAATGTATTGCAAGTTCAAACAAGGTTAAAAAAGAGGAAAGTGTTTAAAAAGAAAAATAATTCAGGTGGGTGAAACCCCTAAAGTTAAATACAAGGAGGCCAGCTACATTAAAAAACAGCAGAAAAACATTAAACACCAACCATTGAGAAGTCTGGTCAAGGACGGGATCGGACTGTTTGAATACCTGTTAGTTCTACACTTGGTTTGGAGACGTTTGATTGTATTTCTGAGGTTATTGTTTCTAATGGATGGAAGCAAGTGTTCGTATTTGTTTGAACTGGTTAGTGATTTACCAAACTTAACAAAGAGCTGTTCAAGTCTAACAGAGACATGAGGCAGACCAAATTTCATTGAATGACTTAGTACTACAGAAGTCCTTATTTAAAATAGTGCGGAGGGCCTTGCGCTGTAATTTGCCCCAGACATTTCAACTGATATTTGTAAGGCTGGAGAACCAAACTGGACAAGCGTATTCTACTGTAGGTCTAACATTCATGATATATATCAATAACAGTCTTTAACAGGAGATCAACAACGCTTGAGTCGACGAAAACAAAAAGGTTAAGGATAAAAGACTTGCACCTCTGATCAATTTGGGTGTCTCATTTAAGGTTTTTTTTGAACGCGTACACCTAGGAGTTTCACGCAATCAGTTTGATTAATTAATGAGCCACCAATATTAAAGGTATAGGTCCTACAGATTGAGAACGCTGAAAACAAATTTTCATGGATTGAAATTTGGATGGATTAAGTCTCACATTGTTAACAATAGAACATTGTTAGAGACGATCTAATTGTTAGAGACGATCGTTTTGCATGCTGATAGTTTGTTCAGGATTCCTACAAGTTTGACTGAGTGTCATGTCGTCAACATATTTATAATGTGAAACCTCAGATGAGTTGGTGACAAAATCGTTAATCATAACTAAAAAAGCATTAGATCAAATTTGTGTGCCTTATGGGACACCTGCATCAACACTTTCCCAAGTAGATACACAACCATTATAGCGAACTCACTGTAAACGAGATGACAACAAGTCAGTCATCCATGGCACAATAGAGGATATGAAACCAAGTTGAATGACTTTTTGAATTACTACCTGATCATCAACTCTATCAAAAGCTTTATTGAAATCCGTAGCAACTAAGACCGCGGAGCTACGAGGGTCATCGGTTACACTATAAATGTTATTTGAAAGCGTTGCTAAACAGAGTGAGGTTGGTGAACCTTTGAGTGAGCCAAATTGCTGTTTATCTAAGAGATTTCCAATATCTTTCATTATCCAATCTGCAACAAATTCTTCGAAAACTTTTGCGAAAATACATGTAAGTGATATCGGACGAAAATTGTAAATCCTTGGGGGATTGGTTTTTGGTACGGGGACAACAAAAACCATTTTCCAGATACCAGGTGCCAGTCCTTCTTGGAGAGAACAATTGAAGATATCACTCAGTGGGAAACAGAGTTCATACGCGAATTATTTCACTAGGCGTGGTGGGATGCAGTCAGGTCCTCCACTCTTGTTTATATTGATTTTTCTTAGTTAATTATAAACATCCATGGGGGTGATTACAGGAACTGTGGATTCTGCAGGCAAGTATGCAGCTAGGTTGGAAGGATCTAATTTAGGAATATTGTTCGCCACCGAGATAAAGTTGTGGTTAATTTCATTTGCTATGTCCAATGATGACGCACCCGGTAGGAGGACTTTCTTTTGACGATTCAGCCCAGTCATTTTTCAGCCCTGCCTTGGATTAGTTAATCTCAGTCTAGCCACATTACAATTATAGAGTGCATTTCAAGCTCTTTTTATAAGCCTGATAATCTTGTTACGTAGTAGTCTCCTTAAACAAATCTTGTCACTGTTAAAAGCTGTCTGTCTCTTGAACACGAGTGGTTCAAGTTCTGCATTTATCCAAGGTTTATCTTTTGAATGTGTTAAGGCAGACATTGTTGGGAAGAATTCATCAACGGCACCCACAAAAGTCTGATAAAAGACATCTGTTTTGCCACACGCTGATGATGCGGATTTAACTTCATTCAAGTCGTATTTGGTAATCCATTGACCAAAGCTTCTTTTGTTAGAATTTAACAATTAAACGAAATGAAATAAAATGGAATTGAAGTTTAATTATAATTCTACCGAGACACACCTAGCACTGAAGGACTTACGTGAGATTGCACCTGCCACCGGTATTCTAATGTCACACTTGAGAGAGCTCATTGTTAAAACAAGGGGCACGCCCTATATAACGACACCCCAATAGGTACACCTCAGTGCATTTTGTGCATAGAGGCGTTTGCAGTCAACCAACAGGAGGGTACCAGGGGGGAACGTAAGTCCTTCAGTGCTAGGTGTGTCTCAGTAGAATTATAATTAAACTTCAATTCTATTTTATTTCATTTCGTTTAATTGTTAAATTCTACCTCGACACCACCTAGCACCTCGACCTTACGTGAGATGTTGACAGCCCCCCTGACTGCAAACCCTTCCGAAGGCATATCTACCAAGTACATGTGTACAACATTATTATTAACAAATGGTATTTGCTAGATGGATTAATAGATTTATCCATGCAAGCTCACTATTCTTCAAAGTGAAGTGTATTGTTTACATCAAAACATAGGCTGAATAAACTCAAAGTATTGTCATAGTCTTAAGTTCATTTCCCGTATTCTCTACAGTTTAGTTTTAATCTTAATGTTTATTAGTCATAATATTTGGCCATGGTTGCACCCAACCGGCGTTCATACAACATAAAATGTTTCAAACGTGTTTCTGTATAATCTTTACAGTTTAATTGAAGTCTTGGAACTTAAACACCACTTTTCATATGGATAACTAAACCTCAAAACAGGCTTAGCCCGTGCCAAGAACAGCATTAGCGAAAACAGAGTTGTCATTTATGCATTTGTTATAATATTTAGCAAAAGTTGAGCCATAGATGATTTCATATCCTCTATACTTGCTTTTGCTTATATTCATGTATTTTCATGCATATGTGTAGATTTTACCAAATTTATCAATAAGGTGCTTCCATACAAAATTGGCTGAAAAGCGCACGGACCGTGCACAAAAAAGCATTCATGTTCTACGAGAGTGATTAAACAATGGGACCGTAGTCGTGAGAGCAGCAGTCTCGCGAGAAGCAGCATTCTCGCGAGAAAGACGTTTCGCTATTACCTCAACAAACGTTTAAAGACTTGTTTACAAGCCTAGTTTAAATCACGCTCTAGAAAAACGTCTGTGTTCAACCTTCAAATACTTCTTCAAACTGATCCACTCAGTTTTCCGTTTGGTTTATTACTTTATATATATATTTTTTTCCAGTGGTACATATAGTGCGCAGAAGATAAGAGATTAGTAACAGAAACTGTAAGGTTTGAGGAAATTGCACAACTTATGAATTTCACGCCTACGTAAAGGCCCTGTCACATAGTAACGACAAGAGCTAACTTGATGCCTATAGAGTACGAATGCTGAACGTACGCAACGAATGATCAACGCATGCCCAACGTACGCCTAGCGTGCTGTGACCGGTCACTTTTGTCTCTAATGACCCATTGATACGCTCTCCAAGTTGGTTCAGGTTATTTTTATGAACGGTGAGAAGATTCTGAATGTGGAGGAGCTAGGTCGGTGACGTCACAGACGCGGCTAAAAAACGCTATCTATACTGTAACTGTACAGGACACGCATGTTACTATATCGTTGCTCCAGCGAATTGTACGTTAGATGGACACTAGGTGAAAGTTGATGTACGTCAACAAACGAAGTGTATTCGTTGACAATTCTTTAGTTATTCGTTACAAACGCAATGTTTTAGATATGTTGGAAATATATGGTCGAACAACTGACGAAGAAGCAACACCAAACGTGCGAAATGTTCACACATCAAATGCTAATGGTGAAGATAGCGTGTTGATCACTAATTTGTCAACCGTATACAATTTTGCACTTGATCAAAACACTTTCTAGACCCTAGCACACCTCTGCGAATCCCTATGAACCACTAACGAATACAACTTACACGAAAGTACACCCAAGTTACTAAAAAAACGTTGGGCACACATTAGCTCTATTCGCAACAGTGTGACGGGGCCTTATGTTCCAATGTCCGCATGCTAGTGTGCTAAAATGTTGCTGCCATTGTTCCCGTGACTATACAGCTAATGCGTATCTCCATTGAGTGGGCGTTGCCTCGTTAGCTCTTTGAAAAAAAAAAGCTTTCTAATTGGTTGATCTGTATTATGCATACGTTAGTTAGATAAGGCAAGGTGAAATAGTATGATTACCAATTACGCACAGCTGACAAAGACGTCGTGCAAAGCGAACCAGACGACATTAATGTTTACCTGTGAGAATTGTACATGGACTATAATGATCCAGGCAGAACGACCCTGGCTGTACATTGGGAAACCCGGGCAAGAATGTATACGTTGTTAAGACCAATCAATTTTTAGACGTCGTTAGTTGTTTTCCCAGGTGAGATGCGTTTTGTTGCAGTTTGATAAAGGTTTGCTTATTGGAAAGGTTGTTGAAGTTGAATACAAATTGGGCATCCTCTCCCAAAATTTGAAACTATTTTTCAACAGCCGACACTGACCACTAGACAAAAACGGATACAGACAGGCTCCATCCGAACAATGGAAGCAATGCTGGACCGGTAAAGAGAGAGGAAATTCAGGTAATTTCTTTTGCGGCTTTCTGCTTGTTTTAATTTATATATATATATATATATTTTTTTTTCTAGGCGACTTAATTGAGCCTGGGTTGATTTTGCTTTCCTGAGAGAAGAAAAGGAGATAGGATATTATTGAATGGACATTGAGAAGAAAAAAAATGGTGCATAATTATTACTTAAAGTACAAGTCATAGTTACGACTTAAACCCCTAATTGTTGACTTGGTACAAGTTACAAATAATACCTTTGGCTCATGATAATGATTTAGGGCAAGTCACATAATGAGGTATATTTCATTATTGATTAAGCTTGTAAACATTTTGAGTACAGGTCATAATTGTCTTCAGTGTCCCGCAAAAGACGAAAAAGAAAAACCTGGAACACGGGGAAAACATTTCTGAAGAAAAACAAGTCGGAATACTTTTTACTTATAAAATCAATACAAGCTCGTGTAAAAGAAAGAGAAAAAACACAACAGTGTACGTTATTTCAAAGCAGCACTAACACATACCCTTGTGACACAGTCGAGCTGTAACTATAAAAATGACCATGTAAATTTCAAGTCGACTTGGACCTGAATTGTGTATTTTTGTCGTTATTTGTTGAGCCCTACAAAGGTATTTCGTGTTTGCCACTCTCTCTTCTGTTAAACGCTTTGATCTTTGTCAAGAAAGTTATAAGGAAAAACACCGGAAAGAATAAATTTTGTGTTGGCGGCCAAAAATGTAAATCTGAGCTCTAAACTAAAACCAGTAAAAGTGATCTTGAGGGTAAACTGCTGGACTAAAATTAAATAGTTATTACTTTGAAAAATTGATAACTTTAAGAACCTGACCAACATTGATATCATTTTTCAGTCCAAACTTTATCTTAATCGTTTGTTACGCAACAGTCTGACGAACTGATACATTGTGTCTGACGAACCATTATGTCTGGCCCATTGTGTCTGACAAGGCACTTTTTCCAACCGCAATAAGACCAATCGTATCCAATGTGTCATTGGAAATCTTCAAACAAGTATACAAATGGAAAACAATCGAGCTTAAGAAAATACAATCCCTTATTGGTTTCCACAAAACGAATTGATATGTTTATATGTTCATAAAAAGACCATCTTCTTGCTGTTAAGAGTGGCCCGTTTTCAATGAGCGGTGCAGTTTCGTTGTTCCATTTTATTGTATTTATTTTTTTAACTAGTGCAACAATATTCGAAGACGTGGCTATTGCTGAAGTCAACCCATAGTATCCCTAAATTAGGTTTCATCTGGGGGAAAATGGAAATAAGCCAATTTCAACTGGTAATGGTAGATATGGTTGTCAACATTGACCCCCCCCCATAAATAAGTAAGGACAGATAGGGATGGGGGAATTGTTCTTTTTTTTTTTTTGGGGGGGGAGGGGGTCGTTGGAACAGATGACCCAATTTTTGCTCAAAGTATGTCGTTTTTGGTATCAACTGAAAGAAAATTTAATATTTAACATGGAAGTGGTGTTTATTTTGTAATGTTATCCTCCGGTAAAAAGTTACACTTGATTGAAGACGTGGTGCTGGTTAACAAGGAATCAGCAAGCGCTTTAATTGTGCTCAGTGTATGTTGTGTTGTCTTTGTAGAGATGGGAATCAGTGGGACTAGAACTAAATTAGTCCAAGTGGACATTATCCTATGCAAATGATACAAACATTATTGCAAATTACCCTGTAATCTGATCCCACTGTCTTACGTTAAGGAAGTTTTTGTAGTTTATTTGTTAAAATAATAATAATAATAGTAATAATAATACTGGGTTCTTGTATAGCGCTTTATCCCACCCCTAGGGGCGTATCAAAGCGCTTTGTATTTTTTCCTGCAAGGTATGTGGAGATACATTTTGAAGTACGAGACTTATTCCTTTATATCACCATGTAACTTTAACAAGGTGCTGTGACCAGGAACACCGGGGCAAACCCCTTCTCTTTACGACAAATGCTCTGGGTTCTTTAACATTTTAGACAACATTAGACAACACAAGAGACCTTGAGCTTCACGTCCCATCCAACCATCCAAGGGAGACAGCAATAATGGTTAAGCGTCTTGCTTAAGGACACAGAAATGTCACGACTGGGACTCGAACCCAAACTCTGCTAATCAGAAACACCAGAGCTCGTGTTAGGTGTTCTTATCCGATCGGCCACGACATGCCAGGGAAGAGTGGAATCATACACGTGAGAGGTTTGTTTTTAATAACCTGCAAAGAAAAACAAAGAAGGATCGGAACAATCTTTAAAATGTTTTGGCAGTTATGAAGCTTCACCCCATGTTGAGTGAGAATCATGTATTGGAAGGCGATTATTAAGAAGTTTGAGGCGTCATAATTGTACAGTTCTTTATAGAATAAGAAAGGAGAAAAGGGGAAGGTAGGACAACCTAACGAATGGTGAAGGGCAAACAATTAAAAATAAACAGGTTATGCGTGTGTGGTGTTGGGTGGGGGGGACAGAAAGGAGAAAGGGTGTGAGAAAAAAGGGAAACTGTGTGCCTAGGCACACGGTCTCTCTTTTTTCTCCCAACCCATCCTTTCCCTCCGCCCCACCCCCTACACTCACCTGTTCTTCTGTTGTTGCCCTTAACCATATGTTCATTTTATCCTACCTCCCATTTCCCCCTTTATTTCTATAAAGAACTGTATATAACGCCTCAACGATTTTAACCTTGCCTTTCAATACTTGATTCTCACTTGACATGTGAAGAAGAAGCTTCATTACTGACAAAACTTTAAGCTTTTGACTATTTTGTGTGCGTTTCGGTCCTCGGTTTGTCTATGCATGTTATTAAACAAAACTCTGACTATTTAATGCATTTATTGAATGCCATCGAATTAAATATTGAATACCAACTCATGACTTGCTTGCACACGGCAACTTGTATTTTGTAGGTGAGATATCACCTAATATCACAAAGCCGGACGGCCACTTTAAGGGTGGGGGATTCGATCACAAACTGATTTGGGCTGTCGACCCAAATCAACTATCACCAAGGGCACGTTGCCACCTACTCCTTGGGCTGAAACTGGGTTACCCCTTCAGAGTCCGCAAGGATGTGGGCATGGGTATTACCCACTGGAAGCCTGGCCGGTAGAGCAGAATGTACTACCTTCCCAAGAACTTTCGAAACAATAGTGCCTTGCTCAAGGGCAGACGTGCCATGACTGGGATTCGAACCCAAACTCTGCTGCTGATAATATCAGAGCTTGGGTCCGGTGAACAAGACCGCCTGGCCACGACAAGCCACATGTATGTTTCATGTTTCCCTCCAGAAACATAACAAGTTGGCATGTGGTGTTTTTCTGCATGTTGAGTGTGCTGTGGCCATTGCTCTAATGTAGCAGATAGAATAGATACAGAAGAACTTGGTAGCGATGAAGAAGAAACAGAACAACCAAGCCTTTTGTTTTGGCAAAACTTGTAGGGCCTAAAATGAGCTTACTGTCATCTTAGCCTTCTAAATAGTATTTCTGATTAACAAATTGTTTTATTTGTAATTGACATGCCTTGAACCATTTTGATACCAGCCTCCAAACAATGTGATACATTTTGATAGGTATGTGGTAACGTATTACGGTAGTTTCAAGGTCCTCTTTACATAGAAACTGTGTTATGAGCGTGCCTATTTATTGTTAACCAGCACCACGCTCCAATCTAGTGTAACTTTTTATAGGATAATAACATGAATACCACTTCCAGTATTTAAAATTTTATTTCCTTTCATTTGATACCAAACACAATAAACTTTGAGCAAAATGTGGGTCAAAGACCCCCTAGTTTCATTTCTTTTTTTAATTTTTATAGTGACACCCTTACCTATCAATCTCAGTTGAAATCGGCTTCTTTCAAATGTGTTCCAAGATTTGCTAAATATATAGCTAATTTTGGGTTACTACCAGTAAGATTTTTAAAATTCAAATATTGCCTGCTTTTGATGCAGTACAGGTAAATCTACGACTTTCCAGGTGACCCTGGAGAGTTCTAGTATTACAAGGTGAAGCCGAGAGAATTTACAACGGTCCGGTGATCATAGTCTATCGGACATATTGGGTTGTACATTATGGTTAAAGAGAAGAGCAGAATGCGTTATAAAAAGTTCAAATATTTATTCACTCAAATCTGCAATAACACCCGATGTGTACCGTCGATGAGGAAGATAATTAAGAAATCGGTTACTTTCTCTAACTTTCTTGGTCAAAAAATCAGAGTTTTTCTGCTCACCGTTTTTTTTTTTTTTTTTCATATATCAAACTGTATATAATTAATTTACTTTAAAGGTAATTCTTTGGTTTTTTCTTGTTATTTGGCTGTTTTATTGTTTTATTCTGGATGTCAGTGGGAAGTAGTTACTGGGGTGTGGAAAAAGGAAGTATATAACACCACCAAGGAAAAACAAACCCAATATGAATGAATGAATAGTTTAACAAGTTGGGTTGTACATTATGGTTAAAGAGAAGAGCACAAAATAAGTAAAAACATATGACCCCCCCCAAAAAAAAAAATATAAAAAAATACATTAAAAAAAAGAAGAAGAAAGAAACATGCAACACATTAATAAAACATTGTCTCGGTCCGTTTTGCATTAGTTCCGACAGCTCATTTTTCTTGAGGAACTGAAGGGAAAAGATAATATCAAATTATCCAACATGCAGCAGAACGAGGTTGTCGAGCCTGCAGTTAATTATAATATCAGGTCACATTGCCATGGCAACTCGGCAACTTTAGGTACAAACAATCGAACATCAATGCTGTCTGGGGGTTTCGTTCCTTAAAGCTGTATCAAAACAAAATATGGTAATTAATGGCTGAAATAGGAGAAAAAGAGAAGGGAAACAGTAAGTAAAACCAAATGTAAAAGTTTATGTGCGTTGCTTTTGGCTTATTTTCATTTGAGCTTGTCATGCAAATTATAAACAAGTTCAGTTAGAAACGGTTGGTCTGATTGTACTGCCATAGTATCAATGTGTGGTTTTTAAACCATATAAAACACTGCAACACCAAGTGGCACTACATTGAACCATGGTGAAAATGGTGCCTACTTGCTAAACCAATGAAAGTAGAAAAGGTGCAAACCCGTCTAAAGATGAATCTTTGTAACAATGAATATAGAGGGTTGCGAAGACGCTAAGATAAAACGGCACTGATAAATCCATACACAAACAAATCTAAAATGTTCTTATTAAAAATAGGCGTTTGAACCCGAAGAAAGAAAGAAGAAGAAGAAAAAGAGTATACACAAAAATATTTCCAGCGATCTTATGCTGAATTTCTTGCGCAGGATTGTTTTTAATGTCGGCTGATTGATACTAATCAGGATTTTAAAGTGGAAGGGAATCGGCCAAGTCAGTTTTGTATTTTATTCATTTTCCAATAAATAAAGTCCTCATTTGACTGAGGAAAAAAAATTACAAGCCTCTAAACTCACATTAAAATGTTGTGAATTGCCTTTTTATTTCATGCCTTTCTAGTGCAAAGTTTGGCAACATCCAAACCATCTGAAGACATCATCAGCTGATGACATCGTCCCGAGAAAAAATTGATCTCAACATTTTTGTACGGGGGTGTTTTTGGTTCAATCTTGACTTTCGATAATATTTAATTACATTGACGAATAACTCATCATTCGGATGTAAATATCTTTTAGGCCTAGTTGTTAAAATGCGCTGATTTCAAGTTTCAAAATTTGCTCAGAAAAAGTCAGTTAGGAACCAATTCATCCCTGTACTAAAATGTAGTGACCCATTTTTCTCAGAATGATGTCATAAGATGGTTTGGATGTATACAAATTTTGCACTAGAAGGATATCGAAAGCGATGACAATGTACACCATTTAAACCTGAGGTTAGAGTCTTTAGAGTCTTTGACAATTCTAAGAACCCGACCAACATTGATATCATTTTCAAACTTAATCTTAAACGTTTGTTACACTACAGTCTGACGAACCATTATGTCCGACACATTGTGTCTGACGAACCATTATGAACGACCCAATGTGTCTGACGAACCACTTTTTCCGACCGTAGTATGACCAATCATGTCCAATGTGTCACTGGAAATGTTCAAACAAATGAAATAATAGAAAACAGTCGAGCTTAAGAAAAACAATCCCGAATTGATTTCCACTGAACAACTTTCTATGTTTTTTTGTTCATTAAAGGACATCTTATTGCTGTTCAGAGTGGCCCGTTTTTAATGAGCAGTGCAGTTTCGTTGATCAATGTTCAATTTACAAGGGCTTTACAAGTGCAACAATATTCGAAGACGTGGCTATGCTGATGTCAACCCAGTGAGGTTTGTTTTCTTCATATATTGGCTGCTTTAGAATACAGGTAAAACTACGACTTCCCATGTGACCCTGGAGAGTTCTAGTATTACAAGGTGAAGCCGAAAGAGTTTACAACGGTCCAGGGATCATAGTCTATCGGAAATATTGGGTTGTACATTATGGTAACAGAGAAGAGCAGAATGATTTGTAAAAAGTTCAAATATGTATTTATTCAAATCTGTAATAACACCCCGTGTTCCGTCGATGAGGAAAAACAATTAGAAGTTACTTTCTTTAACTTTCTAATAAAAATAATCCCAATATTGTTTATTGTATTTTGGTTGTTTTATTGTTTTCTTTGGGATGTCAGTATGAAGTGACGTAGTTACTCGATTATGAAATAAAGGGAGTATTATAACACACCACTAAAGAGATAAATAAATAACTAAATAAATGCATTTGGAATAAATAAATAAGTAAATAAGTAAACAGAGTAGGTAAATAAATATGCCTTATAAAAAAAAGTTTTAAAAAATACAGAAAAAGAAAAAAAAGGAAAAATAAGGAAAGAAAGATACCGCACATAAATAACACATTGTCTCGATCTGTTTTGCACGAGTTCCGACACTTAATTTTGTATGGAACTAAAGGAACAAAATATTGATTTATCCTACATGCAGCAGTACGAGGGTGTCGAGCCTGAAGTTAATTTTTAATATTAAGCTACATTGTCATGGCAACTTGGCAACATAAGGTACAAACAATTGAACATCATTGTTGTCTGGGGGTTTTGTATCTCACCGCTGTATCACTATAAACAAAAACAAAAAATGGTAATTAAAGGCTGAAACAGGAGAAAAAGAGAAGGAATACAGTAAATAAAACCAAATGTAAATTATTCAGTGCGCTGAATGAATAAAGAGGGTTACGAAGAAGCTTTTTCTTCCTCAGAATGATTTCATAAGACGGTTGGATGTTGAGAAATGTTGCACTAGAAGGGTATCGAAAACGATGAAAATGTACACCATAACGTGAGGTAAGAGACTGTATAGTCTTTGATAATTTTAAGAGCCCGACCAACATTGATAAAAATTTTCAGTTCAAACTTAATCTTTATGGTTTGTTACGCAAGAGTCTGACGAACCATCATGTTTGACCCATTGTGTCTGACGATGAGGAAAAAAACAATTAGAAATCAGTTACTTTCTCTAACTTTCTTAGTCAAATAATCCTAGCTTTCTTGCTCACTGTTTGTTTAATGGTTTGCATTTTATTATAATCATTTATTTATTCATTTCTACAAACTGTATTTAATTCATTACCCGAAAGTAATTGTTAGGTTGTTTCTTGTATTTTGGCTGTTTCAAAGTTTTCTTCGGGATGTCAGTATAAAGTGATGTCGTTACTCAAGTATGAAATAAAGGGGGTAATATAACACCACTGAATACAAAAATTTGATAACTAATTTAATACAATATGAATAAATAAATAATTAAACAAGAAAACAAAATAAGTTAATAACTATGACTAAATAAATAAACATCAATAAAGAGAAGGAAACATTTAAAAGAAGGAAAGAAAGATACTTCATTTTTCTTATGGAACTAAAGGAACAAAATATCATCGATTTATTCAACATGCAGCAGAACGAGGATGTCGAGCCTGTAGTTAATTTTTAATATTAGGTCACATTGTCATGGCAACTTGGCAACATTAGGTACAAACAAATGTACATCATTGTTGTCTGGGGGTTCCGTACCGCAAAGCTGTTTCACTATAAACAAAAACGAAATATGGTAATAACAGGCTGAAACAGGAGAAAACGAGAAGGGAAACAGTAAATAAAACCAAATGTAAAATGTTCTGTGCGTTCAATGAATAAAGAGGGTTTCGAAGAAGTTTTTTTCTTAGAATGATATCATAAGACGGTTGGATGTTGATAAATGTTGCACTAGAAGTGTATTGAAAACGATGACAATGTACACCATAACGTGAGGTTAGAGACTGTATAGTCTTTGATAATTCTAAGAACCCGACCAACATTGATATCATTTTTTAGTTCAAACTTAATCTTAAACGTCTGTTACGCAACAGTCTCACGAACCATTATGTCCAACACATTGTGGTTGACGAACTCTCATGTCTGAAGGAACAAAATATCATCGATTTATTCAACATGCAGCACAACGAGGGTGTCGAGACTGTAGTTAATTATAATATCAGGTCACATTGCCATGGCAACTCGGCAACATTAGGTACAAACAAATGTACATCATTGTAGTCTGGGTGTTTCGTTGCGCAAAGCTGTATCACTATAAACAAAAACAAAATATGGTAAATAAATGCTGAAACAGGAAAAAAAGAGAAGGGAAACAGTAAATAAAACCAAATGTAAAAGACTCTGTGCGCTGCTTCAGCTATTGGCTTATTTCAAATTAAGCTTGTCATGCAAAGTCTAAATATGTTCAGTTGGAAACGGTTAGACCATAAGGACTATGGAAGGAGTTACAACTCTCTTATTCAGAGGAAACATGATCACCGCCGCAAATACCTTGCAGTCATATGTTAATCAGAAATTGTGACCGCTGACACTAACATCCGTTTGCGGTCAGCCAATTGTGGAACATTTGTCTATAGCAGAGCATTGCATTCTGGGAAATTGGCGTGTGCAGAACCCCTAACCAGTAATTCTGTTGAATGAAAGTGTGGCAGGAAAAGAAGGTTTTCAGCCTTCAAATGTTTTTCTTTGTAGTTTGGATTTGGCTAGGGTTGGCCACATCATCAAGTAACATGTTTAAAAGGAAATTCTCTAATTTCCAGATGCACACATTTTTTACCCAGAAAATCCATGAAAACTGAATATGTGTAGGTTTTAACAAAAAGTCGTATTTCTCACACAAATTTTGAAGATTTTGGTGTAAATTCCCTTAACTTTGGTTAATTTTCAAAAACAAAACATTGAAAGGTACTTGTCAATAAAGTATACGCGATTGCGTGCGTCTTCAATGGACTCGACTGCGACTCCATTTATTGTGGAAAAGCTTGCAGCGAAATGACGTCGGAAAATATGACACAGCATTCTTCAATGCAAGGCCAAAATTGGTTGGACTGATATTACTGCCATGGTATCAGTGTGTGGTTTTCATACCCTATAAAAACACTGCAACATCAAGCGGCAATACATCGAACAATGGTGACTGCGGTGTCTACTTGCTTCCCAAATAAACGTAGACAAAGTGCAAACCCGTCTTAAGACGAATCTTTGTAAGAATTAAACAAAGAGGGTTTCGAAGACGATAAGATAAAACGGCACTTATAATTCCAAACACAAACAAATCCAAAATTGTTTTTACAAAATGTTTGAACCCCCAAAAAAGAAAAAAGTTAACAAAATCATGAAAACAGTAAACATGTCCACTGATCTGATGCTATGAATTTGAATTTCTACGGCAGAATTTTCGAATGTCGGCTAATTGATATTAATCAGTATTTTAAAGTGGAAGGGAATCGGCCAATTCAACTTGTCACTAGATAGAGTCCTCATGAGACTGAGGAAAAAATTACAAGTCTTTAAACTGGCGTTAAAATGTTGTGAATTGCCATTATACTCCATGCCTTTCTAGTGCAAAGTTTGGCAACCAAAACATCTGAAATATCATCACCTGATGACATAATTCCGAGTAAAATGGGTCTCTACACTTTTGTGCGGGAACGTTTTGGTTCATTCTTGACTTTCGTTAATATTTAATCAAAACGGCCTTAAATTTGACATTTACATTATATTGACGAAGAATTCATCCTTGGGATGTAAAGATGCATTAGGCCTAGCTGTTCAATATTGTCAAGTTTCAAATTTTGCTCTGAAAAAGTCAGTTATTAACCGATTCATCCCCGTACTAAAATGTAGTGCCCCATTTTTCTCAGAATGATGTCATAAGATGGTTTGAATAATGAAGAATTGTTGCACTACAAGCTACGAAAACGATGACAATGTACACCATTTAAAACCCTTGGTTAAAGAAGATGGACATTTGTTTGCCTCCCAAATAGAAAAAATGACATATCCTTTTAAAGATTTTTTTCCTGGCCAAGGAGAGGTATTTGTAAATGACAAGCCATGTGTGTATGCTTACATTTAATGCGGTTAGACTGACCAGGGTAATCTAACCTTGCCTCAGGGGATAACAATAACTGTTTTGTTCACTTGTTGACATAGACTGCCCATAAAAATGCTTCCGGAGATAATTAGAGGTTCTAATTATGTTTATAGATTGGAGCAGGCATGGGAATCAAGGGGGATTGTTTTGGGGCAGCCCACATCAATCAATAAACCAGCCAGGTCTTATTATAGTGACTGGGTACAGCTGTGAACAGCTGATACCAGGCAGCTCAGGATTTTTGTTTGTTTTGTGTCTTGGCTCAAGTAAAACAGCATTGCTATGCCCAGCTCATGAATAATTACCACTTGGTAAGTGACCACACTGAATTTATTGCAGGTCCTTTCTTGCAATAAAGTCAGTGTGGCCACTGGTGTGTTCTCCAGACACAAGTAGGCAGTCATAACAGGCAAGTAGGAAGTAATTTACCCCCAGCACTGCTAATTAATATAATATACCAATGAGTTGCCTATTTTCATTCCTCCCTAAAAAGTGCGTGTAATTTTAAAAATCAAACATTACTAAGGGTTTATACGTGAGATTAGAGACTTGTAATGTTTTCTTCATGAGGATTTTATCTAGTGGAAAATGGGAACATCACAAAATTGTGTAATTGTGTAATTCAATCACCAATGAAGTAATGTAGAGATTCTGTTGATGAATTCAGAGAGAAGGTTACATTATTTTGAGGAATGTTTTATTGAGTTTCAGATGTTTGAAAAATGTATTTTTACTGAAACGAAATATACCACAAATTAGTTACAGGATTAATTGAGTTTCAATGTGTTTTCTGTTTTTCGTTTGGTTTCTATGTTGCTGAATTTGAGGAGCTGCGTTCTTAGAGCGCCGTAAATGCACCTTATTATTGTTAACACTTTTAATATTGAGAACACATAAAATGCCGTTGCATAGTGCTAACCAACCAAAAGGATCTATGGAATATAAAAATATATAATGAATAAATCAATCAATACAACATAATGGCGTGACGTTTCGGCCCTTGCGGAGTTGTTATCTGTTGTTACTAGTGACAACATATAATTATACAAAACCAAGCAAAACAGAAGCAGACAAGTGGAACAAATAAAGAGAGAAAGAGAGGTGCAGAAAGCACATACTAAAAAAATGACGAAACAAGAATGAAAAAAAAAACAACGAAGGAGACAAATGGGGTCGGGTAGAGTGGTATTTCATGAAAATTCTGAAGCACATCGGTTTACTGTTTACGTGGAGCAGTGATGTATAATCATATTTAATACTTTTTAAGTGGTTTGTATGTTATCATTATGTTTGATTGTTGTACGTGTTTGACTAAAAATCTTCGGGAAAAACAGAGTATTTCATCTCAACTAAAAGGAAAACAAGTGCTTAAAAAATAAAATATAAACACAAAATTAAACAAGTAAATAAATAAATCAATAGATTATTTATTTATGTATAATTAATTATTCCTTTCCGATTTTTCCCTATCTTAGGAAGAGTTTGATTCAACTTAAACCTAGAAACTTTCAATGTCACAGAAACCTTTATCTAATCACACTGACTGGCTGTTCATTTTACATCAAGGACACAGTAATTCTCATTTTTAATATATTTTTGTTGTGCACCTAGGTTTTCTTCCAAAACAGTAAAACAAAACTTGTGGTTTCTAAATAACTGTTTCTACCATTCCAATCAAAACTTTAAGCCCGCAGATGTCAACACACCTTCTTTATTCAGTACTATAGCCACTCCTAAGTTCACAGAACCAGGGGTGGATTTCACAAAAAGTTAAGACTTGTCTGATATCGAGTTAGGACGAGTTACTCGTCCTAACTTAGGACTAGCCTTAAGTTTTTTAACAACTCCTAGGACTAGTTCTAAGTTAAGACTATCTTTGTGAAACGACCCTAGGTAATTTACTCCACAAAGACTTCCAACGGGCAACAAGGCTTTTGAGTAAAACTATTATATTGCACTGAAACAAATGTATAACAAAATGAAAAGGATTAAGATTGGACATTATTTGGATCTCAATAGGAGTGTCAATCGTTCTCCAAGGACAGGGCTGTAGAGTGTATGCGGATCATTAAATAGGCCTAAATATAAAAAAAACAAGGATTGTCAGATGATTTTGTTTTTCACTGTCGGTAGAAAAAACTGGTCTGCAAAGTTGTAACATTGCTTGAGTGCTGGTCGGCTTTCTTTAGAACTGGTTAGTGCCGACCAGCCAGATGAGCGTAGTCAAAACACTGGTATTCGGATGTAACATTTTTGTATTAATTTCCCTCCACAAAATTTCATGATGAAACCAAAATGGAAAAAAAAAATAATACTAATCAAATCGTACCCACATTGCTACAATGAAATGAAATTGACTTTAAACTATAGTGTGACGAGTAAAAAATCAGTCAGTTGTTTAGTTTATCTATGGGTTCCAGAAACGCTTCAAGTTGTGCCTTAAGGCATCAATATTTTTCACTGCATGATGAAGGAATGTAATGCCGATCTTCAGACCAAATTAAGATCACATGTACTACGAAAGACTTAAAGCACAAAACAAGTAACAACTCTTATGTCCACCACTGCAAAGATCACAAACCAAATATGCTAATGTTCATTTTGATGTATTTATATTGTTTTATTGTTTACCCATTAGATTTGCTTTTAAAGTGAAAAGGGACCAGTTTCCAGAGATAAATCTATCATTTTTATCGAAGGCATTTAATACATTGGACCCAAGCTGCATGGCCTGATCTGCCTACTGTCAATCGCAAGTACAACTAAACATTTTTCTTCTTCTTTCAGTCATTAATCAAGCTAAACATTTTCAATATATTTTGTACTGAATAATCCATGATATATTTATTGACTTGTAGTTAACGTTTGTTTGGTACTGTAATGAAGTTCAATTAGAGCTCATGTTTCACACTTCGTACGCAAAAGCGATACTAGGTGAATATTCCTGACAGTCAAAACCAATCAGCCATTGCGCTACATTGCAAAGTACGCAGCATACGTACGGAACCCCTAAAGCCACAGGTGGAAACACATTAAAACAATTAATAACAAAATAATAATGATGAAATGATAAATACAAAAACGTTGATCCCTCGAAATGATCCCTTGAATTACTGGTTTGTTCTCGAAAAATTATTTCGTTCCCTCAAAATTGTTTCGTTTACTTGAAATAATTTGCTTCGGAGCCCCTAAAGTGACATTTGATACGGGTTATTTATTAAGGCCACCGCTGACTAATGTTTATACTTCGAGAAATGAAATGGCATATCGGGGCCTCTGTAGCAGTTAAATAATTTCAAGGTAATCAAACAAAAATTCGCAAAATGTTTTCGAAGTAGCATTATTTTTGAGGGAACGAAAAAGTATTTCGAGGGGAAAAACATTACAGGGAAAATAAAAGTTATTTTGCGGGAACAGTTTTATTATTAAGGATATAAAAAAGTTTACTTTTATTTAATATTGTAATTTTATGTTATTTTAATTTTTTTTTATTTTGCGTTTTTCTTTCCTTTCCCCCCTCTTTTTCAATCTTTTTCTATCTGACTGTTTAGGGAATTGAGTACCAAATACCGCAGAATAATGCACTTGTTTGTACATAAAAACATCAAAAAGTAAAATATAGGCCTATGTATGATTTCAGAAACGTCACTGTTCTGAAGTATAAAACTTGACGCTGTAGACCATTCTGTAAGATCGATGCGTTGGTCTGAGCAGCTTATGGTTTGATTATGTAGGCCTACAAAGAGGGGATATTAGTAGTTGTAAAACGATTTTCTGGAAGAATTTTAGGGGCACGTTGCCATTGGATTGGGGACTTTGGGCTATAAAAGAGGTTTTTTTAATGAATAAGGTTGGAAAGATATTTTAAATGTAGAAAATATTGATAAACATAAATATCATTGTAATTGGGCGGGTTTTGTGAAATGGCATAACTGATCACTGCAGGCCCGAATAAAAACCATTGGCTTGTGTTAGGTATCAGATGAAAAGGATGTTTTATTATAACCCTCTATCTTTAACTGGAGCTTTCCCGTAATGTTTGTTTGTTTGTTTGTTTGTTTGTTTGTTTTTTTGGGGGGAGGAGGAAACGGATATAAATGTATGGGCGAAAACGACAGAAAAATTACCTCGGCGCGTTAGCAACGCAGGGGATAGTTGGAAAATTGTGGAAAATGAATGGCAAACTCGAGCCATTTGGTAATTTTTTGCGCTTATGTTTGTTTATTTACTTACTTTTCTAACGACCCATTTTGGGGTGAATTTTCCTCCTTTTTAGATTTGGGGAATTTTTAATTATTATTATTTTATATCATGCAATGCACCGTCGCGGTCAAGGACTTGTTGTTGGTTTGATTACATTGGACAGGAATTAAATGTAACGGATATTAACAGGAACGGAACAAGAGACAGACAAACACAAAAATAATTGTGGCTCGGAAACAGTTCTCAACTGTGACTCTTCTCTGCTTCTTTGATTCTCTCGTATGATCATCAATTACATATACTTACATTGTCAGTCTGAATCTAACACTACGGGGAAGTCATAGCGTTCTCAAGACGTTGTTACTCTTCGGGACCCAGGACAGCACTGACTGTCTCATCCAGATTACGTGGGAACCCAAGCCCGCCATTCCATAAATTTGGCGCCCGGATTCCCAGGTGCTCCGGATGCCTGCTGCCAGCGCTGCCTGCGAGCCCTCATATGTACTCGGTGAACTTTTCACCCCTGCTCGCTACAATATATATTATACAAATATTGACTGCTTTCGAGTGCTATGGTTAAAACTACGACTACCGAGGTGATCCCCGGAGCGTTCTAGGGAAAATGGAACGGTCCGGGGATCACCGAGGGAGTCGGAGTTTTAACCATAGCACGAGTAAAAGCAGTCAATATTTGTTTTATAACACCCCAGCAGACTATTTATCATCCTCGTACACGTAACATTCGTACGCGCATTTCAGATACACAGATGCACAACTGATTGGGTTCGAGGTGGGTAAAAAAGACGTCTGGGTACTGCGCGCGCCATGTAATAGTCGACTATTACATGGCAAACGACTATCACACGGCCGCCGGGTTTCTAGTAAAACTAAGACATATCATGTGACGCGCTCTAAACCAATGAAAAGGCAGAATTTTTGTAAGGGGTGTTATAAATATATATATTCTTTGGGGCAACACCGCCCCCCCCCCCCCCCCGTCTAGATATGGGCCTGGATCACAGTCCCCTATTTTTAAGAACACAGTATTTTCCGCTGGTTGCATTTCAAGATGCAAAAGGTATGCACTTTATGATCACCATTCTCTAATTATGAAACACTGTAGGTTTCTTCGTGCACGAACAATTATTGTTGAAAAGGATAAGCAACAATTCATAAGAAGAAAACTTTGTGGGAGTTCTGAGGCAATGTGTCCTTTTAATGGAGTACATGTAACTAGGACACCAGCGAAGTAAACAATAACATAAATACAACCGGAAGAAAATTACCCTCAACCTTACTGACAATGCAGGCAACTACTGCATTGCAAGTATTATAGTTGCACAACGTACCGTTTCAATCTAGTGGTAGACCTGTATTCAAAGGTAAAATATTTGTTATCAACAGGTTCACCGTAGAGTCAACAATTCGTAAGTATGGCAACACCAAAACCCACGAACAAATTGCACGAAGAATTCTCAATGGCCGCAATGGGAAGAAAATTTCAACTCGGCACGCTGTATGATTGCTTCACGGACCAGCCCATTCTGGGGTACACAATTTGGAATCAGGAAGAAATTAGGGAACAGTGCGACACAATTCCGAGTCCTAAAACAGAGTGTAGCCTTACTACGGAGGAAAATAAGGACACACACACACACGATACCGATTCAAACTATGACTTGTTCCTTAAGGTTGGTATTGTATGTAAACGTGTTAACGTTGAAGGTTCGTATAAACAGTGAACAGGCACATAAAAGCCACCCACGTTGTGACAGGTGTTACGTACGGGGCCGAGGCGTTCTTTGTTTTTGAGTCGGAATCCGCAAAATTCGACAGCAAAGTCAATCAACAAAACCAAAAGCGATTGGAATTGGCTGTGTCTGCAATAAAGCAGCAAATTCCTTTTACAATCGGACTCAAAGGTGAAGTTAATCATACACTACACTCTACTCAAATCCAAGCAACTGATCATATTCGTTGTACATATTACGGAGACTCGATACATACCGATACATCGACGAATTATAAGGAAGCCGAAAAATTTTGCTCCAAATTGCCTTCCCTTGTCGGTTCACGAGGTGGAGTTCCAATATCGATCACTCTCTCCCCATTGCCTAAGTTCTGAAACAGGGACTTGACTTTCCATGACATTCATAACAATGTGCTATCAATGTTTTTTGTTCATATTCATGAATTGGAACAAATGAAGGCTAGATGTCACACCCTTTGTCAGCATAAGGTATGCGCCCAACTCTCTGGATATAAAGAAGTGTTCCTTAAATACCATCAACAGATCTGTTCCTACTTGAACAAGTTCAAACAAGATATTTCCAAACTAATTCTTGAAATCAGAAGGGGTTCTTCTAATGAAGACAAAATGGAAGAAACTGTAACCAAGTCTAAGAGTTCTCCGTTTGGGACTGAGCAGCTTAGTGACTGGATCGAACGCAGAAAGACAGCGTTGGATGCTTTGGAAGTTTTACTGACATGTTTACCTAAAGTACAAGTAATTGAAACACAAGAGAAGTTAAATTGCGTGGCAAGTGACCCCAGGAAACGCTTTGTGGTATGCGTTGCACTCCCCCCTGCCATTCATTCAAAAACGTACCTTTCAGTCCTCAAGCGGTACATGGAAGACCCTAACGATAACAAGTTGCAACACCGCGGTTTTGATTCTTTTGAACTGAATTTTCAAAGAAACCTATACGGATTTTATGAGGAAAACGCAAACAAAAAAGACGAAATCGACGTCGTAGTGACAACCTTCGATCATAGAAAAGTAAACATTTCAAGAGAAGGGTCGATCTTATTGTTTGATCGTTGGGAGCTTGTTCAGAAGGATTTCGAACCACCGGGACAACCGATGGATTTGACTCTAGAAAAACAAGACAAACCCTTCGCGATCATTCTGTCTTGGAACCCCCCGCTACATCACAAAGATGTACACAAATACATCTTGAAATACAAACCCATGTCCGATTCCAATGGAAGAGAGATCAAGGAAGTAAGCACAACCCGTAGGGACACTAAATATACCATTAAGGACCTACCGAAAGGCAAAGATTACGAGTTTCAAGTATTTGCGGCTTGTTCAGCTGGGACGGGCCAGGGAAGCAATAAAGTTACCGGTTCGAGACCGCAGGAAAGTATATTTTGTGCCGTGTCGTAAAAAAGTTACACTTTTGTGGATAAATTTATTTTAGGCATCGCATGCATGGTGGACAATCGGTGAGTTAGCGAGGTTTGCGGTGATGTAGAATGTTCAAGAAGGTATATCCCGTTGCTTGTTATCTACTACCGCTCTGCCATTTCAGCAGGCTGCAAACGATATAACTTGCTGACTGAAATGGTGCGTATGTTGTTGATCCAAAAATAGATAGAGCTCCAGTGACCCATCTTGCACCTTCGGCGCACTATAATCTTCGATACAAATACATGTACAGTACTTCATGAATAAATTGTCACAATTTCAGATGTTTGCCTAATTCTTCATATATATATACATTTTATGTGTATACACACAGAAAAAAAATTACACAGCTTGTGTACAATTGTACCTAATTGAGTAGTTGCAGGTGAACCTCATAACTGTTATGTAAAACTTTACCCAACAGGGGTTGGGTAAGGTTTTAGTTAATAGTTGTGTGAAACTTTACCTCGATATTGGGTTAATTCATTTACTGAATTGTTAGGTAAACCTCAGTTATGTAAAACATTACCCAATTATGAAGTATGGCTTTACCTCGTTACAATGTAAAAGATAAGATCTTAGTAAATAGTTGTGTAAAACTTTATTTCGGTATTAGATAAATTTATTTGTTGTATATAATACTTTGCTAAAAATAATTTGGGAAAATCAGTGGGTAAGCAGGTAAGTTAGTTCTTGCGACATACACACAGAAAAAAATACTCGTAGCAATAGTGTAAAAAATTGGGGGGGGGGGTCAGCCCGGCAGACAAGGTAAAAAATCTCTTCTGGAAAGAGGTGCTGGCTCTGAAAAGAGCCGGTTGGTTTAATCAGACCTTTGTCGGCGGTTTGATTTGCCCCAGTGCTGAAGCCTTCGTGTTGAAAGTCTTTGCAGCTAGTACGCCATGGTTTTCCTGGATGAGTCCTTTCCCTCTTCGACAGACTGTTGTTCCACGACGACCATAAAGCCAAAATCCCCATTGCAACTTTGAACACGCGAACTCCAAGCATCAAAACCCTGCAGCATCAGTGTTCTGTCCACCCCCGTCCATCTTGGATTGTTATGTGTGCCTGCGACTTGCTTACTCTATGCTTATACATGCACGAGTGTATTACATTTGCATTATGGGAAAATGTTTTCACGTGGACCAGTTTACTTCAATTTCGGTTACTTTTTACCACTTCCTTGTAAAACTTACAAATTACATGTAAAGTTTACTCTTAACTTTGGTACCTTTACAAAACATAAAGTAAACAGTAAGTTTATCCTTTGATTATGTTTTTATTCTTTTACAAAACAACTTAGTATATTTTTTTCGTGGCTTTTTACTTCAATTAAGTAATTTCTTACACAACTTTTTTTACATAACCTTTTTTTTACCTTTTGTTCTGAGTGTGTATTTGTATTAGTAAATACAAACTTAGTAAGGGAACGAATCACGAGTTTGCATCATGAAACATTTTTGTTCTAATTGTATATATTTTTCTATTAAAACAAATATTTTCCGAATATCGGTTTCAATCGATCATAACTTATGATGCTGTGTATCGAGGGTATTCTTTTTCTAATCGGTTCCGAATTTCAATTAAACCATACACTTTCCGCACCACATCAATCATGAGATTTTATCAACGTCTCTGATAAAAAATATGTACATACAAAAACTATTAAACTAGACATTAGGTGTCTTGGACTAACACAAAGCTGTTCCGTTTGTTCCTTTGATTAAAGTTAGTTCAACTTTGCAAGAGAAGAGCCTTCGCCCTTGGCAGACTATTATTTTAACTTCAGGTGTGATTAAGATCCTAAGCCTGATCGTTATTCTGAAACTGACTTTTAAAATGAATTGAAACCTTACCCTGAACCTGATTTTAACTTTTATCTTCATTCTCATATAAAATATTGGACTATAGGACCCTTACAAGTACCGTCACCCCACCTGTTTCAGAAGTTGTAATTGTTTAACTTGAACTTCCTGTTTGGACCGGAAGAATGGTCAAGCTGAGAATGCGTTGGTGAATACATTGTTAAATGTGTCATAAGGTACAGTTTACCACACAAATTATGGTTTGATGATATAGGGTTCAAAAAATGTGATTATTTACATTTGAACTTCCTGTTTGGACAGGAAGGAGAGGTCGAAGTAGGGTATTATTAGATCAATCAAATTTCAAATGTGTCACAATAAACAAAACGGTGCAAAGATTGAACATTTCAGACAATCGTTTCAGGAAATGTAATTTTCTTTATTTTGAACTTCATGCTTGTACCGGTCAAAGGTCAAAGCTGGGTCACAATTGCTGTAAGCTACATGACAGCACAAACATTACGACTGTGTGACCTCTGGTTCTGGAGATATTTTTATTTTATTGTAGAGATTTCTGTTTGGACCGGAAGTAAAGTCAAAGTAAGGTCATCATTTTGAAGAAAATGTCGCAAGTGATCGAAATTACAAGACAGAACAAACATTACGACCGATGACATTTGGTTCAGGAGATTAATTGTGTTAAATAATAACTGAATTACTGTAACTTGACACCTGATGACGTCACGATGAAAACATTTTTTTTTTTACTAACAAATTTAATAAGGTACAAGATGGTATGTAACATATCCCCATCAAATACCTTTCAGTGAAAACCCTATAGAATGCAAGTAGGATTAGAATTACCGTTCATGCACAAATCGAATGGGCTATACACTAACTCTAGGTCCTCTCTCGGTTAGGACTCCAATATCAAAGTAATCTCCGACAATTATGGCGCAATCAGCAAGCTAGCTTGGTCTCCGATTTGTTACTTAATCGTTAGTTATTGTGGAAATACGTTGTACTTTGATCAGTTTAAATGGCCTAGAATAACTCTTTGTAAAAGCATTTGTGTTTTTAAAATGATTTGTGTATTATGGGTAACTAAAGTTAAACTTATTTTGAAAATTTCTGGTTTTTGACCAACCAAATACTTTTCAGAGTCATGAGTTTTGTACACAGATACAAAATGCGCAATAAATGACGCCATAGTGACGTCGTCCGGCATTTTAGGCCAGCAAACAATTATACCGTATCTAACAAGTATTAAAATCTATAAGAAATTGACGATCGGACGTAACTTTTTGACTTTTTTTCATGTCAGTATAACTAAGTAAAGTAATTAATTAACTTAAGCTTATTACACCGAACTGTAACTTTATGACGTAGGCTTTCATATGGTATAGGACCTAACTCTTTCATACTAGTCAAGTATGACTTTTGGAGGTCACAAAATGCGTGTCCAAAACCTAAGAGCTTTTGACAGAGTGAAAAAAATAGTAAGAACAAAAATAAGTTATGAATTTTTCAAATGTTCAAACGAACTGTAATTATTTGGATTCGCAATATACCATGAAATTGCGAGCGACGCCAGCAATTATCTGGACGAAAACAAGAGCTGCTACAACTACTATGTCGGAACAGCTTACAAAATCAATTGCAAAACATTAAACCATATAATTTAAATAAAAGCAAAGTTTACACGCTAACGGATGTTTAAATTTGAATTGGTCAAACCATAAATGTATATAAGTTGTTGTCGATGTAGTACATTTTTAGAACAGTGTTTTGTTTGAGGTTAAATAATGTTTATGAAATCAATTGCTATTGTGTTATTTACTTGATATAACTATGTAATACGTGTACTTGTTACAACAAGACCATGATGTTGCTTGAGGCTCTCAAGAGGTCTTCTTACAATTGTATCACTCGTCAAAATAATCTTGCACATCGCTACATTTATCCAATATTCCACAAGTATAAAATCTAAACAAATTTGACGATCGTACGTATACTTTTTGAGATATGGTGGTCTCAAGATTGGCTAACTAAATGTTCATGTCACTATAACTAAGTAAAATAATCAATTAATTTAAAGTCATCCCAGTGAGCTATGACTTCATGTTGTAAGCTTTCATATAATAAAGGATCTGACTCTTTCATACTACGTCAAGTATGACTTTTCGAGGTCACATCACGCGTGTGCAAAACCTACGGGCTTTTGACAGAGTGAAATAAGAATACTTGAAAACAAATTGTAATTTTTTCAAATATTACACGAGCTATAATTATTTGGGTGTGCAATTAACACAGAAAATCTTGACGAAAACATTACCTGTTCCGACTACTATGTCGGAACAGCTAAAAAAATCAATTGCAAAACAATAAACCATAACATTTAATTAAAAGTTTACACGCTATTAACGGATGTTTTAACTTGAATTGGTCAAACCATAAATGTATATAAGTTGTTGTCGATGTAGTACATTTTTAGAACAGTGTTTTGTTTGAGGTTAAATAATATTAATGGAATCGATTGCTATTGTGTGTTATTTACTCGGTATAATTATGTAATAATTGTACTTCTTACAGTAAGACCATGATGTTGCTTGAGACTCTCAAGAGGTCTTCTTACAATTGTATCACTCGTCAAAAATAAACTTGCAGAACGCTAGAAAAACTTAGCAAGTGAACAAGTTGTGTCTCTTAAAATTCATTGTATGTTCCATTTCATTCATAAAACCTTACCCTGCTTCTAAGGGTCAAAAAACGGTCATGCACGATTGGTCTCACATTTCATGTTCACTTATGTGACATGGCGTTCCCCGACCGAATTATGTTTTCGTTGCGTTTTGGGAATCTATCATGATATGATTTCTTGTGGGAGATGTAACGACAGTGTGCATGATCATTACTACGACAGCTTTTGTTCGATTATGTACCGCTAATGTACGGAGCCTTTTTCAGGAAAACTTTCAGATAAAAAAGAAAGAAAGCATAAAACAAAAACATGGAAATTGTTTTGTTCCCTTGTGATATGCACTTTGTTTCCTCGACTTTAGCTTGCAATATAAACTTGTTCATCGGCTTCCGAGTCCATAGCAGTATACACTTGACGCAGGCAAAACTTAGAAATCAAGTAAACATTAAAGCTTCTTGTAAATGGGAGGAAACATAAATGTGGAGGGATTTAAAATGTGCCTAGTTAAAATCACGCTCTAGAAAAATGTAAGTGCTCAGTCTAAAAATTATTGCGCAGAAAATGGGATAAGAGATTAGTAGCAGAAACTGTAAGGTTTTAGAAAATTGCACAACTTGTGAATTTCACGCATTCGTAAAGGCCCTGTTAAGGCCCTGTCACACCTTGACGTTTTAGCCAGCGTATGCTGACGTATGAACAATTTGGCGAATACGCTTACGTCGAATAAGTTATGGGTAAGTTTTGTTGAAGTTAAGAGCACGCTGAAACACGCTGGTATACGTCATAGTAAGGCGAGGTCGTCGACAAATTTTGTGCATGCACAACAATTTTCGGCGTATGCCAGCGTCTTGCTCATAAGTCCCGCATAAAGCCCGGTTCATACCCCTGCGAACGCGAATGCGAAGCGAATATTGACGTCACAAATTCGCAACGAATAATTCGCAGCAGTTGAAATGTGATCAACTCCTGCGAAACATTCGCTGCGAAAACGGCCCTGTGACGTCAAAATTCGCTTCGCGTTCGCATTCACAGGAAGTATGAACAGGGCTTTAGTTGTAGGTAAGTTATACGATCGTTGACACACGTTCACACACGTTACTTGTAAGTTAATCATAATTAAGTCGACATACTCCGAGATAATGTCTAGCGTACCCAAAACTTATTTCTTACCTATGAGTAACGTGCTTTGAACCTATGCCGAACTTATCTCCAACGCATATTAACGTATGTAGACGTTTTGACGTGTTCCGGACGACCACAGAACTTACTTAATACTTACAGAACTTACTTAATTACTTAATACTTAATACTTATAACGTGTTTCTAACTAATAGCTACCGTATAACGGCGTATTGGCAGCGTTTTTTTAGGGGAATCTGTATACAAAAATGGGGTTCGCGTTGCGTTTACGTCCACGCCCACGGCCACGCGGGCCAGGAGACTTCTTGGCAGCGTTCTTTGAAGTTTTCTTCGGCATGACGGATGTTGATGTTGTGATGTCTAGTGCAGTTATGATTTGAATCGTCGAGCGGCAGCCTTTGTATAATGTTCCAATGTGCGCGCGCATGCCACAGTGTTAAAATGTTGCTGCCATTGTTCCCGTGAGAAAATGGAACAAAGCCCTGGCCAATGAAGTCCACGCTACAGAGAGCTCCGTGTGACTATACAGCTAATGCGTATCTTCATTGATTGGGCGTTGCCTCGTAATTAGCTCTTTGAAAAAAAATCAGCTTTCTAATTGGTTGATCTGTATAATGCATACCTTAGTTAGATAAGGCAAGGTGAAATGGTATGATTACCAACTACGCACAGCTGACAAAGGCGTCGTGCAAAGCATACCGGACGACATTAATGTTTACCTGTGACTATAATGATCCAGGCAGAACGCCCCTTGATGTAGATTGGGAAACCCGGGCGAGAATGTATACGTTGTTAAGACCAATCTATTTTCAGACGTCGTTTGTTGTTTTTCCAGGTGAGATGCATTTTGTTGCAGTTTGATAAAGGTTTGCATATTGGAAAGGTCGTTGAAATTGCATAAAAATTGGGCATCCTCCCCCCAAAAATGTGAAAATAATTTTCAACAGCCGACACTGACCACTAGACACAAACGGATACAGACAGGCTCCATCCGAACAATGTAAGCAATGCTGGACCGGTAAAGAGAGAGGAAATTCAGGTAATTTCTTTTGCGGCTTTCTTGCTTGTTTTTAATTTTATATATATTGTTTTTCTAGGCGGCTTTATTGAGCCTGGGTTGATTTTGCTTTCCTAAGAAAAGAAAAGAACATTTGATATCATTGAAGGGACATTGACAAAAAAAATTATGGTGCATAATTATGACTTAAAACCCTAATTGTTGACTTGGCGCAAGTTACAAATAATACCTTTGGCTCATGATAATGATTAAGGGCAAGTCACTTTATGAAGTATATTTCATTATTGATTACGCTTGTAAAAATTTTGAGTACAGGTCATACTTGTCTTCAGTGTCCCGCAAAAGATGAAAAAAAGAAAAACCTGGAACACGGGGAAAACATTTCCTTATTGGTTTCCACAAAACGAATTGTTATGTTTATATGTTCATAAAAAGACCATCTTCTTGCTATTCAGAGTGGCCCGTTTTCAATGAGCGGTGCAGTCTCGTTGTTCCATTTTATTGTATTTATTTTTTTAACTAGTTCAACAATATTCGAAGACGTGGCTATTGCTGGTCAACGCATAGTATCCCTAAATTAAGTTTAATCTGGGGAAAAATGGAAATAAGCCAATTTCAACTGATAATGGTAGATATGGTTGTCAACATTGACCCCCCCCCCCCACAAATAAGTAAGGACAGATAGGGATGGGGAATTGTTTTTTTCGGGGGGGGGGTCGTTGGAACAGATGACCCAATTTTTGCTCAAAGTATGTCGTTTTTGGTATCAACTGAAAGGACATTTAATTTTTCATCATGGAAGTGGTGTTTATTTTGTAATGTTATCCTCCGGTAAAAAGTTACACTTGATTGAAGACGTGATGCTGGTTAACAAGGAATCGGCAAGTGCTTTAATTGTGCCCAGTGTATGTTGTGTTGTCTTTGTAGAGATGGGAATCAGTGGGACTAGAACTAAATTAGTCCAAGTGGACATTATCCTATACAAATGATACAAACATTATTGCAAAATACCCTGTAATCTGATCCCACTGTCTTACGTTAAAGGAAGTTTGTGTAGTTTATTTGTTAAAATAATAATTCTAATAGTTATAATAATACTGGGTTCTTGTATAGCGCTTTATCACACCCCTAGGGGCGTATCAAAGCGCTTTGTATTTTTTCCTGCAAGGTATGTGGAGATACATTTTGAAGTACGAGACCTATTCCTTCTCTTTACGACAAATGCTCTGGGTTCTTTAACATTTAAGACAATATTAGACAACACATGAGACCTTGAGCTTCACGTCCCATCCAACCATCCAAGGGACTCAGCAATAATGGTTACGTTAAGGAAGTTGTTGTAGTTTATTTGTTAAAACAATAATAATAATAGTTATAATAATACTGGGTTCTTATATAATAAAGCGCTTTATCCCACCCCTAGCGGCGTATCAAAGCGCTCGGTATTTTTTTCCTGCAAGGTATGTGGAGATACATTTTGAAGTACGAGACTTATTCCTTTACAGCACCATGTAACTTTAACAAGGTGCTGTGGCGGAATATGCTGCCGATCAGACCAGAAACACTGGGGCAAACCCCTTCTCTCCTTCTCTTTATGACACATGCTCTGGGTTCTTTAACATTTTAGACAACATAAGACATCACATGAGACCTTGAGTTTCACGTCCCATCCAAAGGACACAGCAATAATGGTTTAGCGTCTTGCTTAAGGACACAAGAGTGTCACGACTGGGACTCGAACCCAAACTCTGCCAATCAGAAACACCAGAGCTTGTGTTAGGTGTTCTTATCCGCTCGGCCACGACATGCCAGAGAAGAATGGAATCATACACGTGAGAGTTTTTTTTTAAATAACCTGCAAAGACAACAACAAAAAAGGATCGGAACACTCGTAAAATGTTTTCTCAAGAAGTTTTGGCAGTTATGAAGCTTCACCCCATGTTGAGTGAGAATCATGTATTGGAAGGCGATCATTAAAAAGTTTGAGGCGTAATAATTGTACAGTTCTTTATAGAAATAGAAAGGAGAAAAGGGGAAGGTAGGAAAACCGAGCGAACAAGGGCAAACAATTAAAAATAAACAGGTTATGCGTGAGTGGTGTGGGGTGGGGGAGGACAGAAAGGAGAAAGGGTCTGAGAAAAAAGGGAAACTGTGTGCCTAGGCACACGGTCTCTTTTTTTCTCCCAACCCCTTTTTTCCCTCCGCCCCACCCCCTACACTCACCTGTTCTTCTGTTGTTGCCCTTAACCATGTGTTCATATGTTCATATGTTCACCTCGCCCTTTCCCCCTTTATTTCTATAAAGAACTGTATATAACGCCTCAACGATTTTAAGCTTGCCTTTCAATACTTGATTCTTACTTGACATGTGAAGAAGAAGCTTCATTACTGACAAAACTTCAAGCTTTTGAACATTTTGAGTGCGTTTCGGTCCTCGTTTTCTCTCTGCATGTTATTAAAAAAAAAACTCTGACTATTTAATGCATATATTGAATACCATCGAATTGAATACCAAATACCAACTCATGACTTGCTTGCACACGGCAACATGTATTTTTTTGGTGAGATATCACCTAATATCACAAAGCCGGACGGCCACTTTAAGGTGGGGGATTCGATCACAAACTGATTTGGGCTGTCGACCCAAATCAACTATCACCAAGGGCACGTTACCACCTACTCCTTGGGCTGAAACTGGGTTACCCCCTTCAGAGTCCGCAAGGATGTGGGCATGGGTAATTACCGACTGGAAGCCTGGCCGGTAGAGCAGAATGTACTACCTTTCCAACATCTTACGAAACAATAGTGCCTTGCTCAAGGGCAGACGTGCCATGACTGGGATTCGAACCCAAACTCTGCTGCTGATAATATCAGAGCTTGGGTCTGGTGAACCAGACCGCCTGGCCACAACAAGCCACATGTATGTTTGTTTTGGCAAAACTTGTAGGGCCTAAAATAAGCTTACTGTCATCTTAGCCTTCTAAATAGTATTTCTGATTAACAAATTGTTTTGTTTGTAATTGACATGCCTTGAACCATGTTGATACAAGCCTCCAAACAATGTGATACATTTTGATAGGTACGTAGTAACTTATTACGGTAGTTTCAAGGTCCTCTTTACATAGAAACTGTGTTATGAGCGTGCCTATTCCTTGTTAACCAGCACCAGGTCTTCAATCAAGTGTAACTTTTCATAGGATAATAAAATGAATACCACTTTCAGTATTTAAAATTCAATTTCCTTTCATTTGATACCAAACACAACATACTTTGAGCAAAATGTGGGTCAAAGACCCCCTATTTTCAATGACCCCCCTTAAAAAAATTTCCCCACCCCTATCGGTTCTCACTTTTTGTTTAATAGTGACACCCTTACCTATCAATCTCAGTTGAAATCGGCTTCTTTCAAATTTGTTCCCAGATTTGCTAAATATATAGCTAATTTGGGGTTACTACCAGTAATATTTGTTTTATTCAAATATTGGCTGCTTTGGATGCAATACAGGCAAATCTACGACTTACCATGTGAACCTGAAGAGTTCTAGTATTACAAGGTGAAGCCGAGAGAATTTACGATGGTCCGGTGATCATAGTCTATCAGACATATTGGGTTGTACATTATGGTTAAAGAGAAGAGCAGAATGAGTTGTAAAAAGTTCAAATATTTATTGACTCAAATCTGGAATAATACCCGACGTGTTCCGTCGATGAGGAAGATAATTAAGAAATCGGTTACTTTCTCTAACTTTCTTGTTCACCTTTCTGCTCATAGTTTTGTTTAATTTTTTTTCCCCAATTTATTTAAACTGTATATAAATAATTTACTTTAAAGGTAATTCTCTGGGTTTTTTTCTTGTATTTTAGCTGTATTATTGTTTTCTTCTGGATGTCAGTGGGAAGTCATGTAGTTACTGGGGTGTGGAAAAAGGAAGTGTTATAACACCACCAAGGAAAACAAATAAATAAATACAATATGAATGAATAAATAGTTTAAAAAGTTGGGTTGTACATTATGGTTATAGAGAAGAGCAAAATAAGTAAATAAATATAAAAAAACAATAAAGGAAAAAATACATTTAAAAAAAAGAAAGAAAGAAACATGCAACACATTCATAAAACATTGTATCGGTCCGTTTTGCATTAGTTCAGACAGCTCATTTTTCTTTTGGAACTGAAGGGAAACAATATTATCGATTTATCCAACATGCAGCAGAACGAGGGTGTCGAGCCTGTAGTTAATTATAATATCAGGTCACATTGCCATGGCAACTCGGCAACATTAGGTACAAACAATTGAACGTCATTGTTGTCTGGGGGTTTAGTACCTTAAAGCTGTATCGCTTTAAACAAAAACGAAATATGGTAATTAAAGGCTGAAACAGGAGAACAAAGAAGGAAAACAGTAAATAAAACCAAATGTAAAAGATTCTGTGCGTTGTTTTTGGCTTATTTTCGTTTGAGCTTGTCAAGCAAATTATAAACTTTACTGCCATGGTATCAGTGTGTGGTTTTCATACCATACAAGACACTGCAACACCAAGTGGCACTGCATTGCACAATGGTGAAAACGGTGTCTACTTGCTACCCAATGAAAGTAGAACAGTTGCAAACCCGTCTTAAGACGAATCTTTGTAACAATGAATATAGAGGGTTGCGAAGACGATAAGATAAAACGGCACTTTATCAAATCTGTAATAACACCCCGTGTTCCGTCGATGAGGAAAAACAATTAGAAGTTACTTTCTTTAACTTTCTAATAAAAATGATCCCAATATTGTTTATTGTAATTTGGTTGTTTTATTGTTTTCTTTGGGATGTCAGTATGAAGTGACGTAGCTACTCGAGTATGAAATAAAGGGAGTATTAAAACACCACTGAAGAGAAAAATAAATAACTATAAATAATTGAAATTTGAATAAATTAATAAGTAAATAAGTAAACAAAGTAAGTAAATAAATATCACTAAAGAAAAAGTGTCAAGAAATACAGGGAAAAAAAAGGAAAAAGAAGAAAAGAAAGATACCGCACATAAATAACATATTGTCTCGATCTGTTTTGCACGAGTTCCGACACTTTATTTTGTATGGAACTAAATGAACAAAATATCGATTTATCCAACATGCAGCAGAACGATTGTGTCGAGCCTGTAGGTAATTTTTAATATTAAGCTACATTGTCATGGCAACTCGACAACATAAGGTACAAACAATTGAACGTCATTGTTGTCTGGGGGTTTCGTACCGTAAAACTGCATCACTTTAAACAAAAACGAAATATGGTAATTAAAGGCTGAAACAGGAGAAAAAGGAGAAGGAATACAGTAAATAAAACCAAATGTAAATTATTCAGTGCGCTTAATGAATACAGAGGGTTACGAAGAAGTTTTTTTCTCAGAACGATGTCATAACTTGTTGGATGTTGAAAAATGTTGCACTAGAAGGGTATCGAAAACGATGACAATGTGCACCATAATGTGAGGTTAGAGACTGTATAGTCTTAGATAATTTTAAGAGCCCGACTAACATTGATATCATTTTCAGTTCAAACTTAATCTTAAACGTTTGTTACGCAATAGTCTGACGAACCATTATGTCCGACACATTGTGTCTGACGAACCATCATGTTTGACCCATTGTGTCTGACGATGAGGAAAAACATTTAGAAATCAGTTACTTTCTCTAACTTTCTTAGTCAAATAATCCTAGTTTTCTTGCTCACCGTTAGTTTATGGTTTGTATTTTGATAACTTTTTCATTTCTACAAACTGTATTTAATTCATTACCCGAAAGTAATTATTCGGTCGTTTCTTGTATTTTTGCTGTTTGAAAGTTTTCTTCGGGATGTCAGTATGAAGTGATTTCGTTACTCAAGTATGAAATAAAGGGGGTAGTATAACACCCTGAAGAAAAAAAATAAATAACTAAATAAATACAATATGAATAAATAAATAATTAAACAAGTAAACAAAATAAGTAAATAACAATGACTTAATAAATAAACATCAATTTAGAGAAGAAAAAAAATTAAAAAGGAAGAAGGATACAGCAAATAAACAAAACATTGTCTCGATCCGTTTTGCATGAGTTCCGACACTTCATTTTTTATGGAACTGAAGGAACAAAATATCATCGATTTATCCAACATGCAGCAGAACGAGGGTGTCAAGCCTGGAGTTAATTATAAGATCAGGTCACATTGTCATTGCAACTCGGCAACAATAGGTACAAACAATTGAACATCATTGTTGTCTGGGAGTTTCGTATCTCAAAGCTGTATCACTATAAACACAAACGAAATATGGTAATTAAAGGATGAACCAGGAGAAAAAGAGAAGAAAAACAGCGAATAAAACCAAATGCATTAAATTTTGTGCGCTGCTATTGGCTTATTTCAAATTGAGCTTGCCATGCGAAGTCTAAACATGTTCAGTTGGAAACGATTGGACCATATAGTCCGGTGGCTTAATGAAAAAAAACGTGACCCGCCGGATTAAAGCAGCAAACTTTGCACACTTGTTTTAGGGGTCCCATAGAAGCATATTAGAGGGCCGGTGCCTGGTCTGTCATCTCCTGGGCCGGTATTCACGAAACTAAACTTAGTGGAGTACTTAAGTTTGAACTTAAGTCTTAAGCACCCCGCTAACTTAAGTCGGGCGCTTAAGTAGCTATTCACAAAACATCTAAGTACCCCACTTAACCTAGTACCCCACTTAAATCTTAAAAAGTTAAGTTGTTTAAATCAAGTTAGTGCACATGCGCACAAAACCTACGTCATAAACGGTTACTATGATGACCCAGACGCAATCAATCAATTACCTTTACCCCCAGATTACATATGGTAATGCATTTTTCGCAACAGCAGTGCCACAGAATGATGACAGGTGTGGGGATTAACTTTTAATATTAAATTTTAATAATGTTTACTTTATTTTTGTTGTGCGTTGGACTCACTTTGTATACGCGCGTGTGAAGTTATAGATGCATTAATGGTATAAAAAAAGCAGTGTACGTTAACCACTGAAAATAACTTTAACACTACCGGCAGTGGTCTTAACAGTTGTTTCAAATTTGTTATACAACATTGTTATACAACAAGAATGGCCGCAATCCCGAAAGAGAAGGCGGTCCGAAAACCGAATTTTTCGGAGAAAGAAAAGTTGCTCCTCTTGAGTGAATGGGAGAAGAGGGCAGATGTTCTCCGACCAAAGTTTTCATCAAAAGTAACGTCGCAGGTAAAACATGATGCGTGGAGGCAAATTGCACACGCTTTAAACGCACAGTTCCCGTCGGTCCGTCGAGATGTTCCAGAGCTGCAGAAGAAGTGGCAGAATATGAACAGTAAAATGAAGGAGGAAGCCTCAAGATATCGAAAGGAATCAGTGAAAACCGGTATGAAATACTAATTTAAAATCATTGTTTTAATGGATTGTACTGTGTATACAACATAGAGTACAGCTTGTCACAATTTAATAAATGAATAATAAATAGTTAAATAAATACAAATAAAAAAGAAAATTATCAAATAAACAAATTAATAGATAAATAAACAAACAAACAAATAAATGAATAAATAAATAAATGAAGCTGTAAAGCTTTAAAGCAATAGAAAAAGAAACAAAATAGGGCCAAGTAAATAAATAAATAAATAAAATAATAAATAAATAAAAGCATTGTTTAATAAATAGCTTCATTCATTTATTCTTAAATAAACAAATAAGCGTATTATGCAACAGTTTAAAACATATGAATTGAAGACCAACTACATTGATAATAAGTATTATACACTTTAATTTGAGAAGAAGTTAATAACATTTAGTCAGATAAATTTATGACAAGTCAATCAAAAACATCACTCAATTTACATTTTTACAAATTATTAAAACTTTTAATTAATAAAAGTTTTGAAAGAAAAAGCATTTTTAAAATCGTGTTTGCAACTGACAATATTAAGGGAACAATTCAAGTATTTGGCTACAAAATTGGACGACGAGTGCTATTAACATAAACTTGTTTATTTGAAGGAGGAGGACCTGCACCACCTGAGTTGTCTCCTCTCGACCAGAGACTGATGACACTGATAGGGGAAAACTCCCCAACTATAATAGGCATCAGTGGTGGAGTAGAAAGCCTAATAAGCCTACCTGATGATGAGCCTGCAGTGGCCGTAGCTGATCATAGTTTCATTGCGGAAACTCCGGATGACAGGTAAAGCGGGGCATTTGTTATATTCCTGAAATTCTCGTTTTTAACCAAACCACTTTTTGTGTGTGTGTGTGTGAAGTGAAAAGATAATACCCCCAAAGTCTTTGAAATCGCCTTGAGCAGATAAAACATTTGTGGCTAACCATACTCACAAACATGCCACGAAAAGTCATTTGATGCATGACAAGACATCCATGTCAAAAGGCTATAAATTGAGACTCAAAAACAACAAATTTGAAAATAATGATAACTGGTATCCTATAGTTATAACTTGCTAAAAGCAAACAAGAAAGCTAATTACGAATTATTGAAATTATTTTTTACAGCACTTTTGATGAATTGCCGGTCTCCAACACTGTCCCATCGTCAGGTAGCCATTACCGTCAGGAGAGGTCAACGATGGTGCCTAAAAAAAGGAAGTCAGATGAAAACGATGACGAGTATGGGAAGCTGATTATGCTTGAAAAAAGAAGAAGTGAAATGGAAACGAGAAGAGCGGAGGTTGATATTGAGAAGCTTCAGTTGGAGAAGGAACTGCTTCTTCTACAGATAGCGGTACTCCAACAGAGTTTCCAAAATCAATAAATTGGGTTGTACGCTTTTCGGGCAAGCATAGTTTTGTGTAAAACGAAAAACGAAAGTAAACATAAAAACCCGTTTTTCAGTCTAATTCATCAACTTTATGTATTAAAGGCAAAGTATACCTTTCGGTAATTAGTCAAAAAATTAACAACCATGGAAACTTACCCACTACTGATGTTGATAATGTGTAACATTTAAGTAAACGTTTCCCTTCTAAGAAATGTGGTTTTAGAGACAGATATTCCAAAAAAAATTCAATCTGAGAAACGTTTCTGCATGAAACGTTTCTCAGATTGTGTATTCCAATTACGGATTATTTGTCCTGTATGGACATAAACTGGACAGTTTTTTGGCGATTCTAAAAATCGCTACCGGCGTTTGACATGTAATTTTCACATGTTTATTTGGTTGTGTAGCCTATATCTACATTTATGTAGCCTATGAATAAAACAATCGAACGGTAAAACAAAAAAAAACCAAAGGTATACTTTGCCTTTAAAGAGGAATGGAAAGTCGAACTCAATTTTGTGATGTACTTATTTTCCAGTAGATGGAGACCTCATGTAAGTGGGAAAAATAAATAACAAGTCTCTAACATTTCATTAAAATGGTGTAAATTGCTGAAAGTTTCTCGAATACATTGGCAAATTACACCTGCCCATTATAATGTGAGTAATTCGAAGTCTGTTGGAAAATGAGTACAGCACAAAAGTGAATTTGATACTTCACGATAGGCTACATTCATTCTAATCATTATTTTTGTTTGCAATAAATACTCAGCAAGTTCAGTCAAAATACACAGCAAAGTTTTCAGGAAAGCAAACACTGGTTTATGAAGGGGCCTACATCTTGTTCAGTCAAAATGTAATTTAAACTAATAAAAAAAGTGTTACCAACTTGAGGAAAAGTATTTTTGTGCGTTGTTTTAATTACTCATTGTATTGTTTAAATAAACAAATTGACTGATTCCCCTGGTCCCATACAATAACTCCACCCAGCTTGGTATGTGACCGAAATCAGCGTCTCTGTTTGATGGTTCGAAATTGCGGCCCACTTTGTTATTATTTTTCGAACTGACCTAGTTAAGTTGTTTTATGAAAATTGTTTATGAAATGTAATACAATCGGTATCGATCGGAGTGCGTATGAACAACTCGCATCACATTCTGTGTGCATAGTAAACATTAGTAGACTAGTAAATAGAAGTGATATGCCGAGGGTGCTCTCTTCTAGTGAGTGAACAACGAGAATTATTATATTAATATTATGGTGGATTACAACTCAAACTCACTGGAAATACGAGTGAACTACATGATTCCTGGCAAGGTTGCCATCATCATGGTGTGCTGGTTGGTCTGGCTGGGGGAGTGGAGGGTTGTCTATCGGATCATCTTCAATGTCTGGAAGGCCTCGGTGTTTGGCAATGTTGTGTAGCACAGCACATGCAACAACTACCTTGCATGTCCGTTCTGGTGACAGCCTGATTTCACCGTGCAGGCAGTCAAAACGACGTTTCCATTGTCCAATGGTCCGTTCCACAAGACTTCGAGTCGTTCTACCAAAAACACACAAAGATGCCCCTTATATCAACTTGTAAATGTGAAATTGATTGACTATTTACTACTGGAATTCAAACTTGAAACTGGGGTAAGTATGTCAAGTTTAACATGTTTAACTTAAGCCGTAGTACTAGTAGGGTTGACGGGAAACTTGAGTTTGATTTATATTTAATAATAATAAAGTAAACTTTTTGTAACGTTCTGAAAAAAAGAAACAACTTACCTGTGTGCTCCGTTATAGCTTGCCTCTGCACGATTCCCTGGCTGGAGAAATGGTGTGAGGAGCCATGGTTTTGATGGATAACCAGTGTCGCCTAACAGAAAACCCTCCCCTTGCCCCGGCCGCTGGCGCTCAAACACATCAGCTAATCGGCTCTCTCTAAGTACCCTTGAATCTTGCGTACTTCCCGGCCATTGAGCATTTATTTGTGTGAAACAACACCTATTGTCCACAACAACTTGTACATTGATGGAGTGGTAATTTTTTCGTTTACATATTGTTCGTCGTGCTCTGCTGGTGCTAAGATTCGGATATGTGTGCCGTCGATAATTCCAATTACGCCCGGAAATCCTGCGATGTTGAAAAATCCCCTTTGAATATTTTGTAGATCTGCGATTGCTGGCCACCTTACAAATTCACCAAGTTTTCTTGACAGACTTGATGAAATGAGATTGACTATCCTCGATACTGATGACTGTGAAATTCCGATTGTGTCCCCTACTGTCCGTTGAAATGTCCCGCATGCATAAAATTGCAGCGCTATTAACACCTTGATTTCGGGAGGAATAGCACAACTTCGCTCCGTCTGCGACTCAATTTTTTCTCGTATCAGTTCAGTAACAAATAAAACACCGTTTCTATCAAACCTATAGCGTGAGTAAAGTTCACCGTCAGTAAATTCTGCTAATGGATTGCACCTTTCGCGAAATACTCTCTCTCTACGAAGAATTCTGTGGTTGAAATTTCTGCGGTGCGCGACACGTAAAAAAGCCGCCATGACACCCTAGTGCCCCACTTAAGTCAGCTCGGACCACACTTAAATTTAAGACGCGAAAGTAAGCGGGGCACTTAGCGCAAATGCTTTGTGAATACCACTTAGTCAGTAAGATTCGTCTAAGTTTGGTATTTAAGTGGGGTGCTTACTATATTGTGACTTAAGTAGTTTCGTGAATACGGCCCCAGGTCAGTAAACTAAGGGGATCAATTTTTTCCACATAGCTCTGCCTGAGTGTCTGAAATAGAAAATGCATGGTCTTTTGTTTTATGTTTTAATGATATGAGGAAGCGGCCCTCTATTGGTGAAAAATTGATAGGCAGTTTTATAATATCACATAAACTTTGACCTCAGCCTAACCTTGATCTAGGTCACCCAACCCGGGCACCCCCTCTAGAATGATTCTATGTGACCTATAGAATAACTGTACAAAATGTTGTGCTTTTATCCAACGTGTCACGATTTTGCAAAAAAATGGATATAAGCCACCGGACCATGGAAGGAGTTACAACTCTCATAGCCTACTTCAGAGGAAACATGATCACCGCCGCAAATACCATGCAGTCATATGCTATTCAGATCGTGACCACTGAAACAAACATCCACTTTGCGGTCAGCCAATTGTGGAACAATTGTCCTTAGCAGAGCGGCGCATTGCATTCTGGGAAATCGGCGTGCGCAGACCCCAGACCAGTTTTATTCTGTTGAATGAAAGTTGAAAGTGTGGCAGGAAATGAATATTTTCAGTCTTCAAATGTTATGCTTTGTGGTTGGATTTGGCTAGGGTTGGCCACATCATCAATTAACATGTTTGCACAAGAAGGGTATCAAAAACGATGACAATGTACACCACTTTAAACGTGAGGTTAGAGACTTGTAATGTTTTCCTCATGAGGACTTTATCTAGTGGAAAATGGAAACATCACAAAATGTTTTATTGAATTGCAGATGTTTCAAACTTTTTTTTTTTTCACTGAAACAAAACATACCACAAATTAGTTACATGACTAATTATATTAATGTTTGGTTTTACCCTACACCGATGTGTGTTAGGACTAATTATGTTTCAATGTGTTTTCTACTAAGTAAGGCTAGCGGTAACACCATGTGGAAATCTCTTTTGAGTAGTGTAGGTTCTGAAAAGAACCGGTGGTTAATGACTCAACGTTTCGATCAGTATGCTCTGATCGTCTTCAGGAGAATGCTGGACTCTGTTGCTGGATGCTGCTTAAGTACTGCCTGGAAGGATTAACTGGAAGCTTGGCTTGGCTCGTTGGTGCGCGAAGACGGGAACAGGGACTGGATAAGCTGGGCTTAGCTCGGTGAAGCGTGTAGGCTGGAGCTGGGGCTAAGCCTCAACTGAAACCCACTAGTGGTGGGTAGGGAGTGTGTGCTCACTGAACTGAATCAGTTGTGGACAAGCACAGGGGAGGTGAGGGAACCTAGGGAAGACTGAGGGTATAGAAGACCCAAGTCTAAGTGGTAGGGGATGTGACCTTGGATATAGGAGATCCTTTGGTCGGGAAGAGTGGGAGCCAAATGTCACTGATGTGGAAGCCTATGTCCTGAGGAACTGTGTCGTGCTTGTAGATCTCGATGGCCTCTCTGATCCGTCTTGGGTGCCATGCCTGGATGGGAGCGATGAGTTCTGCAGCCTCCCAGTCTACCTCCCAGTCTACTCTGTGGTCGGTGATGTGGAAGAGAGATTTCCACATGGTGTTACCGCAAGCCTTACTTAGTTATACTTCCACCATGCAAAGTTTCAAATCCTACTTAATGTGTTTTCTGTTTTTCTTTTGGTTTAATTATGTTGCTACATTCGAGGCGCTGCGTTCTTTGTAGAGCGCCGTAAGTGCCCCTTATAAATATAAACTGCCGTTGCAAAGTGCTAAACCAACCAAAAGGACCTATGGAATAAAAACAAATCAAATAAAAAATATAACAAATAATTCAATCAACAATAACATAATGGCGTGACGTTTCGGCCCTTGCAGTTTTTTCTATGTGGTTACTAGTGACAACATATAAATAAACAAAACCAAGCAAAACAGAAGCAGTCAAATGGAACAAATGGAGAGAGAAAGAGAGGGGCAGAAAGCACATAACAAAGGATGAACAATGAAGGAGACAAATGTGGTGGGGAAGGTCGGCATTTAATTATAATTCTGAAGCACGCCGGTTTACTATTTACGCGGAGTAGTGATGCAGAATCATTAATTATAAATGGTTTGTATTTTATTATGTTTATTTTTGTATATATATGTACGTTTTTGACTAAAAATATTCGGGGAAAACCACAAAGTATTTTAATTCAACTAAATTGAAAACATTGCTTAAAATAAATAAAATATAAACACATTAACAAGTAAATAAATAGATTAATACATCCGAACGAATAAATAATTAAATACATAAATAAGTAAATAAAATAAAAATTAAGAATAAAAAAATGGAAGGAAGGAAGGAAGGAAGGAAGAAAGGGAGGGAGGGAGGAAAGGAGGGAGGGGGAGAGAGTGAGGGAGGAAGGAAGGAAGGAGGGATCATTTGAATCTTTATTGCCTAAACAATATTAACTCAGTACATACAACTTAAAATGACAATTTCAATTCAATAAGGCAGCAATAACATGAACATGCACACAAATAGACAAACACATTTAACACAATGGGTTGACACTACGATGAAACGACATGCGCATTAACTGAAGAGAAAATTGCTTTAAATAAACCAAGTGATTTTTTTGTTAAAGTGAAAAAAGGCGATGTCCCAGGTTTTCTGGAAAGATTTAAATTTAATGAAAGCTTTGTAGTAGTACCAGATGGCAAAAATGTTATACTGAACACGGTTACGCCAAACAACTAAAGGGTCAGCAATAACAGAATTTGACTAGAGCCAGTAGATAACGGATTTCAGACTAATGATAAGATAGTTGCAGAGACGCGGAACGATCTCTCTCTCGCGGCCCCTTGCTTGTGGGATGAGCGCCACTAGTTGTCGAACTCCAGTGTAGCCTGTGGAAGAAGACGTTGGAAGAGACTGGGAAGCAGATTTAGAGCCGGTTGTATTTGAGGACAGGTTGTGAAGAGGTGCGTTATTGTTCCCCTTTCCCCACACCACCCGCACAGCGGGGAGTGGTTGGCATTAATATATACGTGAAGTACAGGTAATGTTGGTAATATATTGTTGAACAGTTTAAACTGATTGTCGCCTTCTTTTTTGGAGGTGGAAGACGGTGCGTCTCTTTCCAATTGAAGTTTGTGTCTTCGTCGACGTACCCGTTGTCATGCCAGTGGGTGGTTGTTGTATCCAGAAGAGAATTGATGCTGTCGTTTATTTTGCCGTGCATGCTCTTTGTGGGTGTTGTCAGGCCATCTGTATCTGTCTCTATTGTAAAAGCCGGTGGAAGAGCGGCGACGGGGGACAGAGCTTGAGGGTTAGCCATGCCGGGCAGGCATCCCTTACCATTGAAAAGGGTAGATAGTGTGCATTTTGCAAATCATTACCAAACGATGTAATGGATGTGATCCCATTTGACATTGACTTCGAATCCAGTTTAAACCGGAGGATAAAATTCAATGTTTGACAACATCAGAACTCTTGAACCAAACATTGGATTTTTTTGCAATCTATTTGTCTGTTTAAAAAAAAACCGCTACACACTGTAACCTCATTTGGCCTTGACTTCCGGCTCAAATCTGAAGTTGAAGGTTATTTTTCTAATCAATCATAACTCCTTAACCGCATACTTTTTTTTTATTAAACATGACTTTTAATGTTTTCAAAAAGTCAACAAACGCTGCAAAGAGTGTTGACCTATTTGACCTGACTACCAATTCAAACCGGATGTTGAACTTGTGAACTAGACATTGGATTGATAAGGTAAAACGTCGACACCAATTCATTCAATCATAATTGATAAACACGGACATTTTGTTTTTGTAATTAAAAAAAAAATGAATGCCTAGTTTCAATTTGAGCTTGTCATACGAATGGTAAACACGTTCAGTTGGAAACGGTTGCACTGACTTTACTGCCATGGTATCAGTGTGTGGTATTCATACCATATAAAACACTGCAACATCAAGTGGTTACAGCGAACAATGGTGGCAGCAGTGTCTACTCGCTACCAAATGAAAGACCGTAGAAGTAACGATGAACTTGTAACAATGAGTACGAGGGTTGCAAAGAAGATACGAAAAAACGGCAATGATAATGTCATACACAAACAAATTCAAAATCTTTATAAAACAATGAGCAATTGAACCCTTAAGACAGAAGGAAGCAATAAAAGAAATGTAAGCAGATTTATACTAATGATTATTTTAAAGTGGGAGGCAATCGACCGATTCAGTTTTGTGATGTACTCATTTTCAACTAGATATAGTCCTTATTTAACCGAGGAAAAATTTACAAGTCTGTTAACTCACGTTACTATGTTGCCAATTGCCATTATATTCCATGCCCTTCTTGTGCAAAGTTTGTCAACATCCAAATCATCTGATGACATCATTCTGAGAAAAATGGGTCACTACATTTTAGCACGGGGATGAATAGGTTCATAACTGACTTTCGATTTTATTTAATCAAAACGGTCTTAAATTTGATATTCATCCGGCCAACCATGCTCGCAATCTTGGTGTTGCCATGGATTCGTCTCTCAATATGACACTTCATGTGAATTCTATGTGCAAGTCATCCCTACTTGAAATTAGGAAAATGTGTAAAATTCGAAAGTATCTGGATGATAACACTACCGTTCGGCTGGTGCATGCATTCGTTACATCACGACTCAATGCCTGCAACTCACTGCTCTATGGTTTGCCTGATAATGAAATATCAAAACTCCAGCGTGTTCAGAATGCTGATGCGCGTCTGGTTCTACGTACATCTCACCACTCCTACATCAGCTTCACTGGTTACCGGTTAGGTATTTTATTGTATAGGTTTCTTAGACTTTTGTAAGGCGCTTTGGGTCTTTTTACATAAGGCGCCATATAAATGCATTTTAATAATAATAATTTTGACTGACGAAAAATTCATCCTCGGGATGTAAAGATCTATTATTTGTTGGAATTCTATAATATTACGTTTCAAATTTTGCTCTGAAAAATTCAGATACAAATTAAATCATCCCCTTACAAAAATGTCGAGACACATTTTTCTCAGAATAGTGTTATACGATGGTTTGGTGGTTGACAAATTTTGCACTACAGTGGCAGTTTAAACGTTTTAATATGAGGTTCAACACAGTGATGTGTAGTTTTGTTCTCACTCACTTGAAGACTGTATTTGAAAATTAGTACATTACAGAACTGAGATGGTATTTTCCCTTCCTCTGTAATGTAAGTCGATCACCAATGACGTAATGGAGAGATTACTCTGATGAACTCTGAGGGAAAGTTGCACTAATTGAAGAATATTCTATTAATTCAGATAAATCAAACATGCATTGTTTACTAAAATAAAACAAACCACTAATTAGTTCCAGTATTAATAATGTTGTAATGTATTTTCTGCTTTAAGTTTAAAATTGTTGCTGGTTGTGAGGCGCTGCGGCCTTTGTAGAGCGCCATGTAGGCCTAATCCCAGTTTGGGTACACTCCGTTTTATGATAAGAGGGAATGACCATCGGGGGAAAAAAATAAATAAAAACCATTGAAATGCTCTCTTTAACAGTAATAACAACATAACTGTAAATATTTTAAGGGTATATCAAATTGTATTAAATAAAAGGTGGTAGCTTTACATAAAATGCGTACAAATAATACCGATCGTTTTCCGGTAGTTCATTGCATCAGCTTACGTGTGTGAATGGGTCCAGATGGGAGTTTTATACCAAACATTTCCCCTATCTAACCCTTCCCGAAAGTTTAAACAAAATCTGTCCTTACATCCGCTAAAGATTTGACGTCTGTTGACGTCTGTTGACGGGCTTGAACATTTGCCTTAAATAATATTATTTCCGGGGCAACTACACACCTAACACAGTTGCATGCGTTGAATACGTTAAATTTATATTAGTTTGATAATTTAGTAATACTGAAGCAGTTAGCAACTCATTTTTTTTTTTTAAAGTTGTTTTCTAGTGCACAGATTTGGTGAATTTACAACATTTGAAGATAACAACACCCTCTGATCAAATGGACTCGTCCAGGCAATCTCTACGGCAACCAGCATGGGAGCAACGCTTTCGCATACATAAAATCGTGTATATACAAACCAGTATTTAGGGAACTTCCGTGTATCTCGCCGTATTCACAATGAAGAGTGGTTTTGTAAATGGCACTTCGACCAGCTCAAGTCGTGAAATAAAGTTGAATGAGATTATTTTCAACTTTCAACGTAGGTGTTGTGTTGGTGGCGTTACCTTCCCTGGGAACGAAAGCATATCTCTGGGAAAATATAGCGTATTTAAAAGGAACAAAAGCGTAGTTTTGGTGAACGAAATCGTACATGGGGAGAAAGAAATCATGCTTCGAGGATACAAAATCGCGTTTCTATGGAAAGAAAGCATATCTCGAGGGAACGAAAGTGAATTTGAAGATGAACGCGTATTTCTTAGGAACGTTCGGGGAACAAAACCGTACTTCGAGGTAACAAAAGCATAGGTCTACTTCACTTCGTTTTGTGTTAACCAACCCAGTAAATAACTTAGTAAACAAGACTCACCGGAAAGCTGTCAATACGTAGATGGGACGTCCTTTTTGGACCTCTTTATTCTTTTTCGACATCTCTTTCTCATTGCATGACATGATCCTTTTGCCATGGGGGATGTTCACTGTGCGATAAGGTCTGGTCTGGGTTTGTTGAAGATCCTTAGGGTTGACATCATGAGGGATCGACTCGTCAAGGACAGGTTACTTGGGGAACGCATTAGGTGACGCCTGTTTCGACGAAACTCTGCACAGTCAACTTTGATGATGTAAGAATGTGGTGATACAGCCTTTCACATTACTTTTCCCACAGGGCTCCATCCTGATTTGGTGTGGATCCCAATATTGTTTCCTAGTGTCAATTCATCCAGTTGTTTTGCATCATGCGTTCAATTGCAATATGATTCACTGTAGTCTGGTAGCTTAGGGCAATTATTGGACACGCTGGATTAAAGCACAAAACTGTGTACAGTTATTATATAGGTCACATAGAATCATTCTAGAGGGGGTGCCCGGTTTGGGTGACCTAGGTCAGGGTCAGGCTGAGGTCAAAGTTCATGTGGTGTTAAAATACTGCCTATCATTTTTTTCACCAATAGAGGGCCACTTCCACATATCATTAAAACTTATAACAAATGACAATGCAGCATCTATTTCAGACACTCAGGCAGAGCTATGTGGAAAAAGTTGATCCCTTTAGTTTACTGACCTGGAGATGACAGACCGGGCACCCCATTTAATATACTTGTATGGGACCCTAAAACAAGTGTGCAAAGTTTGGTGCTTTAATCCGGCGTGTCACGATTTTTTCATTAAGCCACAGGATTACTATTGAATTTGTGCAATTTGTCGGCTTTCTTCAGCTGTTTGTAGCCTGCAATCTTAGGACAAAGATTGTGTGTTAAAATGACAGTGTTGTGAACATTCTGCGCTCCATAGTGAGTTGTGAAGGAGACACACCGAGAGCTGATATAAGTGTAAAACTGTAGGCCATCAAGGCTAGGGACAGGATCAATCTGGTGTCGTATCATCTTTACAATGTGGCCCATTCATTAAACCTCTCTTTAGGATAATCAGTCTCATGTTCCTTTGGTTTCAATGGTGCACTTGAAAAAGTACAACCATGTTCCGGAGAATGTTGTCGAGACCGACCAGGTCAAGATAGAAAATAGGCGTCCGGATGTTGTATTCTTTAATAAGACGAAGAAGATGTGTCATCTTATCGACATAGCTGTGCTAGGTGATATAAGGGTTAGCTCTGGAGGAGGTAGAGAAGATCCAAAAAATACCAAAACCTGGCCTATGAACTTCGTAAGATTTGGCTGGTGAAAGGGAAAGTAGTCCCCGTGGTGGTTGGAGCACTTGGCACCCTTACAAAAGCACTTGGAAACATCTAGAAAACTGTGGAAAATGTAAGGGTAGATTTGATACAGAAGGCGGCTCTTTAAGACAACGAAGATCTTGAGAAAGATCCCATGAGAAAGGCTACGTGACGTAGCAAGACTCCAGGACATTTCTTGTCCATGTGGTGATAACATTAAATAATAATAATAATAATAATAATAATAATAATAATAATAATAATAATAATAATAATAATAATAATAATAATAATAATAATAATAATAATAATAATAATAATAATAATAATAATAATAATAATAATAATAATAATAATAATAATAATAATAATAATAATAATAATAATAATAATAATAATAATAATAATAATAATAATAATAATAATAATAATAATAATAATAATAATAATAATAATAATAATAATAATAATAATAATAATAATAATAATAATAATAATAATAATAATAATAATAATAATAATAAATATAAAGAACAGTTAAAAAAACAGCTGAATTTTTGATTTTGGCGTTGTTATCAAATTCAATACGGCTGGAAGTAAAACTCACTCAAAATATTAGGTGATCTATCCGAACTAAAATAATGTTTTGTTGATTTTTTGTGTTATTTTTCGTACGACCCTACTCCTGGAAGACCTTCAGAATCATGCGTGAGTTTATTTTATAAAACGAAAATGCTCAATGAAGCTGGCATGTAACTTAGAAAAAACATTCGGACAAGTAATCGAATAGCCACACACAATCCTTACTTTGTCTTTGTCTCCATTGTGTTTGATTTCATCGCTGCCATTTGAGCGTCGCATGAATGGCGTTTTTAGTCGAGTCCCAAGCCGCATAGTCGCGTTTGGCCCTTTGTGGCCTTGTGCCGTTGCGTTGTCGTGTCGCACTGTTATGTACTGCCTGTATAGGCCGTCGTCTTGTTGCGCCGTGCTGTCAACAGTGTAGAGTTGACGCTGTGACAATGTGCGGCACGGTGAGACAATGCGTCGTTGACTGCGCAAAAGGATATATCCTCAACTCTTGGCAGCAAACGCAATGAAACAGTATGAAAATAAATATCAAATGCCAAAAATGTTCTTTAACCTTTTCATGTTTCTCGTTTGTAATAATTTCAGTTTGAGTTTTGTTGAAGTCACAATTTGCCAAGGGCGTAGCGTTTTCGTAAAAGAGACAGAGACGAAACGAATCTGGACACGTTTCACTGAACAGACCGGTATGTATTAGTATTCAACTTAGATTTTGTTGTAGGAAAAAAAATAACAGTTAATTGCTTTTTCGCACTGATCCCATACTTTCATTAATGTTGGTGGAAAATATGCGCAGTAAGATATCACATTTGATTTTTAATAATAACCAAATACCAAGCTTGTAGTTTAAGAAATTTAATTGAAGGTAATATATTTTATCTTAATGTCAATCTCTTTGGGTAATGAGGAATTCATGTATAAGTATTGACCTTTCACTGGGAAAATTCACGTCTGCAATCGCGCGCCAAGTGTCGACCATCACCCATCGCCCGTCGCCCGTCACCCGTCGTGAATCGCCATTCGCGAATCTCCAGTCGTACATCACCCGTCGCCCGATTTTGGGACATTTTAACCATTGAGAAAGATAATGCCTCATAATTACCTCAAGCTTAAATCCTTCGGCAGGTAGACTCTCTATGCTCCCGATCATCATGTCACTCTTTCAATAAATAACTGTTTTTATGTTTGGCAACCTACAATATAAATTCGTTAAATAGATAAATTAAAAAATAAGAAGTTTATACTCTGTGTATGCGGTAATACCAATACTTTTTTTTAAGGGGAGATCCCTCATTCTTACTAAAACAGGGACGGGTGAATGACCTGACTGTTATTACATGTAAACCCTTTCACAGTCATTATGTGCCACGTTGAATCTGACCCGTGCAACTTGATAATCACACTTAACGCACAGCGGGAGAAACGCGCTTGAAGTTACGACTCGTGTAAATGTCCGTTAAAAATAATCAACGCACCACGCAAGGGGAAGAATCAACAAGGTGCTACACCCACCTGTAAAGCGTGACTTAGAGGTATGCATTGTTTCGTTATCTGTGGAATTCCTTTAGAGGTTTCGTTGTCGCAGACATCTGTGTAACGTTCTACTGCTGGTTGCAAGAACAGAAAAAGAGGGAATCTTTTTAGTACACAAATTGTAAACACTAAAAAAACGTACGTCACCTCTATATGGAGGAGGAAACTGCTTGCAAATAACGTTTTCTCCAATCAGTTGGAAAGGTTTTTCGATGACGCAAAGGCATGCGTGACAATATCTTTACACAAGTGACGTGCGACGTGCGCTGGGGAACGGGCAAAGGGCGAAACATTTGTCCATACTGTTGAAGCATTTTAACATTTAAACTAGGTACCTCTATTAAATGACGTTACCATTTCGTTTAATAGAGATGACATTCGAATTTATGCGACAAGAAATAACAAGCCAAAAATGTGTATGCTTCAGTTGGAAATCATAACCAAATAGATAGAGTGGTTCTACTTCGTATTTGCATTTTTCTTGGCTATTGTTCTGACAATTGCATAAAAAGCAAGAACACTGGAAGGTGTAAGTGATGTTCGTGGGCGTTTGCACTTCATTGTAAACATAGCAGAAAGTTTGTGCGTTTGTGCGTCTTACATGAAACATTGAACACTGTGTCCAAGGGCATTCAGGCGAACTCGAAAACAGCAAATAGTGCTTACAATGACTGTAGTCGTGTGGATATCCGATGATTTTTAACAGTAACAGTTGGGGAACACAAAGGACAAAATCAATGATGAGGAGAGGGAGAGAAAAGTAGTTTATTGGTGAATGAGGCAGACAAGGGGGAAGGCTTATCTGTGGTAAAAAGGAGAAGGCAAAGACAAACAGTTATTAGTCATTTCCTTCTTGGATGTTCAGACCATGGGGTTGAATGGTGTGCAGACGTCTTATCAATAGTTTCTCTCTGCTCAGACAAACAATCTCTCTGTGGTTTCCTAGTGCCTCAATGCCCTGTAAAATCATGTCAGAAATGGATTGATTAGGAAGATTGAAGTGGTGTTCTACGGGTGTATCCAGCTTGTGGGTGTTGACTGTGGATCTGTGGCCGTAGAAACGTCTCGTGAGTGTAGTTCGCGTTTCACAGGTGAAACGTGTGTTTTCATCTCTATCATCTATTTCCACTTGACTGTATTTGGTTCATCAGTATACCTGTTTATGTTTGTAGTATTGTCATTTAACCTTCAAGAAAGACTCTGCTAGTGTCAAAACGTCAGGCTACTAACTATTGTTTTAGTCTTCATTTTTAAAGTGCTTTGTACGTAATGCTACCTAAAACTTTGTCTTATAAAAACTAAGTTCTTTTTCTAAATTACCTAATGAAATACCTGATACTTGATTATTATTAGACGAAAAACCTGTTTACCTCTGGTTTGAATGGAATCGTCGAGTAATTTTTCTCCAACATGTTTATTTATTTAGATTTTAAAAAACAGAATCGATATTTGTTTTGTTTAAAGCTGCAAAGTTTATTTACTTAGCGGTGGGTAGTATGAACTTACATGTGCACTATATCCCGTAGTATAAGTCGTCAAATTTGAACACTCATTTCATCGAAGGCTTTTGCGATTCTGACCAATCAAAATTGTTCCGTCCATTTTTTGATTAATTCATCATAGGGCGTGTGCATACCGATGAATAGGATTCCCAAGTCTGTGGTCGAAGTTTAGGTCAGAGGTTAATCAACACAGGGCGCTATTTCAGGCAATAAGTGGGTGCACCACACTAAAAGTAGTGACAAACACATGTGCGAAGCCTCATTAATAAAATGTACACCCACTACTTTTTTCAGTAAAACTACAATTTGAAGGTTAACGTTTTTATGGATCATAGAAAAAGAAAACAATATTGTGCCCCTTAAGCATTTTGGGTAAACTAGCCCCCTCTGCAAATATGCCATATTCTTTTAAATGGGGATAAGGACCGACATTTTGCCAAGATGGAGTCTGGTCATTTTGTTTTGTTCATTTGTTGTTTTTATTTGGATGAGCCTAGTTCAAAAGCTTCACGTCTATCCCAGTAAAACCTGAAAAGAAAAATGAAGTTTATGTATCAGAATGTTTTTTCTTTGATCGGTGACGCCATTATTTGATAAGGACAATGACCTTATATCCCATGTTATATATTTCATTAAATTTCGCTTATTTCGACCCCGGCTCAAAAACGCAAGTATAACTTGAACTACAGACAGGGAGGAGTTGGATGATAAATAATAATTAATTACAGTGTGCATATTGGTCTATCTTATTAAAACGTAATCGTAACACTTTTTTTTCTATACTGACACTTTTGTCAATGGTATTAAACTCAGGAAATAATCCCGTTTAGTTTTAATCAGTCACCGTGTCGGTTTTCCACTCACTTCATTGTTAGTTTCCTTCACATGGGATTCGTTCTACTTTTCGTATTATTCTGAACCGATTTTAACTTTGTCAGTTCGACTCATGGATTATTCTGTATACAGTTTTTTCCAAATGTTAACATTGCACACTCAATACTCTATCATGTTTACACAATTCTAATCAACTCATCAGAGAGGAGTTCCACTCCGGAACATCAAGTGCCTCTGATGACGGCCACGTCTCACAATTCAATACTTCTCATCACATCAAAATCAGCCAGCGCCATAAATAGTAGTCTCTTCTCAAGGGGAAGGTTGATCAGAACCCACAGCCATCTGTTTACGTGAAATGATAGACCAAGTCCCTCAAAAGTATTTTGCAAAAAATTATTCAAACTACCAGCGATACTTTTTTAGTTTTTGAGAGCATGAAATATTAGTGACTGAATAATCAAATGAACTTTCGAAATCACCATGTGCTTCTTTAAGTTTGCGACTTTTTTTGTTTACATTCAAATTTCGAATGATAAATGAAGATTACACAATGTAGGAATAGAAAAATAAAACAGTATGACTGGTACGGAGCGTTATACAAATTAGAAACACATATGTACAGTTGCATTACTGGTGTGATGCCTCATGACGGGCTATTATCGTGACGGGAAAAATGCTATTCTCGTCACTGGATTAGTTGGGCTGTCAAGATTCTTGGTTTGTGGCTGAATCCACAAACATATCGGGCAAAAACTATTGCTCAACGCGTTTTTGGTTAGCCTCTTTTCCCTTCTCTCGCACAAACACTCAGGTTTTAGAAACGGCTTTCTCCTTTAAGAGTTGATCATGATCTGCCGACCCCCCCCCTCTCGCACCCTCCCTCGCACCTCATAATACTAAGCCCCTAAAGGGACAGGTAAGACAAATTTTAAAAAGTGAAACAAAAATACTGAAATTATTTCGTTCCCTCGAATTCATATCACTAACTCGAATAATATTTTATTCCCTCGAAATACTATTTTGTCCCCTCGAAACATTATTTCGCTTCCTCCAATTGTATATTTTTAGGGAACGATATAATTCAGCTGGTACGGAGTCCTTAATATGCCAAGAGAACTTCTGGGATACTAGATCCAGTGTTTTCCGACCTTTCTTAATTTATATCAAGTTGTATTTCACTGACTTTCCTAATTGAGTGAAGGAAATACATGTAGTATTAAACTGTTATGGAGTTTGTTTGTCTAAAGGCTTTTATAGAAGACCTTTATCAATCCTTCTCTTCTAATAATTGTACTTGAGTCTACAATGCACCTTCAAATTAATTATTAAGAAAAAGATCCGAGCACCCCCCCCCCCGAAAAAAAACCGTGAAAAAAATGTTTTTCTACCTGTCCATTTAGGGGCTCCGTAGCTCCGTACCCCAAGATAGGAAATAATTAAAATACCGCCACATCGATAATGAACAGTACCAATCTCGGTCCCAATTTACCGTTGTAATAGTATTTCAAAGGTAATCTGTATGTGTACTTTTTAAACTATAGGTTTACCGAAGAAACCAACAGTCAAGATGGCAACAGGAAATTCTTCTAACATACTGCACAAGGAATTCTCCATGGCAACATTTGGACGTAAAATTTACCTTGGTATGCTATACGATTGCTTCAATGAGAGACCGATAGACGGGACAGAAATTTGGAATCAGAAAGAAATTAAAGAAAAATGTAGAACAGAACAGTGTCCTCATACGGAGTTTAGTTACTTAACAGTAGAAGGTGTAGACAGCCATGAAAACGTACTGTTATCCAACGTTGACGTATCTGTCCAAGCATGTATTTACTCTGGAATCATTAAAGTTGAAGGTTCGGCCAAAATTTACTTTCGTAACAAATTATCCTCACGTGGTATGCATACCAGAAACTCTGTTACGCTGCACTGTAAAGTAACCAAAAAACACGAAAGGATCTCAATTGACGGTATGTCCGAAATCAATAGCCGTGATCATCATCATTTTTTGAGAGATGGCAATGCAACTCACATCGTGACAAGCGTAACTAACGGGGCAGAAGCCTTCTTTGTTTTTGAAATTGAATCTGTTTCCACAACTAAGGAAACTCATTCTCAAATGGAAGAAGCATTGAAACAATTGGAAGCCATTTTAATTTGCGGCAGTGGTTCCACTGGGATCGAGTTGAATACACAAGAAGGTCAAAGCCAATTAAAGAATCGTATACGATGCACATACTACGGAGACTTCCTGAACAATACACAAAGCCCCGAAATTATGAGCAAGCCCAAGAGTTTTGCCGTAAATTGCAGCCATGCCTTGCGAATCAAGATGGAGTTCCGGTATCGGTTACTCTAACTCCCATCACTCAAATCATAAACAGACAAGCGAACTTCTGTGAAATAAGAAGTACAAATTTTAAATTATTTCTGGACAAACTGTTTGGTCTCGAAAGCATGTGTGTTAGCTGTCAAGACCTAACACAGCATGAGGCATGCAAGAAATTCATAAAGTACAAAGAGATGTTACATAAATACTATCGGCAGATTGAATTGTTCATAGAACATTTCAAAAATAAAATAGCAAACCTGATTCCTAAAATCCGAAGGGGCGGTCAAGAAAACGAACTGGAACTGTGTTTTGCTGATTTGGAGAAATCCCCGTTTGGGTTTAAGCAGCTTAATGACTGGATTGAAAGCAAAAGAGGGGAGTTGAAAGATTTGGGAGGTTTTCTGAAAAGCTTACCTGACATACAGATAATAGAAACACCACAGGAAATGAAATACTTGGTGCAAGACCACGAGATAGACTTCGTTGTTTGCTTTGCCCTCCCTCCTGTCATGCATAATGAAAGCTACCTTGCAGACATGAAGCAGTACATGGCAGACCCTAGCAAGGTCTTTCCTCACCACAATTTCGATTCTTTCAAATTGAACTATGAAAGAAATTCCTATGGGTTTTATGCGGAAACCGTTAAGAAAGAGTACAACACCAAATTTGTCGTGAAAAGCTATCATGATGACAAGCTCGATACTCCGACAGACAGTCGTATCTTTCTATTTGAGGATGGAGAGGGGAAACAATTTGTACCACCGGGGGAACCGGTGAAGGTAAAATGTAAGACTACAGAAACACCCTCTACATTCTGTCTGTCATGGGAACGCCCACATCATTACCAAAATGTGGAAGAATACAAAGTAGAATATGGACCAAAATCTGATCACAGTAGTAAAAAAATTAAGGAAGTAATCACAGACAAAGATACCACTGAATGTAACATTGCGAATTTAGAGTATAACAAAATGTATGAGTTTCAAGTATTCGCAGTTTGCTCAGCGGGGATCAGCCAGGGAAGTAAAAAAATCCAGCACACAGAAACGAAAAGCAGCATGTGCACCACAATGTAAAAGTGTCACTCAATGGGATATTTTGCAAACTAAAATGGAACATAAACTTGCAAACCCTGTGTACTATTTTGATAATAACTATTGAAGAACGTTGTACTCGGTTACTCAATTTAATATGGGTATTTTGAAAAGAAGTATCATGCACAGCCACGGCGTGCTTTGATCGTGACGTCAGTGCCCCTTCAACGACAATTTGTTCAAATGACTATTTGAACTATGACTAATAATGAGTATCAAAATGACTATTTTGATTTTTAAAGGGGGTGGGTGAAAACAAATATGTATATATATATATACGAAACAATTACCATGGACAAAATAAATGGGGAAAATGACTCGGCGGTAAGAGAACTTAGTTCGATTCCATTTAACCACGAACATGCTTAAACATCGCCATCATAAGGTTTTTTTTTCATAAGATTATGCTGTCGCGATAACGGTGGAATGGAGATGGGGTATGTTTTTGCAACAACGCAACGGTTCTGGCAATAACCGTTATCCTTGATTTGAATTTTAACTAGCGGTTACACGGGACGATAAGGCGAGTAGACCTACGCGTCCTTCTCTAACTTACTTTTAAGAGAATCGTTCGTATTAACTTGCATGTAACGGAAGTCTACGTTCGAGTTGATTTGACACCAGGAACTTGTGTAAGTCTTTTTTCAAACATGGTTAAAGAATCAGGCGCAGAGTAATTTGTATAATCATTCATCAGCGTTTGTAACAGTTGATAGTATAGCTGTGGTGTATGTCATAACATTGTTTACCCTAAAGATAAAGTTTACTAATGTTTTTTTTCTTTCTTTTTTTGATCTGAACATGACTGCGAGATAGCCCTTGATTTTGAGCAAAAGTGGACCCACAACTCCCAAATAATTTGGAGAAAATTCGAAAATATACTGAATTTGGGTCACTCCAAACTTGCTCAAAGACTCCTAACCTGTTATTGAATTTTGTTGGGACAATGTATTGTATTATAACACCTCTTCCTTTGATTCTATCTGTTGATTGGCCGAGAGCGTGTCACATGGTGTTGTGTATTTTTACTACTGTACATGTTCACCGACCAAACGAACTATTCAACGAACTATTCAACGATAGCCTAACGACCGATGTACTAGTGAAAGGATACCCAGGTACCCTGACTACATTGACTTCAAACATTGATTTAAACGAGCTGCTTGACAACCTCGAACACGGTGTAATGAAACAAATGTGTGCATTTGAAATACGGTTTAGAGAACGAACGTAATAGCAGTAGTCTGGTACCCTCTTATTTTGTCAAAACTCGGTATTTCAACGTAAGATTTTACAGTTCTTGTTTGACGATTGATTACCACGTACGTAAAGTTGTTTTAATAAAGTATACAGATTAGGCAAATAACTGGATGTTTAATTCGTGTTTCTGGAAGTAGACTCTAACTTTCTTAATGAAAACTTGCGCTTGGATAAATAAAGTTGTCTAAAAATTGTACATAAATCTATTACCGACCCTGGGTTCAAAGAGAATTGTGTATGTGCGTAAATTATTTGAAAAACACTTAACAAATCTTTGATCCTATATAAATCTTTAATCCTATGTAATTCTACATATTGTGCCCTCAGTGTTCACGGGCCTAAGTTAATATAAATATATATATATTGTAGAATACTACACTACTATACTACAACTTCTTATACTATACTACAGTTCTTTTTTCTCTCTCTCAAAAAGTTTTGAAAAAATCAACCTGTCAATAACCCATTCCCTCTGCAGAGGAATTAATAACCTGCTCTCTCTGCAGGTTCCTCTTGCTTAGTTTTAACTTCTTACACTGATTCTTTTATTCTATAATTACTTTGATCTTGCCTCCTATTGTTAGTTGCATTTTTTTATGTGGCTTGCCCTCTAATCCTACCCTTTCATGCTTCCCGCATTGTAATACCTACAATGCAGTACCACCTTTATGGTCCAGTGATCCAGCCTTTGACACTGACCATCCTTTGTTCTCACCTCTTCACTCTTATTGGTTCTTAGCCAGTAAATTTACAACTCTGATTGGCTATATTTTCCCGCTTTTTTCTGGATACTCTCCCTTAATCATTTGCTCCTCTTTTTGCTATAAATGGATATGTTTGTGTTTGTTCTTGTTTATGCCTCTGACGAAGGTCCGGATTGGATCGAAAGCTAAGGCCATCTCCCCTACTAATTTTATATTGTAGAATACTGTCATAAAAACTATCTATACTTTGTGGTCTCTAGGACCTTTCTCTTTCTGTTTACAGCAGGGAGAGGGCACATTACATTTTTCTATCTCATTAATTGAAGGCACATGCTCCAAATGTTGATTAGCCTTTTTCTGAGGTAAATTTGTAAGAATTTTCTCGTGAGTCAGAGAAAATCTACTTTTGATGGACACTATTTAATCATAACGTTTTTTTGTAATTGTGTATGTATTGAATTTCTAGAAGGGTAAAGCAAAACAGGTGTTGAACGTTGGCATAAACATTGTAATTTAATTGTATTATTAATTTGGTAGTTTACAGTGCCAGCTAAAGTGTTTTGGGGCACGAATTATTGTTTCTTGAGCACGAAATATTTGTTTCGAGGGAACTAAATAGTTGTCAAGGGAACGAAACACATGTATATGTATTTCGTGGGAAAAAAATCATGTTGTCCCCTTGAATTTTTATTTTTGGAAACGAAAAACCTCAGCGAGGCTTGGGGTGGGGTACAGTTACCTGATGATGCAGTTTTTGTTTTGTTTTGTTTTTGTTGTTGTTGTTGCTTCTGCTGAGAATAATGTTCTATTAATCAATTCATTTAAGGATTGCTTTGTACAATCTACATTTTGTAATCGAGAGAGCATGTTTTGCTGCCAAACTGAGTTTATGTGTCTAACAGGCAAACACGACACGTAGTTGTAGCTTCGGTAACCCCGTAGGAAAACAGGAAAGAAAATTCAAACTCTTCACAAGAAACTATATTAATTGTTTGATACTGTAGAACAACAATACAGTTTTATTTCTTTGTCTCTCAAAAACCAAGGTTAGCAAGAGAGAAAGACTTTAAAGGTAGTTAAATTCGAACAATATTTTATGTATGAGAAGATTCCTTGTTTATAAGTTATTATTCTAGAAAATACATCCTAAGGTATGCACTTTGTGTGTTTCAAGAGTCTTGGGAGTAACTTTGCACTGACAGCGAAAAAGGTGTTAAATTTATTAAGGTTTTATTTATTTATTTATTTAATTATTTATGTATTTATTTATTTATGTTTGTAATGGTGCCCTCTGTTGAGCCTCAGTATCTTTCTCACCACGGTATCTTTGACTAATCCTAGTTTCTCTGTTGCACCGGAGGTGAAATAATATATGGCATTTCTTAAGACCTACATTCAATGGTTTGTCAGCACATCAAAGGGGGGGGGACGTATGAGTACTTACCAAATACCATGGTTGAACAATAATACAGTTTTCAAACTAATTTTACCAAGCATGTTCGTATAAATACCTAACGCAGGATTCGTTAAGGGTAAAAAATAACATTTGGACTTGTTGGAAAAAAGAATAACATAGATTTTCATGATCAATTTCACCAAAAGTTCATTCATTTTATTAAAACTTATTCAACTTTACGCATTTCCCCTAAAGCTTTTCCTTTTGCTTTTTTGTTTTCGTGCACTTATTACTAATTTGTACGGTTATACAGTATCCAACAAGTATCCAACAAGTATAAAATCTAAAAATGTTTGACGATTGGACGTAACTTTTTGAGATATGGTGGTTTCAAGATTGGCTGATTAAATATTCACGTCATTGTAAGTAAGAAAAGTAATTAATTAACTTAAGCTAATTACATTGAACTATAATTTCATGACGTAAGCTTTCATATGATATATGGTCTGACTCTTTCATACAAGTCAAGTATGGCTTTTGGAGGTCACAAAATATGTGTACAAAACCTATGGGCTTTTGACAGAGTGAAAGAATAATAATAAGGCAAAAAATTATGAATTTTTCAAATATTACACGAACTATAGTTATTTTGGTGCGCAATATACAATAAAAATTGCGAGCGACGCCAATAAATATTTGGACGAAAGCAAGAGCTATTCCAACTACTATGTCGGATTAGCTAAAACAATAAATTGCAAAGCATTAAACCATATAAATTTAATTAAAAGAAACGTTTACACGCTAACGGATGTTCAAACTTGAATTGGTCAAAACATAAATGTACATAAAGTGTTGTCGATGTAGTACATTTTTAACAGTGTTTTGTTTCAAGTTAAATAATATTAATGGAATCAAATGCTACTGTGTTTTATTTACTCGATCTAACTATGTAATAATTGTACTTCTTACAACAAGACCATGATGCTGCTTGTGACTCCAATGGTTCTTCTAACAATTGTATCACTTGTCAAAAATAAACTTGCGGAACGCTAGACAAATCTAGCAAGTGAACAAGTTTTGTCTCTTGAAGTTCATTGTACGTTCCAATTCATTCATAAAACGTTACCCCGCTTCTTAGGGTCAATAAACGGTCATGCACGGTTGATCTCACATTTCATTGTCACATAGCGTACCCCAACCTAAAATTTGTAATAAACGGTCACGCACGGTTGATCTCACATTTCATGCTCACTTATGTGACATGGCGTTTTGGCGTATTGGGGATCTATCATAATATAATATCTTGTGGGAGATGTGACAACAGTGTGCATGATGATTACTACGACAGCTTTTGTACGATTATGTACCGCTAATGTACGGAGCCCTTTTCAGGAAAACTTTCAGATAAAAAAGAGAAGCATAAAACAAAAACATGGAATTGTTTTGTTCCTTTGTGATATGCACTTTGTTTCCTTGAATTACTAGCTTGCAATATAAACTTGTTCATCGGATTACCGCGTCCATAGCAGTACAAACTTGACGCAGGCAAAACTTGGAAATCAAGTAAAAATTTAAGCTTCTTGTAAATGGGAGGAAACATAAATGTGGAGGGATTTAAAACGTGCCTAGTTACAATCACGCTCTAGAAAAATGTAAGTGCTCAGTCTAAAAATTATTGCGCAGAAAATGGGATAAGAGATTAGTAGCAGAAACTGTAAGGTTTGAGAAAATTGCACAACTTGTGAATTTCACGAATACGTAAAGGCCCTGTTACATAGTAACGACTAAGCTAACTTAGGTCTAGAGTACGAATGCTGAACGTTTAGTAACGAATGGCCAACGCATGCCTAACGTACGCCTAGCGTGCTGCGACCGGTCAGTTATGTCTCTGCTGACTCATTGGCACTCAAAGTTGGTTCAGGTTATTTTTACGCTGATGAGCGGCCAGAAGATTTTGAATCGGGAGTATCTGAGTATATTCCATCTCTGATACAGAACACGCATGTTACTATATCGTTGCTCCAGCGAATTGTACGTTAGATGGACACCAGGTGAAAGTTGATGTACGTCAAAATACTGTGTATTCGTTGACCATTCTTTAGTAATTCGTTAGATAAACGAAATGTTTCAGATGTCATGGAAGTTTATGACCGAACAGCTGACAAAGAAGCAACATACACCAAACGTGCGAAACGTTCACACAGCAAATGCTAAACGTATACATAGCGTATTGATCACTAATTTGTCAACCGTACACAATTTTGAACTTGATCAAAACACTTTCTAGACCCCAGCACACCTCTGCGAACCCCTTTTAACCGATAACGAGTACAACTTACACGAAAGTACACCCAAGTTACCAAAACGTCGGGCACACGTTAGCCCCAGTCGCAACGGGGTGAAAGGGCTTTATGTTCCAATGTGCGCATGCCAGTGTGTTAAAATGTTGCTACCATTATTCCCGCAAAAAGTGGAACAAAGCCCTGGGCAACGAAGTGAACGCTCCAGAGAGCTCCGCGTGACTAAACAGTCAAAGCGTATCTGCATTGAGTGGGCATTGCCTATTTAGCTGTTAAAAAAGGGGGAAAGGAAGCTATATTTAGATGAGGCAAGGTGAAATGGTATTATTATCAATACACACAGCTGACAAAGGCGTTGTGCAAAGCATACCAGACGACACTAATGCTTATATTATACCTTTGATAATTGAACATGGACTATAATGATACATGCAGAACGCCCCTTGTTAGAAGATTGGGAAACCCGTTCTACGCGAGAATGTCTACGTTGTTAAAACCAATCTAATTTCAGACGTCGTTTGTTGTTTTTCCAGATGAGATGCTTTTTGTTGGAGTTTGATAAATTTGAATCAAAATTGGGCATCATCCTTCTAAATTTTGAAACTATTTTTCAACAGCCGACACAGCCGACACTGAACACCAGACACAAATGGTTACAGACAGGCTCCATCCGAACAATGGCACAGCACTGAACTGTTAAAGACAGCGGAAATTCAGGTAATTTCTTTGGCGCCTTTCTGATCGTTTTTTATGTTTTATACATATTTTTTCAAGGCGACTTTATTGACCCTGGTTTGATGTTGCTTTCACGAGAAAAGAAAAGAAGATATGAAAGCATTAAAAGGACTTTGAGAAGAAAATGATTGTGCATAGTTATGACTTAATGTCTCATAAATATGAATAAGTACAAGTCATAGCTACTACTTAAAAACCCCTATTGTTGACTTGGTACAAGTTACAAATAATACCTTTGGCTCGTGATAATGAATAAGTACAAGACACATTATGAGGTATATTTCATAATTGATTACACTCATACGTGTCTTCAGTGTCCCGCAAAAGACGAACAAGAAAAACCTTTAATATCAATACAAACTCATGTAAAAAATAAATAAATAAAAACAAACAACATTATACTCGGACGATAAAATAAGGAACAATTTAGGCAAAAATGACTGTTTTGTCGCAGCTTACAACCGCTTTTATTTCTAACTCATTTCCACAAGAAAACTCGTCAACGCTCAGCTAAAACTTGTGCTTTCATTTCGCACAGTAGCTTAACATTTATATGGAGTTAATTACTGTCAAGAATGGTATAAGGAAATACACAAACTGATTCTGAGCTCTAAATTAAAACCAGTGCAAGGTGCTCTTGAGGGTAAATTGCTTGACTAAAATCAGGACATCCGTTGCAAAGGAGTCTTTGATAATTTAAGAGCCCGTCCAACATTGATATCATTTTTCAGTCCAGACTTAATCTTAAACGTTTGTTATGCACCAGCCTGACGAACCATTATGTCCGACCAATTTTGTCTGACGTACCAATAATTTTAACAGCAATATGACCGATCGAACTCAATGTGTCATTGGAAATCTTCAAACAAATAAAATAATCGAAAACAGTTGAGCTTAAGAAAAACAACCCCGTATTGATTTCCACTAAACAAATCGCTTTGTTTATAAAAAGACCATCTTATTGCTGTTCAGGGTGGCCCATTTTCAATAATCAGTTTCGTTGTTCAAATTTATTTACAAGGGCTTTAAAAGTGCAACAATATTCGTGGACATGGCTATGCTGAAGTCAACCCAGTCACAATTTAATACAAATATTGGCTGCTTTGGATGCAATAAAGGTGAAACTACTACTTCTCAGGTGACCCTAAAGAGTTCTAGTATTTCAGGGTGAAGCCGAGAGAATTTAGAACGGTCCGGGGATCACAGTCTATCGGACATATTGGGTTGTACATTATGGTTATAGAGAAGACCAGAGTGAGTTGTGAAAAGTTCAAATATGTTTTCACTCAAATCTGTAATAACACCCCGTGTTCCGTCGATGAGGGAAAAACAATTAAAAATCAGGTACTTTCTCTCACTTTCCTATTCAAATAATATAGTTTTCCTGCTCACCGTTTTGTTTAATGGTTTGCGTTTTTTTTTATTTCTTTTTCATTTGTACAAACTGTATGAAATGTATTTACCTTAAAGATGATTTTTGGGTTGTTTCTTGTATTTTGGCTGTTTGAAAGTTTTCTTCTGGATGTCAGTATGGACCGATGTCAGTATGGACCGAGTGTGAAATAAATGGAATATTATAACTCCACTAAAAAGAAAAGTATAAAAAAACTAAATAAATGAAACACTAGAAAAAATTAAAAAGGTGAATAAATAGGTAAACAATATAGGTAAATAGATATGACTAAATGAATAAAAATCAATAAAGAGAAGAAAACAAATAAAAAGAGGGGGAATACAAAACATAAATATAACATTCTATCAATCCGTTTTGCGTGAGTCCCGAGACATAATTTTTCTTATGGAACTGAAGGAAAATATATCATCGATTTATTCAACAAGCAGCAGAACGTGAGTCACGAGCATGGAGTTAATTGTAATAGCACGTCACATTGTCATGGCAACACGGCAACAAAAGGTTCCAACATTTGAACAACATTGTTGTCTGGGGGGTTTGTACGTATGAGCTGTATCACTAAAAACAAAAGCGATTATGGTAATTAGGGCTGAAACAGGAGAAAACCAGAAGGAAAACAGTCAATAAAACCATGTGTAAAGATTTTGTGCGCTGCTGTTGGCTTATTTCAATTTGAGCTTGTCATACGAATAATAAACATGTTCAGTTGGAAACGGTTGGTCTGACTTGATTTTCATGGTGCCAGCGTGATGTTTTCACACCATATAAAACACTGCAATACATCGAACAATGGTGAAAACAGTGTCTACTTGCTAAACCAATGAGTGTAGAAAAAGTGCAAACCTGTCGATGAATCTTTGTGAGAATGGAAACAGAGGGTTTCGAAGAAGTTAAGATAAAACGGCACTGATAATTCCTTACACAGACAAATCCATTATGTTATTAAAATAGTTTGAACCAGAAGAAAGAAAGAAGAACGAAAATCATGGAAACACTAAATATGCCCACCGATCTGATGATATGAATTTGAATTTCTTGGGCAGGATTTTCGAATGTCGGCAGAATGATATTAATCTGTATTTTAAAGTGGAAGGGAATCCGGCCAATTCAATTTTGTGATGTATTCATGTGTAATAGATAGAGTCCTCATGTGACGGCAGAAAAAAATACAAGTCTTTCAACTCACGTTCAAATGTTGTGAATTGCCTTTTTATTCCATGCCTTTCGTGTGCAAAGTTTGACAACATCCAAAATATCTGAAGTCATCATCACCCGACGACACCATTCTGAGAAAAATGGGTCTCTACAAAATGTAAGGGGAATGTTTTGTTTCATTCCTGACTTTTGAAAATATTTAATCAAAACGGCCTTAAATTTGACATTGAAATTGACGAAGAATTCGTCCTTGGGATGTAAAGAGATGTTAGTTGTTAAAATTAAATAATGTCAAGTTTCAAATTTTGCTCTGAACAAGTCAGTTTTCAAAGATTTATATTTACAGGACAAAATGGACGATAAAGCTGAAACCTTGCATTAAATTAAGCCGGGATGTGAAACATCCAAAATTTAAAGTCACTTTATAATGTCTCATCAAATGTCACGTGACGTTCAAATGTCTCATCGAACATCTAATGTTTGTTTTGACAAACACTCGAGTGTATTTTGTTTCTTCTTTTAAGTTTTTTTTTTCTTCTCGAACTATCTCTGTCCGCATACAATTGCATAGATGCGAAGCTTGGATCAATTTGAAACTTTGCGTATAGTTAGAATATATCTAGTAAATGTTGAGTAAGATGTGACGTCATGATGACGTCAAAAAGTGTTGTCACTTGAAGTTTATTATTTCTAAAAATCCTAACTCGTGAGCCACACAATGAATTTGTACATTCTCTACATCATCATATATGTTTGTTAGGACCTAACAAACGCTACACAGAGTGTGACCCCATTTGACCTTGATTTCAGGTTCAAAACGGAAGTTGACAATTTCAACAACAACACAAAAATTCTCAAGAACTTCTCTTACTTCAGTCAAAATGTTTTCTTCAGGTTGTCGTAGGTCTGTAAGTCTTTCTTAAACCTTTCCACATAAATATAACCAATTTGACCTTAACTTCTGGTCGAAATCGGATGTTAAAGCCAACGTATATCAACACGCATTTAAACCACATGAAAAAAACCTTCACTGAAAAACAATTAAATGTATCCAATCCAACAGCACACGATGGCTAGCTGTTGCGCTCAATTGACCACAAGGTTCAAAGGTCAACAGACCTGCACAGTCTAGTCTCTCTTCAAGGTTCACACAATTTAGCATTAAGCATTTTTCAGTCTCTAAAACAAGCCGTCCATGCAGACCTCGTTAACAATCAAATGTTAGGCTTGATCGTGTGCATTTTTAGACTTTTGCTAAAGTATATAGTTTGCTAGCACACCACAAAACAATAATAGCACCATTAAGCGCCTTTGCCTCATATTACAAAAATGATTTTTTTTTTTACAGTGTATCATGACGTCATCAAGCATCACCTTATAGGTGCACTTTTCAAAGACAATATATTGACAGGAAAACAAGCGTGATTAAGCTTGCATGTATTCAAACCGGGATTTGTAAAATCCGAAATCTTTTTCAAATGGCTTCATCAAATGTCACTTGACGTTGCCTTAAAGGTGCAGTTTTACAAGATCCATATTGACAATAAATTGGGTAACCAAGCTGAAACTTTGCATGTAGTCAAGCTGGGATGTGTAACTTCCAAAACTTGTTCTAATGATGTAATCAAATGTTATCAACAATCTATTTACCTTTTCACGCACTAACACAACACTGACCCCAATTATACCCAGACACCTAGCGTTTGTTTTGACAAACACTACATCCTAGTTAGCTGTTCCGACGTAGAAGTCGGAACAGCTATTGCTTTCGTCAGGATTTTTATTTGTTTTTCTTATTATTATTCTTTATACCCAAACTCAGAAAAAAGGAGGGGGGAAACGGAAACAAAAGTGATATGTGTGTACGTCGTAGCTTCAAGCCAGTTTAATATCTCACACCGGATACCAAAAAGTGGGCAACCGGTTTTAGCAAAAAATGCAAGGTGATACCCAAGATCACTAGTAAGAAAAACAATAACAGGTGATACCCATGACCACCATAAAGTAAACAAAAATAGGTGATACCCATGACCACCAGTAAGTAAACAAAATAGGTGATACCCATGACCACCAGTAAGTAAACAAAAATAGGTGATACCCATGACCACCAATAAGTAACAAAAATTAGGTGATACCCATGACCACCATAAAGTAAACAAAATTAGGTGATACCCATGACCACCAGTAAGTAAACAAAAATAGGTGATACCCATGACCACCAGTAAGTAAACAAAATAGGTGATACCCATGACCACCAGTAAGTAAACAAAAATAGGTGATACCCATGACCACCAATAAGTAACAAAAATTAGGTGATACCCATGACCACCAATAAGTAAACAAAAAACAGGTGATACCCATGACCACCCGTACCATACAAAAAATGGTGATACCCATGACCACCAGTAGGTACATAATCGTAGGTGATACCCCTGACCACCAAATCACGATAGGTTAACATCAAAAACAAAAATTATTTAATAGCCCTTCTGGAATGTTCTCAGACTACTACAACTGCTACCACCGCTGGAACATGCGGAAGGAGATAGCCCGAGGGAAACTACCCAGCGCTATAATTAGATCCATACTTGTGTAGTGTGTTTAGTGTTGGGCCGTTGGTACATATGGCCCGAATTAGCCCGTGTGGCACATCACGGCGCTACTAATACCAGAGCTACAATAATCCTTACATTAAATATGTTTTATTTCATAAATTACAATGTGTTGATTTCCTGCCATTGGTATGTATGGCATATAATAGCCCGTGTGGCAGGCACATCACGGCGCTATCCTGATCCTAAATCTTACAATATCAACATTAATGTTACCAAACATGCTGTATGATATTTAAATAAAGTATTCACTCAACCCCTTGAATTAACCAAGCCCTTAGAGAACAAGAGGGATTTGATTTCTATTCGGAACAAAAAAATGCCAACCGCGAGGAACGCGACCCACAGAAAGAGAAATCAGACCCCTTGCCCCACCAAGGCGTTCAACAGAGAAAAACTAAAGCAATGCTAAAATACAGTTGCAAAGGTTCGCACGGAAAATGGCATTGCCTTCAGGAGAAAGATGCACACCATCCCGCCGAAATTGGCTGCAATTGGACCAGTGGAATTTTGGGTGCTGGATGACTCGAGCCCCTTTTTCCGACATTGATTCCTCGCCCACCGGTTGGCCAGTTTACGCACCCGCTCTAAAGATGGTGTGAAACGGCGCCGTAGTAAAACATACGAGGGAGTATGTCTGACCATACCAGCGTGGCCGCCGGAAACTGCTCTTTGCAGTGTGCAATCGCCAAAGTGATTCTCTGTCGAATCGCGAAAAAGTTATTGCTAACCAAATCATTTGATCCAATATGCAAAATAATTAAAGAAGGATACCCACAACCCATCTGGCCCAGCAACTGAGGAATTTCGTGGAGGTGTGCGCCACCTTTTCCTTTCCAACGAACTTGGGACGGGACTGCCATTTCATGGGTTGCCCAACGCACCAAGGAATCACCCACAATCCACACCTCTGATGGACTTATTAACAAATGAAATGTGATCTAATTCCCTGGGAAACCTGGAAATGGAAATTGCCGAATATAACCTAATAAAGCATCTGAGCGCCAACGACCCATGCGTTTTATGACTTCCATGGGGACCCCCAACGCAAAAGCTGTGGAGGCTGCCCCCATGCGAAATGAGTGGGATCGGAAGTGTGCACCCTGCACACCCACTTTTGCCAATGCCTTTTTCAACACTGCATTAAATTGAAAGTGAGTGAGGGGAAGCCCACCAACATGGCAGAACAATATGCCTTGAAAGTTTGGCCGAATGTGGACAAAGTCTTTCAGCACAGAAACCGGGCATAGATCAGTGTCCACAGCCTGACCAATATGGATATTTTGTGGGGGGCCATGTTGATTATTCTTGCGACGCCGCAACGACACAACAACAGAACCAGTGGCGAAGCCCTGGTTGGGTTCAAAAAATTGAATATCGCCAATTTGCAACACCGTCGGCAACACCTTGGTTTTGGAGGGTGCCGCAAACTCCCCGACCCTCAAAAAACCAAAAAACGCTAGCAGCATTGCAGCTCGAAAAAGCCTAACTTCAAATGTAGATGTGCATACTAGTGGCAGCACAGCCAACAACTTTCGCAGCAAGGGAATTGAAATTGGGAACCGCCGGTCCCGTCGCACAGCACCTCGCCTGCACCCTTCTAGCAGTTTGGAAACTACAAAAGCACTCGTTGGGTCTGGTTTGCCACACCTGCTACATATGTTACAATGGTTGAGGGGGAATACTGCTGCAAGGAAAGCCAAGCAATAAATTCACAAATCGTTTGTGGCACAACGGGTGCGCTTAGTGAGTATGGTCGAGCCTGCAAAAATCTACCAAATGCAGACCACCCAGAATGATAAACCTTGTGCGTGTTTTGAGCAAACGCTAATGACAATAGTCTACCAATTTCGCGCCCTACCATACCTGTGGAAGGGTCGGCAATGGAGTACTGACTAGATCTGCCTGAGGGGCCAGGGAAAAGAAGCGCTGCATCTGAAAACGAGAAAGAGCGTCGGCTATACTATTAACCACGCCTGGAATGTGGACCGCTTTGAAGACAATATTGAATCTCAAGCATTCTAAAACCAGTAAACGTAAAAGGTGCATAGCCTTTGGGCATTGCGAAGACTGACTGTTGACCATGTGTACTACTGCTATATTGTCGGAACGAAACTTAACCTTGCGGTTAGATAACAGTCGCCCCCAACAAAGAATGGCAACCACTATGGGGAAAAGTTCTAACAATGCAATGGATGGTTGAGACGCAAAGTTTGGAGGCCAGCGACCCTGTAACCACTTCCCCCCCCAAAAAAAAAAAAAAAAAAAACGCACCATAGCCAATAGAACCCGATGCATCAGTAAACAATTCGAGTGTGTCAGACGACTCCCAAACCTGCGGGAGGAAGGGAGTCACCCCGTTGTAATCGCGGATGAATGTGAGCCACATGAGCAAATCTAGTTTTGCCCCATTAGTAATACGCACCTTATGTTGAGGGTGTCGGAGGCCTTTGGTTAAGGCAATAAGCCGCCGCGTAAAAGCCCTCCCTGGTGCAACTGCTCTACAAATAAAGTTAAGCGAACCGAGTAGGGACTGAATTTGGCATAATGTGGCTTTAGGTCTACTGAGCGTTCCTTCAATCTGCCTAGTGATTTTTGTGATTTTGTCAGCGGGAACTTTAACCTGGCAGGACACCGTATCAATAACAAGCCCCAGGTACGTTAGCACCCGCACTGGACCTTCAGTTTTTTTCGTTAGCAATAGGCACCCCGAGTTCCCCACATGCAGCAGTAAAGTTGGCCAAGCGGACCTGGCATGCCTCTTTGGTGGGAGCAATGAACACAAAATCATCAAGATAATGCGTAACGTGGCCAACCGCCGCCATTTGGCGCACCCGGAACTCAAGGAAAGTGCTAAACTTTTCAAAAAGTGCACATGAAATAGAGCATCCCATCGGTAGACATTTATCAAAATAAAACTGGTTAGCAAAAGTGAACCCCAAAAGCTCATAGTCCCTGGGAGAAACCGGAAGAAGGCGAAATGCTGATTTAATGTCCGATTTGGCAAGCCATGCCCCTTTTTCTGATTGCATAACTAATTGAACTGCCACATCAAATGATGCGTATTTGACCTTACACTGCTCTTTGTCAATAAAATCATTAATTGCACAACCTTGTGGAAATGACAAATAATGGTGAATCATACGAAATGAGCCTGGTTCCCTTTTCGGCACGATCCCAATAGGTGAACATTGAAGTTGCAAAGGGGTCGGGACGCGAAAGGCCCCGCTATACGCCCAGCCTGAATTTCCTTAGCAAGCTTTTCAATGACAATATTGGGCTGTGCTAATGCAGAACGCAGGCACTCAGAGTCCCTGCTGACCCGAGGGCCAGTATATCCCAATGTAAACCCTTCTGTAAAACCCTGCAATAAAACAGCTTTGTCAACGGCATTATCATAACCCTGAAGCCACCTACTCAAACCACTAACTTAATTGGGGTTGGGAGCACGAAAATTACCCTTGGTGGTAGCAACGCCCCTGTCGGGCGGGGGAGCTGCAACAGTTGAAAACTGCCCGCCCTGTGTGTGAACCCGCTTCTTATTAAATGATCCCTTTTGGTCCCTCTGTGTGACTCTGGCATGTCTGGACTGGGTACCCCCTCTGCACGCAAGCGCCCCGTGCCCCGACCTAGAGCACTTCGTGCATTGGTGCATGTATTTGCATCCAATGAATCTACGGCCCTTCAGTTTTTTCAACCGCTAAAGGCACCCCGAATTCCTTGCAAACAACTTTAAAGGACTGCAGGGCACGCTCACACTCGTGAGTGGCCTGCTTACCAACGAAGAGAAAATCATCAAGATAATGCAAAATGTTCGGGTTGACAGCGACCTTGCGGGCACTGTACTCAAGGAAGGTGCTAAATCGTTCAAATGTGGCACAAGAAATAGAACAACCCATTGGCATACATTTGTCGAAATAGAAGTGGCCATCAAGAGTGAAACCTAGCAAATTAAAATCATCAGGGTGAACCGGAAGCAAGCGAAACGCTGATTTGATATCCGATTTGGCCATAAGAGCACCAGGACCCAAAAGAGTCACCATGGCAACGGCATCATCAAAACTAGCATAAGTGACTGACGTTAAAGATTGATCAATGTGATCATTAACTGAATCCCCAAGCGGCGAAGAAAGGTTATGAATCAGGCGAAATTCTCCAGGCGCTTGCTTTGGTACAAGACCAATTGGGGAACAACGGAGGGCCGGAAAAGGAGGATCTAAAAATGGGCCAGCCACCCGGCCAAGTTCAACCTCACGGTCAACCTTCTGCCTAACCATGGAAGGATTGTCAAAAACAGAAGTCAAATTACGAGCCAGTGAACCAAACCGTTGACCAACGTAACCAAGCCTAAAGCCATAAGAAAAACCATGCAAGAGGATTTGAGAATCAGATTTGTTAGGGTATAAATACAAAAATGGAAGCAACTTATTGCCAAGCAAGCACGCTCTGGTAACGTTGTCGTAACGTTTATGTAAGTTGTCATAAGGTCACTGGAAACTATCTTAAACGTACCAACGTCATTGTTACATTGCGTCCTAACGTCCTAACGTATAGGGGAGACGACAAAGTTTCATTATTACAACGTTACATTAATAACGTTACTTACACCAAAGTCTGACTTTATTACATTGTTGTGAGAGCGTCAAACTATTAGCTGGGTTACTTCGGGAAATCACTACGTAGCAAACAACAAACCTGTTGGGGGTTGCAATATGGCTCGAATTGTAGATGAATGTGGAAAGGTGTAGAAAAAAATTGTCATGGGTGTGAAGAGCCAAAATTAACAATAAAGTCATATCCAGTATTTACTATTTTAGCCCAACAAAAAAATTCAGTATTAAAAAGACACAACAAATGTTAGTACAATAGCATAGACCAAAATTTAAATTGTCTATTATTATGTGCTACTAAAGCCCTAATGTGGCATGCACTGAGATGTTATCAGCGGAAAGCAGGCGTAGTAACGGATTAATAATTCGTTTTGAATTAATATTTCGCTTCGAATTCATAATTCCTTGATAAGAGTGGTAGTTCGTGTAACGTACTAACTTATTAACTTATACCGCATTAACTATTTTATCGAAACAAAAAATTTCAAATTTATTTTCAAAGATGACCTCACTTTGACCTTTACTTCCGGTCAAAACTGGAAGCTCAAAACTTTAACAAATCATATCTCCTGAACATGTCATAAATTGTGTTGTATTGTAGCTTACAACAATTGCGACATTTTATGTGTAATCATGACCTCACTTTAACTTTTACTTCCGGTCCAATCAGGAAGCTCAAAACTTTAACAAGTCATATCTCCTGAATCACATGTCATAAAGTGGTAATGTTTGTGTTGTCTTTTAGCTGGCAACCATTGAGACATTTAAATAAAAACGACGACCCCCATTTTGACCTTAACTTCCGGTCTAAGACCAGACCCGATTTTGTTTAACGATTACACCATTGCTACCCTGTGGTGATCACTCTTGATAACAAGCATTCATTTTGAACAAGATTAAACCATATACACAAAATACAGAATCAGTTTAAATCTTTGGATAACAAATCTTTAGGTCAACATAATCTTTCATTTGCACCAGAAATCCCAGGACTTATGACTAAATGTTCCATCCGAAGAACACAGCAACTACTGAAAACTTTGTTGCTTAAAGAAACAAACGACACAACTGGGACTCGAGCCCCATGCTCTGCTGATGAGAAACACCAGAGTCGGGACTCTCCACCGCTCGGACATGACACGCTGCGTTCTTGCCAGGAGCTTATCTGCATCAATTATTTTTCCAACGCAGGAATCTAGTAAATTAAGCTCACGCACACAAAGCCCTTCTTGTCAGATGAAGACTGCCACAGCACAGGTTTCCTTGGTGAGATTAGGCAGTTCTACTTGGAACATCTAGGCCTCGATGGCTGCTCTGACATTATCAATTCCATTTTTGGCAAAGCTCTCGGAGTAGCAGCGGGTAAGAAGATAAACCTAAGTGTTTCATATTATTTAGTACACAATAATGGATGAATCTGATACTCCTGTTACTATGAGTAAACTCACCACTGTATTATATGATACACCTGTTAGGAGTATACCCAGAGTGGTGGATTTTGATACAGCTGTTACTATGAGTATACCCACAGTGGTAAAATTGTTATGTTGGCGTAACGGGCCAGAACAAATAAAGTAGGTCGGTTGTTGTTGTTGTTGTTTGGGGTTTTTTTTTCCCCCATAAATAATAGTGACATGTGCACACAATTTTCGTAGCGTAAAAAAAAAACACCCCCCAAAATAAAACAAAAAACACGGAAGGGATGTTCGCCAATTTGCGTTTTTTTTAACGATCTTATCCTTTTCTTATCCTGTCCTTGTTTTCATCAATAACCTTTTACATGGATTTGTGATTTGGGAATCGGTTTTATAAAACTTCTTTTGCAATGAAATCTTCGTGTTCAACGATCGATCGACGACGCACATTGAAAACAAAATCAATGAACTTTGCCCCGCAACGCCCTCTGCAAAAGTTGTCGATGCTTGAATAGCCTTAAATCCAAGGCTGTGTATAGTACAGAATCCGCGGGCATGTGCCACATTGTGCAGCAATGTTTTACTCTGTTAGTGAACCTGTACCGAGTTGGAGGCTAGCCAAGTTTTCTTATGAATATGGAAATTATTAACGGGCCAATCACAGCGTGTGGAATGTTAGGATGGACTTTGGACCTGCTCTTGTGGTACTGTACAATACACCACATGTTGTGTGTGTGTGCGTGCGTGGACGACCGGAGGGCGAGCATACGTTGTAGGGACGGTGGAGTTCCTCACTACCCACCATGTGGTTATGTGCGTGCGTGTTTTAACGTTTGTATGACCGATCGCGGCCACATTAAGTCTACCAAATATTGAGTCTTGCCAAACCATTTTACGAACTTAAAAATAATCTTTCTTTGGGATTTTAACACCTCATTTTTGTGAAAAATAACATATTTTTGACTCGCCTGGCGGACTGGTAAAGGAAAGGTTTTGACTCCCCGCTGCTGTTTTCACTTGCGACCGGGCGACCGCTAAATTCGAACCAGAAAAGCAGCCTGTGTATTCACCATTGTGAAACACAGCGCAGAAAGGTGGGAGTCTGGTACTAGACAGACTATACATGTACAGTACATGTGCATCTATCTCTGTACTAAAATGCTAAAATATCGGGCCGGTGCGCAATCTTCTAGCCTGCATGTTCGTTTTGCAAAACATTGTGCGCTCCAAAGTTTCACGTGCGCTGTTGTCATAGAAATGAAAAGAAACGGTCAGAAATGGTTTCAAACGTATTTCTAAATAGTTTAATTATTAAATTCTTAAAAAAATAAATAAATAAATAGACCAGGGTCGGCCGTATTTTTAGGGTCGGTTGGGTTACGCCAACAAAACTATTTTGTTTAGGCCTTGTTATGAGTATACTCACAGTGGTAGAATCTTGTACACATAGTATGAGTATACTCACAGTGGTAGAATCTGGTGCACTTGTTATTGTAAGCCCTAAATCCAACAACCACTACCAGTGTTTATTTTATCATTTCAAGCTCCAAGAAACACAACTCCTTCCAACCTTACCACCATTAATCTTCAATTAACAAGCTTCCGTCCCACTTCCTTTCCCATGCACTCAAGCCCATAAATTACTCCTGAGGTATGCACATCTGATACCCCCATGGATCATGCACTGACCTCCACCAATATCTGGTAAGTGACAACACTTTTCCCATGCCCTATAAAATGTTCTCAGTTTCATCTTAAGTTTATTCTCGGTAGTTCTGGTTAGCCCATTAGGCCCAATCCAGTTTTCCTTCGCATAACCATCAGCAAGGAATAATACAATACAATTCCGATACAGCCCAGTATACAGTACGTGTCTGCCTTCCTCTTTCTGTCGTCTACTGTATATCTGTAACATCTTTATCTATCGGCCGCTCAAGTGGCACACAACAATATCTTGTGTTACATTTGGTAGCAGCGTTTTTGACCTGCCACAAGCCATCGAACTTGCCTTTACCGTACTGTGCCTGCTGTTTTTCTGCGTTGGCCATCACCTACACTTTTTCTGCAAGGAACTTTTACTTTAAGGGCTCACATATATGCCTGACATCTCAGTTCTCCGCCAGTGTGCTTGCATTTATCTCCTTACCTTTCCTGATGTGCTCCTACTTTCTGACGCCACGTTCATGTTCTTCATTCCACGGATCAGACTTGTGAACAGTTTCTTCCACAAGTTTACTTGCTTTACCCAGTTTACAGCCGCAGTCTTCAATTTTGTGTTGACTCTCCTCCAACTGTGCATTGCCGGTATTCCTGTGTTCGGCTTTGATCATCATTGCTCCTACCTTCTTCTGGCTGTTGACGTCATCTTGCTGTGCTTCTTCTCCCGATCTTCGGTATCCTGTTTTCCTGTTCGCCGCTCCTGACTCAAGACTTTTGCTTTCTTCGTTGCCTTCACTTGCTGCCCTCTGCACCTTCTAGACTGTACTTTCAAGTGGGGCTCTGGCCCTGTCTTCCGGATTCAACGCTACGGTTGCTGTTCCTGTTCGTTTCTTTGGACGTTTTCCAGTGCGGGGAAGTGGATGGGAGTCTTTTAATTTTCACTTTATTCAACTTGCGATAGTCAACGCAAAAACGATAGGTACCGTCTTTCTTTTTGACCATGACAATCGGGGGATGACCAGGGGCTGTGACTTTCCTCTATTATGTCATTCTCAGCTAGGGACTGGATTTGTTTGTGAATCACCACTGGTGATGGCCTGTATCAATTTAAAGTCATGCCCATGGGTCTCACTAATGCCCCGCCCACGTTTCAACGATTGATGGAACTTGTTTTGCATGGCTTACACTGGTCCTCTTGCCTTATCTATCTTGACGATGTTATAATTGTCGGAAGGTCATTTTCTGACCACATGACAAATCTTGAACAAGTTTTAGCTCGTTTTCAGGCAGCCAATCTCAAACTCAAACCAAGCAAATGTCACTTCCTCTAATCGAAAGTTTGCTTCCTGGGACATGTGGTCAGTAAAGATGGAGTCCTACCTGACCCATCTAACACTGCCCGGGTTCATACATGGCCCCGTCCACGCAATCCCACAGAGGTTCGATCATTTTTTGGCCTCTGTTCTTATTATCGGCGTTTCGTTAAAAACTTCGCCCATATTGCCACACCTCTCCACCGTCTCACTCAAAAAGGTGTTCCTTATGATATGAACCTCGAGTGTGACAATGCATTTAATAATAATAATAATAATTAAAACTTGTAAAGCGCCATCTATCTAAGACTAAACTTATTCCGAGGCGCATAAAAACCAAACAACAAACAGAGAGAGTGACACAAAAAAAAAGATTACAAATTACGTAGCTTAGAAAGAAATAAGAGCACATTGAATAAAACAGATTTACATTTAAACGTGTCGGCAAAAACAAGTGGTAAAAAATAACAAACAGAAAGTCAATCATAAGAAATATTGAATAGGTGAGTTTTTAGCAATGTTTTGAAAATGTCCAGAGACTTTGTAACTCGGTGTAGTTCCAGAGAGCGGGTGCAGATACAGAAAAAGCGCGAACGCCGTTGGAAGTGGTTGTTTTAGTTAAAAGAAGTTGGTTTGTAGAGCGAAGATTGCGAGTTGGCGTATACGGTGAGAGAATTTCTTTGAGATAGTGAGGAGCCCTATCATTCAAAGCTTTCCAGGCAAGCAAAATGATTTTGAATTTAATTCTTTGACAGACTGGGAGCCAGTGAAGCTGTTTCAACACAGGTGTGATGTGATCATATTTACGTGTTTTAGATAATACCCGAGCAGCAGCGTTCTGGACATTTTGCAGTTTTTTGATAAGATGCCTGTTAATACCATAAAGCAATGAGTTTCCATTATCAAGCCTGGATGTAATGAAAGCATGTATAAGGATAGAGGCAGACTTTTTATTGAGGATTTTACGAATGCTGCTAATGTTTCTAATATGGTAAAAAGCAGATTGATAAATTTTCTTCACATGGGATTCCATGCACATTGTGTTATCAAACATGATCCCAAGATTGCGAGCATTTGCAGATGATGTTACAGTAGCAGTGCCAATTTGCATCCGGTGATTGATTATTTTGTCTTGGTTATGTTTACACGTTATTATGAGCAGTTCCGTTTTATCATCATTGAGTTTTAATTTATTATTGGTCATCCATGACTTTATATCAGAAACACATTGCTCAACACGTTTGCGTTCAGAATGCTCATCAGAACAATTTAAATCAAAAGAAAGATACAGTTGAGTATCGTCTGCATACAAATGTACTAGGAGTCCGTGGTTTCTTGCAATTGTAGCTATTGGTTTAGAGTAAATGGTGAAGAAGAGTGGCCCAAGGACAGATCCCTGGGGAACACCAAACAAGAGCGTGGCAAGTGATGATAAAACTACATTAATGTTGATGGCTTGAGATCGGTTGCTGATGTAAGATTCAATCCATTGGAGAGCTAGTCCCTTGACACCCAAAGGTTTCAGGCGTCCCAGAAGGATAGTATGATCTATGGTGTCAAAGGCTGCGGAAAGGTCTAAAAGGACTAAGAACACACCACGTTTATCATCCACAGTGCGAAGAATATCATTATGTACGCGCAACAATGCACTTTCTGTCCCATGATATTTTCTGTATGCAGATTGAGAGGGCTCATACAGATTGTGTTCAGACAAATGCATTAACCCATCCACCCATTATGGCATACCCAGACAGTACAAAGCCATTCATTCTGTTCACTGATGCTTCCAACTGTGCTGTAGGTTCTGTATTGTCCCAAGTTCAAAATGGACGTGAACGAGTAATTGCATATGCAAGTCACGTTCTTACTGCCGCAGAGAGGCGATGGTCCACTTATGATCGTGAACTGTGGGCCATTGTGTGGTCGATCCGTCATTTTCGCCACTATCTAGCATGCTCAACATTCACTATCGTGTCCGACCATAAACCCCTAGTTGGTTTGCGAAAACTAACCGTCGATAATGACCGCACTGGTCGTCGGTCCCGTTGGGCTCTTGAACTTGACCCCTATGACTGGCTCATCATCCATCGTGATGGTGCCCGCCATGCCAATGCAGATGCTCTTTCCCGTCGACCCCCAATTGTTGACAAGCTTAGCACACAGGATAAATCAGTTTCCACTTGCCCCACCCCTCAACTCACCATACCGCCCCCAAGTACACAAACCGCCCCAGAACATGCCTCTTTATGTGCATCGGTGCAGGCTCCTGCCCAATCAAATCCATCTTTGCCCCTATCCCCCACTCAATCGCAATCTCATGGTACTTCCGATAATGATAGGGGTTGCTTTAACCTTTCAGACATGGGTTATGATTTACGTCATGCACAACAATTGGACCCTAATATTCAACAAGTCATAACTTGGGTCACACTTGGCGACCGCCCTTCCCGCGCTCAATTACGTCATCACTCTCGTACTACCCGTCGGCTTTGCCTTGATTTCAATAACCTGCTTGTGATTGATGGTGTGTTATATCGCCGATCACAACCAACCTTCGGTAAACCTCGTGTGAATCAGGTAATCGTTCCACACTCACTACAGTCCCTTGTTCTATCCCTTCTCCACGGTGATCGGCTTGCCGGTCATTTTAGCTCGGACAAAACATTCCAGCGGTCCATTTATATGTGCTATTGGCCTTACATCCGTCGCGACATTGACAGCCATTGTCGGACTTGTCGTGCTTGTGAGTCACGCCAAAATCCTATTCCGCGGACTAGAGCCCCATGACCATATGTCTATCTAGCCACCCATTTCAACGTGTCTTTGCTGACATTACTGAACTGCCCCCAACGACTAAACATCATCGCTACATTCTTGTAATCATGGATCAATTCACAAAGTATGTTAATTTATATCCACTCCATGACCAAACGGCAAAATCCGTTGCGAGATGTATTTTCGATCGCTACATATCTGAACATGGCATCCCCGAAGCTCTACACACTGATCAAGGGCGCCAATTTGACAGCGCCCAGATAACATTCATACATAGGGCCGACGTTGGTATTTGGTCGGCACCGTTGGCGTTGGTATTGTGTCAGCTTTTGGCGTTGGCCCCACATTGGCACTTCGTCGCCATGATCGGCGTTGGCATTATGTTTGTTTCTGACATTGGGCCGACGTTGGCTGTAGGTCGGCAGAATCACATTGGTTTTACATTGGCGTTCAATGTTAAGCCAACGTTGGTTTTTAGTAATTAAACAATACTCGGCATTGTGTTGGTTTCCGACGTAGGAGCAATGTTGGCTCTAGGTTGGCATTACCACATTGATTTTACGTCGGCACTCAATGTTGAGCCAACATTGGTTGATAATGGGGCAGCAATATCGGCACTGTGTTGGTTTCTAAAGTAGGACCAATGTTGGCTCTAGGTTGGCATTACCACATTGTTTTTTTGTCGGCACTCAATGTTGAGCCAATGTTGGTTATTTGTGGGACAGCAATATCGGCACTCTGTTGGTTTCCGACGTAGAACCAATGTTGGATCTAGGTCGGCATTACCACATTGGTTTTTAGTCGGCACTCAATGTTGAGCCAATGTTGGTTATTTGTGGGACAGCAATATCGGCATTGTGTTGGTTTCCGACGTAGGAGCAATGTTGGCTCTAGGTCGGCATTACCACATTGGTTTTTTGTCGGCACTCAATGTTGAGACAATGTTGGTTATTTGTGGGACAGCAATATCGGCATTGTGTTGGTTTTCGACGTAGAACCAATGTTGGCTCTAGGTCGGCATTACCACATTGGTTTTTTGTCGGCACTCAATGTTGAGCCAATGTTTGTTATTTGTGGGACAGCAATATCGGCACTGTGTTGGTTTCCGACGTAGGACCAATGTTGGCTCTAGGTTGGCATTACCACATTGGTTTTACATCGGCTCTCAATGTTGAAACCAATGTTGGTTATTTGTGGGACAGCAATATCGGCACTGTGTTGGTTTCCGACGTAGGACCAATGTTGGCTCTAGGTTGGCATTACCACATTGGTTTTACATCGGCTCTCAATGTTGAAACCAATGTTGGTTATTTGTGGGACAGCAATATTGGCACTCTGTTGGTTTCCGACGTAGAACCAATGTTGGCTCTAGGTTGGCATTACCACATTGGTTTTACATCGGCTCTCAATGTTGAAACCAATGTTGGTTATTTGTGGGACAGCAATATTGGCACTCTGTTGGTTTCCGACGTAGGACCAATGTTGGCTCTAGGTCGGCATTACCACATTGGTTTTTTGTCGGCACTCAATGTTGAGCCAATGTTGGTTATTTGTGGGACAGCAATATCGCCACTCTGTTGGTTCTAGGTCGGCATTAGCACATTGGTTTTTGTCGACACATTAGTAATGGTAATTTAAGGACAACTTCGTTGAACCATATTGGAGATTGATAGGCACAATTCGGCGATGTTTTATATCGATTGCCAATCATTTTTGGGACACCATTGCAAACCAAAACGTTGATACACTGTTGTTGGTGTTGGTTTGCTAGTTTGATTATTTGTTGTTGGGGGTTTTTGTAATCCGACAAAGATTTCAAATGGAAAACGTTGGAGTTGTGTTGATATATTGCAGCAGTTATATGTTGGCTTTAGGTCGGCGGTCTTGATGTTAAGTTGTCAACCATTTATAACAAGAATCATACCTTGACAATATGCGTCAGTGGTTATGACCGAAATGTGGTTAAGTCTATCTGGGCATAAAATAGATCAACTGTCTTTACAAACAGCAGTTTGCTTGTTAGTTATAGGACAAGTTTGCTGAAGGTTTGTTTATAGGTTGACAGTCAAATGCCAGTAATCCTGAAAATACACGAAGAAGTCAGTACTCAGTTATATCATTAGACAATCACGCTAAATGTTGAGCCAACATTGAGCCAACGTTGGGCCAACATTGACATAAATGCAAATTTTTGGGCGGGGCTTAGATGTGTGTGATTTTTCTTTGATAATATCACAACAATTTAGGTGAATTTAGTTATCCAAGGCAAATTGTTGTGCTTTTGTGTGTAATTCGTCTGTAAGAAAATATGAACATCAAAGTACAAACAAACATTTTTAAATCAAACATGTAAATTAAAAAGTAAACAGTTTGAATTAAAAAAGGTGTAAACCATGACTGGAAAGTCTATGGATCTTGGACATTAAATACAAAACATGCAGTGCAGAAGGACGTGTAGGCCTGTGTAGGTTGTAGTAAGTGTAGAATGTATTAAGTTATTGGTATCATAACTTACATGTAATTAATATAACTTATAGGTAGATATTTACAGACACTAATTACTTAGCAAAGGTCATTCACTACAAGTACAGAAAGATCCACTCGAAGTCAATATTTTTGAATAACGATACGTTGGCCCAACGGTGGGGCAATGTAGAGCCAACATAAAGGTTATTAGTGGAGCCGATGTTGGGCCAACATTAACGATGGCCCAACGTAACGCCGACTAGCAAAAGTATATTTGGTAATTAACATTGGCCCAACATAAACCTTTCATTGGTTCTACGTTGGACAATGTTAAGCCCATGTTTACGTTGGGCCAACGTTGGCCCAACTTTAACATTGGCCCAACGTAATTCCGATGAGCAAAAGTATGTTGGGCCAACGTTGACAGCCAACGTCAGCCCAACAAAACGTTTCTGTTGGCAGAATGTTGGGCGCAACGTTGGTCGAATGTTCGACTGTGTTGGCCCAATATGGGTTCAATGTTTTAACATACATGGGCAGAACACTGGCCCAATGTTGGGCCAATGTTTACGTTGGGCCAACGTTGGGCCAACTTTTTCATTGACCCAACATAAGACCGATGAGCAAAAGTACGTTGGGCCAATATTGACAGCCAACATTGGCCAAACAAAACTTTTCTGTTGGCAGAATGTTTGGCGCAACGTTGGCCGAATGTTCGACTGTGTTGGCCCCATATTGGTTCAAGGTTTTAATATACATGGGCAGGACACTGGCCCAATGTTGGGCCAATGTTTTCGTTGGGCCAACGTTGGGCCAACTTTTTCATTGGCCCAACATAAGACCGATGAGCAAAAGTACGTTGGGCCCATGTTGACAGCCAATGTTGGTCCAATGAAAGTGTTTCGTTGGCCCAACGTTGGTCCTATGTAGTGATGCTATCTGGGTGCCCTCATTCACGAATTGTGTCAACTCCTTGGTATCAAAAAGACCCGTACGTCCCCTTATCACCCACAATCGGATGGTCGGGTGGAGCGTTTTAATAGGAATTTGAAAGACCAACTTTGCAAATATCTGTCCACGTCCACCACTAGTGAATGGGATGATGTTCTCCGTCAAGTGGAATTTGGCCTACAATTCTACTGTTCATTCCTCCACCGGGTATTCCCCATTTCATCTTGCCAAGGGAAGGGAACCTCGCCTTCCCGCTAACATCCTTCTTGGATCCCCCTCTCCCCAACACTTTACATCACCACAATCATATGCTACTTCTCTTCAATCCCGGCTGACTTCTGCTTTTGCTCATGCCAAGGCTAATCAGGATCTTGCCAGTGCTTCACAAAAGGCTGGGTATGATTCACGAGAAAAATTTAAACCATTTCAACCTGGTCAATTAGTTTGGAGGGACGATCCCGCGAGGTCCCGCCTGAAGCTTGCCCCACGATGGAAAGGCCCCTATAAGGTCCTCTCATCTCACCCCTCTGAGGAGGACAAACCAGTCACATATTGTTGACATCCATAACCCGAAGTCCAAACCTCAACGGGTCCATTACAACAGGTTTAAACCTTACATTTCTCCCATCGACCAGAGCCGTGGTTTACTGCCACTGCCATGTCCCCTGGCTACCAATTCATATCCATTACCAAATTATAGTGCACTCTCTGGTTCACTTCCACTTGTGCCCCACAATTCTGCACCTCCGACACCCACACCACCACCTTCTGATCCAATTCTCCTATTAAGTCCATCCCCACCCTACCTTGATGCATTTGTGATTTTGTTTGTCTTTCTTCTTATTATTATGTTTGTTTGCCTTCATTCCAGTGTGCAGCTTCATGTTGCCATGTCAGTTATAAATTGTTTGTATTGGAACAATGCCCTGTTGTTTTAACTATAAATGTACTAAATTGCTATTATATTGTCTTTTATCTTCGGTTGATTTCTCGTTTTCTAAATACCTGCTGATATTAATGACATTATTACAGTTAGCCATTTTTTTTTTGGTTGTTATGCTTTTGTTTAATTTTGACACTTTGAAAATGAGGACATTTTCTTCCCCAAGATGAAAGTTATGTAAGCCCTAAATCCAACAACCATTACTTATAATTTCAAGCTCGAACTCCTTCCAACCTTACCACCATTAATCTTCAATTAACAAGCTTCCGTCCCACTTCTTTTCCCATGCACTCAAGCCCATAAATTACTCCTGAGGTATGCACATCTGATACCCCCATGGATCATGCAATGACCTCCACCAATATCTGGTCAGTGACAACACTTTTCCCATGCCCTATAAAATGTCCTCAGTTTCATCTTAAGTTTATTCTCGGTAGTTCTGGTTAGCCCATGTGGCCCAATCCAGTTTTCTTTCGTCTAACCATCAGCCAGGAATAATACAATAAAATTCCGATACAGCCCAGTATACAGTACGTGTCTGCCTTCCTCTTTCTGTCGTCTACTGTATATCTGTAACGTCTTTATCTATTGGCCGCTCAAGTATCACACAACTACGAAAGCCCATTAGTGCCGTCGCAAGTACATATTCAGCAAATCTTGTTTTTTGGAAGTACATATTCAGCGAATCTTGTTTTTTGAAAGTACATATTCAGCGAATCTTGTTCTTTGGAAGTACATATTCAGCAAATCTTGTTTTTTGGAAGTACATATTCAGCAAATCTTGTTTTTTGGAAGTACATATTCAGCGAATCTTGTTTTTTGGAAGTACATATTCAGCAAATCTTGTTTTTTGGAAGTACATATTCAGCGAATCTTGTTTTTTGGAAGTACATATTCAGCGAATCTTGTTTTTTGGAAGTACATATTTTGCGAGTCTTGTTTTATGGAAGTACATATTTTGCGAGTCTTGTTTTATGGAAGTACATATTTAGCAAATCTTGTTTTATTGAAGTACATATTTAGCGAATCTTGTTTTTTGGAAGTATATGTTTGGCGATGTTCATGAGGGCGCTGTTAGCCATATGTTTTGGTCTGTAAAACTAATTCGTCATTACTTTAATTTAGGGCTTAATTGCGATGAAATAACTGCATCGCTTCTTGCAAACAATAACACTATCATAAGCAATCGGCATCTTAACCGGAAACTGCGAGCTCTTGGTCTCTTTCGGCGAAAAAAACATTCCGATATTGTAGACGTCGCTACCTTTATTGAAGGAGAGTTGCAAACGTCGGGGCAACTGCATGGTTATAGGTGGATGCACTTGCGATGCATTTAGAATGGTATCAGTATTGACAGAGAAACAGTGCGCCTTCTGTTGGGAATACTAGATCCAGAAGGCGTTCAACAGAGGGCAAGGAGACGGCTTCAGAGACGCAGATATCACGTAAGCGGTCCAAACTTCCTATGGCACTTGGACTCGTATGATAAACTGAAACCGTATGGAATTTGTATAAACGGCTGCATTGATGGTTTTTCCAGAAACGTGCTTTGGGTAGAAGCTTACTTAACAAATAGTGATCCTAGTGTCATTGCTGGTAATTATATGAAAACGGTAAGGGCAAAAATGGGATGTCCGAGAGTAATTCGGTCAGACTTTGGAACTGAAAATGGTACAGTTCGACAAATGCAACACTTCATGAGAACTAATTGCCAAGATGCGTTTGCAGGAGACAGGGGTTTTCTTCAAGGTACCAGTCAAAGCAATCAGCGCATCGAATGTTGGTGGAGTGTATTTCGGAAACACTGCACTCAGTATTGGATGAACTTATTTGAAGAACTTAAAGATGATGGTCATTTCAGTGGCGATTTTCTGGATACATCTTTAATACAGTTGTGCTTCGTGAATCTAATCCAGGTACTATAATGATTAGGCATTCCTAGTTTGACAAAGCCTCAGTAATTTGTAAAAATCTGTATGTGACATCATTGGAAGACGTTTCACTTTCTGACTTTGTGAACAACAAATAATTAAACTACCTGAACAACTCATCTCCATTTCTAATACAGGATGATATTGACACTACCGTGAAGGAGTGGAACTCTCACAGAATAGCTTCATCAAGAAATCGGCATGGTCCCTTCGGTCGACCTATGGTGATGTACCCAACTATAAGAAAATGCAACTAACAATAGGAGGCAAGATCAAAGTAATTATAGAATAAAAGAATCAGTGTAAGAAGTTAAAACTAAGCAAGAGGAACCTGCAGAGAGAGCAGGTTATTAATTCCTCTGCAGAGGGAATGGGTTATTGACAGGTTGATTTTTTCAAAACTTTTTGAGAGAGAGAAAAAAGAAGTGTAGGGAACATGTAAATGACAATAACTGTATCTATTTTGTATCAATGAAGTAAGCGAGAGAAAAAGCGTAAAAATAGACTAGTGGAGAGAACTTGTTGTTTACAGTTATTGTATTGATTTTATATCGAAGAAAAAAACAAGCAAAGGTGGAAGAAGTGTGATGGGAATTTATTTAACACCAGTGTTTACGTTGAGTCCAAAGGGTTGGACTGTCTTGAGTTGGTGATTCCAGTGTGATTCTCTGAGTTTGCGGTGTGTGTCGTCACCATTGCAAGCCTCAATCACGATGAGTTCAACATCTTTGACGCTGTGATTACGGCTGTTGAAGTGGATGGAGACGGGGTACAGTTTCTTGGTCTTTATGGAAGAGACATGGTTTGCAAAGCGAAGACTGAGTTTGGTCTTAGTCTCTCCCACATACTGTAGTCCACATCTTTTACAAGATATAACATAGACCACATTGGGTGTGCTACATAGGGAGTTGGTCTTGATATTGTAAGAAGAGCCAGTGCTATGACTCTTCACTTTAAGTGCAGGTTTGATGTAGAGACAGGTTCTACATTTAGAGCGGGTACACTTGTGACAACCCTGTATCTCTGTTAGTGGTGGTGTTTGGCCTGTACCTGGGGGGAGTTTGGCCCTGACTAGAATGTCTCCCAGGTTTTTAGGGCGGCGGAAAGCAACCATGGGGTTATCAGGGATTGCTGAGCGCATCCTCTTAGATTAATGGAGAATATCCATTCTACCATTGAGGATTGAGGAGAGTTTGGGTAGGTTAGGGTGGTAGGTGGTGACCAGGGCAACTCTATTGGTCGGGACTTTTCTGGACCCCTTGTTGGCCAAAAGAGTATGGCGTGGTATACTGAGGGCCTTGTATATATATATATATATATAATTAGTAGGGGAGATGGCCTTAGCTTTTGATCCAATCCGGACCTTCGTCAGAGGCATAAACAAGAACAAACACAAACATATCCATTTATAGCAAAAAGAGGAGCAAAGGATTAAGGGAGAGTATCCAGAAAAAAGCGGGAAAATATAGCCAATCAGAGTTGTAAATTTACTGGCTAAGAACCAATAAGAGTGAAGAGGTGAGAACAAAGGATGGTCAGTGTCAAAGGCTGGATCGCTGGACTATAAAGGTGGTACTGCATTGTAGGTATTACAATGCGGGAGAAATAAGGGTAGGATTAGAGGGCAAGCCACATAAGAAAATGCAACTAACAATAGGAGGCAAGATCAAAGTAATTATAGAATAAAAGAATCAGTGTAAGAAGTTAAAACTAAGCAAGAGGAACCTGCAGAGAGAGCAGGTTATTAATTCCTCTGCAGAGGGAATGGGTTATTGACAGGTTGATTTTTTAAAAACTTTTTGAGAGAGAGAAAAAAGAAAAAAATATATCAAGTCATGAACCACAAGGGAAACTGACTGGGAAATTTTATTTAAATAGTTTGGGTTTGAACAAAGAAAAATTGACTGGAGCGGGACTTGAACCAACGACCTCCGGATTAACGTACCGGCGCTCTACCAACTGAGCTATCCAGCCCTATGTTGGCGGTCTCCCTATTAGTCAATATCTTTGTTCGGGGTGCCAGTCAGAAGCCATACAACCGTTAACTGCCGTGTAGCCAGGGATCACACCCACGTTTACGATTAAACCTGGGAAGCGGCAGCCACGGGATCACCTTAAGGGGATGCGACTTTTTTATATTAAATATCAAGTCATGAACCACAAGGGAAACTGACTGGGAAATTTTATTTAAATAGTTTGGGTTTGAACAAAGAAAAATTGACTGGAGCGGGACTTGAACCAACGACCTCCGGATTAACGTACCGGCGCTCTACCAACTGAGCTATCCAGCCCTATGTTGGCGGTCTCAAACCCAAACATATATATATTATATATATAATATCAAGTCATGAACCACAAGGGAAACTGACTGGGACATTTTATTTAAATAGTTTGGGTTTGAACAAAGAAAATTTGACTGGAGCGGGACTTGAACCAACGACCTCCGGATTAACGTACCGGCGCTCTACCAACTGAGCTATCCAGCCCTATGTTGGCGGTCTCCCTATAAATATATTTTGGTTTGAAGAATTCTTCCTCTGATTAAGTTTCCATGTTTGGAAAAGCCTTCGTATAAAACTGCAAAAGGACATACGGAATTGTTTATGCTTTTTTGAAGACAAAATGGTCATTGAGAATGAATGAAATCAGAAAAAGTGCGTTAAAGTTGTGCCGTTTTCGTGGGAAAATAACAAAATAAAATAAAAACGGCATTAATGTTTCTTTTTAATCTAAAAAAAAAATCAAAACGAAAAATCAAGGTTTTACAAGTTAGAATTGAAACCCCCAAACCAGCATGCCCTTTAAAGGAAACGTTTGTTATTGTCGGATGACTTGTGATGGACGGGAAGTGCGCAATTATTTAACTGGCCAAATGCAGCGCAGTGCAGATAGCAAGAAAGAAAACGAGAGAGAGACTAGAGAGAGAGAGGGGGAGGAAGGGGAGGGGAGGGGGGAGGTGGAGAGAGAGGGAGAGAGAGGTGAGGGGGGACACACAGTTATTCGTTTATGGTACGCACAAAAAATCAAGCAAACAAACAAACAAGCAAACAAACCGGTCCCCACATGTAGGTCCGGTGCCCACTTTGTTGGTGTGTTTTCCTACGCCGGTCCCCAGGTTGCACACTGGGTGAGCACAAACAAATAAAAAAACAAACAAACAAACAAACAAACAAACAAACACCCCAACAAACAAACAAACAAACAAACACACAAACAAACAAACAAACAAACAAACAAACAAACAAATAAACAAACAAACAAACAAACAAACAAACAAACAAACAAACACCCCAACAAACAAACAAACAAACAAACGAACAAACAAACAAACAAACAAACAAACAAACAAGCAAACACCCCAACAAACAAACACAAAAACGGGAAAGAGAGGAAAAGACCATTACGACTATTATAAATAATCAAAAAAATTTCTACGATAGTTTCCAAGGTGAGTTTGTTAGTACTTAAATATGAGTGCAGCTTGAGTAATTATAATATAGTTTAAGGAAGAGAGCAAACATAAAGTGAATTGGCTGCCAGGCACTTTTATGAGTCATCTTATGTAGGTAGCGAAGTTTTGAAGCTTGTACGTCGTGCTAATAATATAACAAGGTGGTTCCATTTCAAAGGGGAACTACACGAAGAAAACTGCTGATTACATTTCCATGTGTTATATACTGCACAAAATATGGATTCACACAATATTTAGTTTTGATTAACGTTTCCTGCATTAGAAAGGAAGCTTGTTATAGAAGACTTTGCCTGATCGGTATTGTATGCTTTTTGAAAGGTCTCGACAGACATGACGGTAACATCAGCAGTCCCCAGACCAGCAACTGCAAGGGGCAACTCGAGTTGCCCTCCGGTACGGTGTACGGTGGTCCTCGCTCGAATGCTTTTACTCAGCATTGTCTTCTCTTCAGCGTTACTCCTCTACAAGGTAACGGTTTTTTCTTTCTTGTGAAATCATTACACGTTCAAAAACTTCAAACGAATTGCTGAGCAAAATTTCCACAATGTTCGCCAAAATAAGACACAAATTATATCTCCATTTGTCACAATTACCAGATTAAATTATATACTGTTAAATAACAAAAATCTCTTTGACCCTCTTATTTGATTGTACTGCAACCCTGAGACACTTTCGACGCCATTTTGCATTCATTATTAATAAGTCACAAACTGTAAATTACAGCCGAGATTGGGTATTCTATTGAATGGCATATCTGCCATCGTGAGTCGGCCGTCGTGTGTCACCGTCCCCAGTCGCCCGTCGTTCGTCGTCCTTCGCCCGTCTTTCGCGCGTCTCCCGCCGTGCGTCGCCCGTCGCATGTTTATGGGTCTTTTTAAGCAAGCATGCGCAAGGCAGTTGTTTGGCTTGCTTTCGTGTCCTCAATAATATGTACAAAAACGGTTCTTGTAACTATTATCACCTTTGTTGAACGATCGACCAGCAGCCAGCATGGAAAATAAATTATACCCCCACACAACTCAGGGATAAAGTGTCGTATGAGATACAAAGAAGAATGTTTAGAAATCTTTAGAAGAAGGCGAAGAAAAAAAAAACCTCCCGATTTAATTGGGATGTTAAACAATTTGCACCCAACTTTAGAAGAGATCTATGAACAAAGCATTTTCGTCGCGGAAACAGTCGTTGGTACAGTCGTTCCTAATCAGCCTTCGGAGAGTGGCCGTTTGCGGTTGATTCTTCGGAAAGGTCACCGAAGGGCCACCGAAGGGCCAATCTTTGATACAATAACGATACAATCATAACGCGTGAAACGGCCTGTGTGTGTGAGTTTGTTTTCACATTCAAACCGGGGACCTATAACAAAAGAGGACAATAGGGTCCCCGGTTGGCTAAAGGTCCCCAGTTAGAAATTGTGTACAAAACCAATGGGAGCTGTTGCCAAAAAGTTAGAGTCCAAACAAAAGAGGGACAATAGGAGCTTCCCGATTGGAGGTGTTTACACACTTGGGTGTGTGTGTGCGTGTGGTGGGTTAACTGCTGGGCATGCACTGTATGCATGCAAAGGGAGCACTTTGGCAGCAGAAGAGTAACAGGGAAATTCTAACCATGGAGGCAATCAGTGCAAAGCTAGCTAGGGGTCCGAAAAGTGCTTCTTTCATTTGCTGCGTATGCATGACCGTCGCGGTTATGCATAACTAATGAGCTCGGAGGACACGTTTTCAAAAATTCATTTCGGGAAAATTAAACACTTTAACCAAAAAAAAAAAAAACATCACATAACGGAGCAATAATGTGTCATTGTACCTACAAAAATGATGGCATAATTTGTTGTGTTCAAAATAAAGAAATATGAGCCCAAAAACATTAGCCTCTGTGTGCAGAAATAACGGTCTCCGGAAAAGTCTATTTTTTAATAGTTAACGAAATTGTGCCGAATAATTTTCCTTACTGAGTGTTAGATTCACTCTTCATGTAGTTTTTTTGCTATATTCGTTTTTTCTAAAGAAACTCGAAACAGTCAAGTTCACTTAGAGAATCCGTCTCCGTCAGCGTAACCGTTCAGAATCGAAATGTCCGGCAAGAATCGCTTGCAAAATGAGAGCCCGAATTAGATTGGTCAGACTGTGCATCAAACTAACTGCACTATCTTGCCTAGTATATAACCAATCAGCTGCTGCGTAAGAAAACGCTAGGCAAGTTGATTGTGTGCGGCTCCCTACTTACTACGTTAATATGAAAGCTGTGTTTGGTAAACATTGAAGTACCCGACTATTTAGCGACTCGCGGTTTCGTTGTGAAAAGAAAAACTAGTACTCCAGTCAGCTACTGGGGAAACCAATGTATGTTTACGTTTGGTCTCACCATGGTCTCGCAAACTTTTCACTTTGCCTCCCGAGCGTTTGGCTTTTCAAATGTATGTTTTGTGCATTCGTCATGTAGACCTAAGGCTTGCTAAACCATTAAAATAAACCAACACATAACCATTTTTAAGCATTCATCAGATGCTAAAACAAATCTCCATGGTTTATACTCTTAATACTACTCATGCTAGTCGTTTTGAATAGTCTTACTTAGTCTTATTTCAGATGCATTTTTTTCTTGTAAGGCATCACCGTCATGAGCCCAGTCCCACATATTTATTTATTTAATTATTTATTTGCACCTCTTGTGAGGGGTCAGTAGTCAATTTAATAATTATTAACCACCAAAATGAAAACACTGTCACATTTTTTCCTGTTTTATGGAAACATTTATTTGTTTTCAGTTTCTTCTTTCAGCTGCATGAATGTCTCACACGCACAGTTACCAACATTTTCATGTACACACAAATAAAAAATATATAAAACATAAAAATAAAAATGTATAAATCACACACAAGTATTGAGGAAGTACAATTAAAAGTAATTGTAGGGAGACCTGTTAATTACCAAAGTTGAAATACTTTCTACTTGATACTTATTTTCTTGCTTATCTTTGTAGTATCACAACCCATTTGTAATACAACTTTTGGCACACTTTGGCATGTTTAGTATTGCATAAAATAAGGTAAATATTAATAATGAAAACCTTGTAAAGCAATGAACATTGCTTTTTACCTTCAAGGTATTATACAGAATTGGTAAGGATACAAACATGTTGCTTTATTAATATTGCTTTGTTTCAGTTTTGACAATGAAATTCATACTAGAGACATTTTTTTCCCCGGTGAAATAGTTCCCTCTGAAATTAAGTCATGTTTGAGAAAACTGTATCTGAAAACCTGAAGAAAAAAGGAAAAAAAAGCATAAGCTGATCACACCACATTCACTACTACTATTTTGTCAGCTCTACCAATCCTGTATAATACCTTCAACACAAAAATCAGACACCTAAGTCCATGTACCTTGCTACAATACAAATAATAAATAACCTTAAGGGTCACATATTGGTTTTTGTCTATGTAACAGCCAAACAAAATTAACAAAAATGTCACCATATGTTCACATGAACGTAGAGTTCATCAGTGTTGCAGTCGAGACCCAAGAGTCCGAGACCGAGACCAAGACCGAGACCTGAAGGTCCGAGACCGAGACCAGAAGGTCGAGACCAAGACATAGACCATGAAAGACCGAGACCGAGACCTTAATGAATAAATGCCTTAATAAAAGAGTCGAGCAAAGTTGTTAACTGTATGCACAATTTCTCATGAAAACAAGTTAACTACATGTGAAAAGAATTGTAAAATTCAGCTACAAAAAAACAAGAGATTGTATTCCTGACTCCTCATCATATAAAAAAGAAAAGTGCTAAAATAAAAGCACTTTCATTTTGTTTACCAGGCCTAGACATCAACCATGTGAGCTTCTAAGATTTTTGCTTTTTTTTAGTTTACAAATCTGTATGAAAGACCTACCCAGCACAAATTGGGGAAAAAATTGCAGTCTGTAATTTCTTCGATGGGTAGTTTGTATATTTCATTGAAAGGGATGATACATTATTAATACACATATCCCAAAACCAAAATAAAAACACTTTGACCAAACCATTGGTTAAATGCCGGTTGACAAATGTACATCTAAAAAGAAAAAAATTGTATTTATTTGTGGCACATTTTATAGAAAATTCTCCCTGCATTTTAAAAACATGAGCATTTCCAACATTTCCGCTAACAGTCTAGCCCGATGGGGTTGCATGATAATGTCACCCCTGCTGAAGACTCTCTCCATAGGTTTTTGTTTTGTTTTAGAGGTACATTCTTCAGTATACATTTTGAAACTGTTTGAAACTGTCATTTGTGCCAATACCCTTATATGAATTGAACGCCCTCCAACAGCACATCAAAGACATAAAAGACAAGTGTGAAGGACTTGGGGTGCCAGGGCGCCCTCTTTCCAACAAGATAACCATTGACTCCGAAAATAACTTTGACTGCTTTATTATTCTCTTCGTCTTGTGTGTGCCACAAAAGGTAAAACTGAAAATACAGAAAGTAAAATATAACTAAGTACAATACAATGTATCTATATGTACGTAAAAGCTGATAAGAGATTTAGCACAATAAAATCAGGAATACATGTACATGAGTCAAAAGGTCACAAAATAATGCCCACTTAATTAACAAACATCACAATTCCCAATGCATGTAAATGTCCTAAAGTCATTACATTATTATCACAAAGACAATCCAAGAAAATCATCTTACAGAACTGTTCTCTCTTAAAGCTCAAGATGTCCTCAGTAGAAAATATGTACTGCTTATCTCGTCTGGGAAAGTCAATTCAGCAACCTAAAAACAAATAACAATGCATACAAACTTAATATACTTCTAACTCACAACGAGAGTAAACCCTCCATTCATAAACAAGCGAAACCCAAATAAGGTAATATCTCATGAATATTCATGACGTCGAAACAAAAATGGCGAGTGCACGTCTTTAGGCAAGCCTCCTTACACACAAAAACTAAGTCTTTAGTTTTACATCATCACACACTAAATGTGTAGTTGTACAAACATAAAATGATCAATAATAACTCTAACTTAAGTAGTAAACATCACTGGGCAAAAAGTCCTAGACGTCTAGCTCTCTGGACTACACATTAGGCTTTCTGGCCTTGACATAAAAGGAAATACCAAGGAACAAAAAGGAAGTTTTCGTAAATCAGAGTAAAACAATGAGTGCGGTATAGAGTTCTGGCGGGAAAAACATGTCTAAGAATTACACACTAATTACTCAACAAATTATGGCAAATAATCCGTAACACAATTACAAATAGAGTCTTAAGCTTACCACTATTCTTCTGGAATCTGCTAGTGTCAAATAAAACGGTTTCAAAAAGTGAAAAGAAAGACACTTTTTGAGGCAGTGGTTTAACTAGAATGAACTTCAGAAAACTAACGTAGCAAAACAAACCCAAGCGAACACGAGAGGGCGATAGACCAATTCTAGACGGGCAGGGAAGAACATAACACTCCCCGTGAATAAAGGTTGCAAACACTCAATAACAATAACAGTCAATAACATGCAAAAGTTAAAGTCCGGAAATCACTGCTCCAGCAGGACCAAGGTCAATCGTCACTCCGAAGGTATTAGAAGAACTAAGTCCCTTATTGGCCGCAGCAGTGTCTTCTTTGCCAACTCGCTGACTGGGCGGAGGAACATGTTTCCTTGGTCGGCAGCGACGATCTCTACGCTGACCTTTCTGATGTGTCCGTCACAACTTGTCTCAATGCCAGCAACCTTACCCAGTGGCCAGTCGTTTCGCCTAGAGTTGCATTTGACGAGGACGACATCCCCTATCTGCAAGTCTCGTTTTGGCTGTTGCCACTTCACTCTTGTCTGCAGCAAGGGTAGGTAGTCCTTCCGCCACTTGTTCCAAAACATGTCGGATAGGTGTTGGACACGTCTCCACTGGTTCCTCATGAGATCTTTCTGGTCAAATGGTCCCTCAGGGGCAATGACTTGTGATGGCTTCATTGTGAGCAGCATATTTGGTGACAGGTTCAAGGGTAACTCTGGGATGTCACTGCCTGGCAGTAGGGGTCTGGAGTTGATTATAGCAGCTATTTCAGCCATGAGAGTTGTGAAGACTTCGTGGGTGAGCTGGCTAGGTTTGACATCTCTGAGCATGCCCTCTAGGATGCGGCGGGCGATACCGATCATACGTTCCCAAGCTCCGCCCATATTCGATGCATGGGGAGGGTTGAAAACCCACTCACAACCACGGCTGAGTAGATACCTCTTAACAGGTTCCTTGTCTGCAAGCTGGTGTCCAAGTTCATTACAAGCTCCTACAAAGTTAGTGCCGCAATCTGAACGGATTTGCTTGGCCGGACCTCTGACAGAGAAGAATCGTCTCAGGGCATTGATGAAGCATGAACTGTCCATTGATTCTAAAACTTCGATATGGACACCCCGCGTAACCATACACGTAAACAGGGCCGCCCATCTTTTTGCTCGACTTGCACATCCTCTGGTCTTCCGGCTGTTAACCTCGAACGGGCCAAATACGTCTACTCCAACAAATGTGAACGGCGGTGATGCTGTCACTCTCTCCTCTGGGAGGTCGGCCATAATTTGATCTTGACGCTTTCCTCGAAGTCTCTTACACGTCACGCAGTCTCGGATTACCTTGGATATCTGCCTCTGGCCACCAAGAACCCAGTAGCCTTCATTTCTCAGTGTACCCAAGGTGATATGTCGGCCCTGGTGGCTGCACTGCTGATGGAAGTGTTTGATGACATGATTTGTGACGTGGTTGTTCTTTGGAAGTACAGCTGGGTGGACTGCTCTCTCGGACAGTAGGGCTTGCTGCAATCTGCCACCGACTCTGAGTACCCCGTTGCTGTCAAGGTAGGGATTGAGCGCAGCCAGTTTATTCTTGCTGGTCAAATTCTAGACGGGCAGGGAAGAACATAACAACAAGGAAATTTAATCGACTGTTGCCCAACTCTACAGTCAGTAACCAATCACTCTATGGCCCTACATTTAAAGGAAACATTTTCCTATTTTGCAAGAAATATGTCGCTCCTGGCTGGGTTATAACATCAGGAAGAAACCAGTCACTGTTTAAGTTCCTCGGCAAGTACCTCATGATGGAATCACCCAATACCTTAACTTGAAAAAATGGTAGGTCATCAAGAGTGCTAGGCCTGAAATTGAAGGGAAATGGAAACAATAAGATAATCTTTTCATTTTATTAAATCTTTGTTTTAACCCAGCCCCATCAGATATTAGAAAAAAGATTAAAACAATTTTTTTTCCCCGACCAAACTTACCATGATTCAATTTTCTTCAAACAAATTTACAAAAAAAAATAAGCATGACCAGGGCCCAATTTCATAGCTCTGCTTACCGCAGAATTCTGTGCTTGCGATGTAAGCGAAGAATGCCTAGTATTTTAGTAACGCTTACTGTGCAAGCGCCGAATTTCTGTGCTAGCTGTGTAAGCGAAGAATGCCTAGTATTTTAGTAACGTGGAGTACACACGCGCACAAGCAAAAATTCACTGCTAACCCGTGAAACATGCTTGACATAAGCGCTGATTCTTTGCTTATGTTACGGTAAGCAGAGCCATGAAATTGGGCCAAGACAACGAGCCAAACTATAATAAAATCAAAGTAAACTACTGTCTGATCTGATAAAGCTGAATGCTGAAATTGACTTGCATTTTTTACGCATCAATTTCAATAAAAAAGAAAACAAAAAAGGCTAAATCAGACTGGAGTACCTCGAGGTGCATTTAATTACAGAGCTTCATGCATTACTGACATGACTGAAACCTTCCTCCATGCTTTCTTTCAGTAAACACCTTGACAGTAGTAGTATGTATCCCTACCCTAGTGTAGTACTGTCAGTGACTGTAGTAGTACTACTAGTACTAGTAGTAGTACTGTACTGTAGTAAAACACTAGACAGTACAGTACAGTACAGACAAGACCAACAAGCCATGTGTCTGGCCGGACATTGTCAGTGTTTGGTCTTACGAAAAATTGAAATAAACACGAATTTTTTTAACACAAAACATTACCACTAATGACAAAATTTGGATACTCACTTTTCATGCATGACCAGTAGCATTGTAACAAACTCCGTATTTGACATGTGGAGTTCCATTGCTTTGGTTCTCCACCGCTGCATCAACGAAATTGGTAGTTTCATACTACCAGACCACTCTCTCAACAACTTCTGGCGAACCCGAAACTGTCGGCTTGAACTTTTTTTGAAGCATTGTGCGAACTTAATTTTGCACTTTTGGAAACCTTCTTGTTAGCAGTCTAAGTTATTGTGCTCCATATTGTGATACTAATAATTATCTCTGGTCCTTGCTCTATGTAATAACTAGCACTAGCAGAGGACTTTGACAAATACGTAGACGACTTCGACAAATACATTGCAGAAAGTCTTGAGTGCCGAAAAGTCGTCAATCAACACACAAGCACCTCGGGATTGACGCGCGCTCTGTACGTATGCGGCAGGGGAAGTTTCCCGCCATCGAGCCATTTGCGAATGATTTGTTCTCGCCAACTGAGAATTCAATGCCTCTGTTGCAGTCGTGTGATGGCAGCATTGAACGAATTTTAAAACAAAACAACCGTTTTATCGCGCGTGATAAAAAGCAATTGTTTTACTAATTTCTCGAAAATTAAAGCATTTCAAGGAACAATATTTTAAGAGAAGTTTTCTACCATGACCATCTTTATACCATGTAAGTTAGGTGTAAAACTGTGAGGTTTTATTTTATTTTGTTTACCAATCCTGTAGATTACCTTTAAAGTAGGTCCTATTTGGCTTGAGAATTGAAGGAGTGCCTGATGAAAACTGGCAGCGAGTCGGTTCGGGAAAAAGCACATTTTCGGTGTGTTTTTTCTAGACCAGTTATTATTTTAAATCGCTCTGCCATTTAAGCTTTTATGTTTTACATGAACTGCAAAACATATTTAAAACGTTATCCCTTTAATTATGGCTTGCCGCAATAATAGTTGATGATTGTTGATGATGATGATACAGATGCCAACACTCTGTTTTATTTACGTTCAGTAATACTCAACAGAGCAATTTCCTAGCAGTGTTTTTAGTAACAACATTATTTCTTTGTTGCATATTAATATCAAAGTCTACAGAATTTTTTTCTCAACTTGAAGTCTTCTCACAGTCGACCAAACACTATCATTTTCAGTTGTTGCGACATCTGAAACTTAAAACAGCTCTCCATAGTTATCGTAGTTCAAGCCTGGTTATGAACTCAATATGAACAACACAACGATAAGACCAGAGGTGGAGTTGCTCTTCTTCTTCTTCTTCTTCTTCTTCTTCTTCTTCTTCTTCTTCTTCTTCTTTTTTCGTGTGGCACGTATTTCGATCGAGCTCCGTAGTAAGTAGAAATAATTTAGCTTTTAGACCTCGTATGGTCCTAGTTCTTTCACTAGGTTGTAGATTATTGTTTTCTGTTTAAGCTAGACCGGCCTCCCCTTGACTGGTGTTTATAATTGGCTGTATTTTGGGGTTAATTTTTTCGAAATATCTGCTAAAATTTTACAGCTAGGCTGGCCCTCATGGCCAGTCAAGCAGAAACCTCCATTCAGGGGCAGTCGGGCGTAAGCACGGCTGCCCCAGGAAAGACCACCATTCATGGCAACGAGCCTTTCAGCAGTGTTACTAGGAACAATGGAGTTGCTTTTAAGGCTACTGATAATATCCCCATTCAAAGATACATTGATGCTTTTGTCACTCACGTTCCACCTCAAGATGTCGTCTCCGCCTCTCGTATTTCCAATGGCCGAGTTGCCATTTACTTGAGCTCGAGAGCGGCAGTCATTGAAGCTACCAACCACGGTCTGAGACTCGGTGATTCCTTTCTCGAGCTCACTCCGCTTAATAAAACTAACACTCGACTTACTCTCTCCAATGTATACCCAGAAATTCCGAATTCTGTCCTTATTCACAATATATCTGGTTTCAGTAAGGTGGTGTCTCAGATCCGACCCATACCCCTTGGCTTCAAAAACAAAGAGCTGTCACACATAATGTCATTCAGAAGACAAGTCCAGGTTCTTCTTAACGGTAATGTCACTCCCCCCGATCACATAAATTTCACTTATGCTGGCGTAAATTATCGTGTCTTCCTGTCTACTGAGTCGGTCAAGTGTTTTAACTGTGGGGAATACGGCCACATCAGCCGCTCATGTAAAAAACCCAGCAGTACAGCACCTGCCAATGAAACTGGCAATCCACTTAATCCCCCTCCATCCTTTATTCATGGCAACAAATCTGATCCAAAACATCCTCCCAAGAACCCCAAGCCAACTGGCCCGCCGGCTTCTAAACACAGTGCTCCGCCGGCCCCCCAGCCCACTACCTCACCAGCCCCCACTGGTCCACCAAAAGACCTCTTTTGGCCCCCGGGAGGTCCGCCCGAATTGGCCGCGCTTTCCAAAAAGCGAAATTTGGGCGCGGCCCTCCCCACAACCACCGCCCCCAATAAGCGACCACCCCCCTCTAGTCCGTCCTCCTCTGTGACAGGATCCAGAAAGGGAACCTACACTATCTCCCCTCAACCTCCCCCCTCCCCTGGACCGTCGACGTCCACTTCGGATGTCAGCAACCACAGCAGTGCTCCCCATTCCTCTTCCCAGCCTACTTCTTCCCACAAATCCCCCTCATGTAATCAGGATTCATCTGACCCCACCCTCTCAATCTGGGGGTCCCCTCCTGCCCCCTCAAGACTCTTTTCTGAGGTCATATCTAAGCGCAAACAGTCCCCTCCCAAACCCCAACAAAGCACCCCCAACCTCGTTCCCCTAAAGTCTCCCTCACCACCCCGTAAAATGGTCCGAAAATTAACCACCCCGATGCAAACGTCCTCCCCAGATCTTTCCCAGGCCCTCAGTGCCACATTCCCCTCCGTATCCACGCCCCTCTCCACAGCGGGCGGCCCAGCGACCGACTCGGAGCATTGGGAAGACACACAAACCACTGACGATGATGCACTTCTCTCCGCCGATTCATTACCCACATGTAAGGGACCACTATCAAACGTGGAACTCATCAAATTTCTCAGCTCCGTCAAAGCCCGGAAAAAAACCAGAATATATCGCTCGCAAATTCACAGCGAACATTCCTGGACTTGTCAAACAGCTCAAGCCTATGCGTAATAGTCCTCTACTCCAAAAAAACATGCAGCAGAGGATCCAAAAACTCATCAAAAAACTGGACATGTAACTCCTTTCCTAATGGATCCTTATACACGTATTAGAACTTTTTTATTTTCACTAACAATGACACTGTCACTGCTAACTCTCAACACCGGAGGGTGCTCCTCTTCCACCCGAAACGCTGCCTTTCAAACATATACTGAACGGCTTCATAATAACCCCCATGTTGTTTTCCTTCAAGAGACCAACAGCCTCAGCGAAACTTGTGGTTGTTGGGAACTCTGGCCGTACACACCCTTTTGCGCTCCCAGCCCAGCACGGGGATCGGGAGTAACAACCCTCATAAAAAACACAAATATCAACGTTTCCGACTCCGAACTTGTGTTCGAAGGCCACATTCTGTACCACAAGATTTATTACAACAATAGCCTTTACCACATGTATAACGTGCTTATTCCTCAGAAAGACTTCACGGCTCTGGCAGCTATTCGAGCCCTTTTTAACCACTGTGGGCAGTGCAGTGATGGTGTCATTGTAATTGGTGGTGATTTTAACTGCACATTTAATCCTTCCTTTGATCGTCTGTGTAGGCCCACTGAACACCGGACCAAAATCTCCACGGCTCTCAATGATAGTGTTAATTTTATTTCTTTGTGCGACGTCTGGCGTAGACTGAACCCCTCACTGAAGAAGTTCACCTGGCACAGAAATAACCCAAACAATGCAAATGGCGTTTCTCAAGCCAGGCTTGACCGCTTTTATATTCCCTTTAATCTCATGTCTTGTGTCCGCTCATGCGATATCAAGCCTTGTTCCCTGTCTGATCACTCAGCAGTCTCCTTTGTCATTAAACTCCCTGGTAATAGCACTAAAGGAAGTGCCTATTGGCACTTCAATAACTCTCTGCTCGAAGACAATGCTTATAAGGACATTGTTACTCACTTTTGGACCGATTGGAGAACTAGGACAAACGAGTTTTCTGACCTAGGTGCTTGGTGGGATTTTGTTAAAACCCAACTTAAATCTCTCTCGCAAATGTATGGAGCCAAAGTCTCGCACGATAAACGAGAACTTTTCCATCAAATGAACGACTCTATTGATCAACTTCAGTCTGCGCCAGACCTAACACCAGAAACTATTCGTGCTCTCAATGACCAGAAAAATTATTTAAATGTGTTACTTAAAAACGAGGCAAGAGGCGCTCTCGTCAGGTCGCGTTTTAAACACATCACTGAAGTTGACACCAGCTCGTCATACTTCTTTCAGCTGGAAAAATCTCACTCACAGTCCAAAACCATAACCAATGTACAGCTGCCGTCCGGCAGAGTCACCGATGATCTAGATGAGATTAAATCTCATGTGCGGAATTTTTACCGTACACTGTACACAAAAGTATCGACCGACGAGAGCGCCCGCGACACTCTCCTTTCGGACTTGCCACCACTTGATCCCGTAGACTCGGAAGATCTCGATGACCAGCTACTTCCTGAAGAACTTGACCTAGCAGCCAAGCAACTTAGCAACAACAAAGCGCCCAGTCTTGATGGTCTCTCTTGCGAGTTTTACCAATGTTTTTGGCCTCTCCTGAAAAATGACTTACTCTCCGTTTTAAACAATGCCGTTGCCTGTGGCAGCCTGCCTCGCTCTTTCCAAAGAGGCGTTATTTCCCTCATTCCAAAAAAGGAGATCTCTCTGACGTCGCAAACTGGCGCCCTGTATCACTCCTCAACACCGATTATAAGATTTTTGCTAAGTTGTTGGCCAACAGGCTGAAGAGTCACATGCACTCGGTGATTAATCATGACCAATCATATTGTGTTCCAGACCGTTCAATTCATGACAATATCCTTCTCATTAAAGATATCATTAATTGTTCTAATTTAAATGACACTCCTCTCGCTGTGCTCAACCTTGATCAAAGGAAAGCTTTTGACAATGTTGACCACGATTATTTATTTAGTACCATGAGAGCCATGGGATTTGGCGACCGGTTCATATCTTACATACGACTTCTGTACAAAGGCGCCGAAAGCCTTCTCAAGGTGGGCGGCTCACTCACCACGCCTTTCTCGGCAGAGAAAGGTATTCGTCAGGGCTGCCCGCTTTCTGGGCTGCTGTACTCAATAGCCATTGAGCCCTTGCTCAACACACTTAGAAATCGTTTAGGAACCAGTGGTTTCCATCTCCCTGGTACCGATAAACATTGCCAGGTCTCGGCCTACGCAGACGATGTTACAATCTTTGTCACCACCAATTCTGGGTTTAGTATTGTAGACGATGTATACAAACTGTTTAATAAATCCTCTGCTGCCTGCCTCAATTATCAAAAATCTCGGGGCCTGTGGGTCGGGTCTTGGACCGGCAGAACCGACGAACCCCTTAATATCCGTTGGAATAACGAGGGGCTTCCTTTCCTCGGAGTTCACTTAGGAAACACCAATTGCTACCTCAAACAAAACTGGACCGCTTGCAAAAACAAACTCGGCAACACTCTTTCACGCTGGAAAGGTATTGCTAACTTTCTCTCATACAAAGGTAAAGTTCTCATCGCGAACCAACTTGCTACTTCCAAAGCCTTCCACTGTTTAGCCGTTTTATCTCCCCCCGACAAAGTCCTGAGTGAACTCCAGGATATGCTCGTCGATTTTGTCTGGTCCAATAAGAGGCACCTCCTTAAGAAAAAACTTCTTTACCGTAAACAGAGAGGGGAGGTCTAGGTCTAGCTTGCCTCCAAGCACGCGTGCTCACCTTCAGACTCTCTCTTATACAACGTTATCTAAATCTTTGCCCGCATCCAGCGCACACAATGATAAGTCACAATCTTCACAGATACATGAGCCTCGATATCGACTTTCAACTTTTCCTGACTCAAACTTCGTCCAAATTTTACACCAGCCTTCCTTGCTTCTATGGTGAGCTTTTGCGTGCTTGGAAGGCGTCTGGAGCTCGAGTCGAAATACCACCGGGCTCCATCAACCATGTTATCAATCTTCCTCTCAGTAGCCCTCTTCTTAGCGATGGAGCTGACGATGATGAGTTTTTCCCCGCGCGACTCTCTTCGCACGGGATCACGCTTGTGAAACAAATACCGGCACGTGGAGAGAAGCAGACTACTTCCAGTCCCCTCTTCTTGCTCTTCATCGACGCTCTATTCGACTCCTTCAACTAGATCTTCTGCACTTCCATGGTAAACTCCTCCAAAACTTTCCGCTCATTTTCAACGAAAATGGTGTCCGTCCGGCAAGGTTCAAGAACAGCTCCTTTTATTCAGCTCCTCAAGTCAACTTTTCACTCTTATCCAATTCCAATGGACCCAACGCCTCATCCAAACAAATATACGGCATCTTCAATGGTAGAGTCAACGCACACCCTCCTCAAACTATCACATACTGGCACGAATCTGGATTGTTTGATCCTTCCCAAAGCATACAATGGGAAGGAATCTACCAGCTGCCGACTTCAAAAAAAGAAGGAGACACTCAATTCAAACTCCTGCACAACATTCTACCTTCTCTTCCAGTACTCCACCATCTGAACCCTGACATATGCTCCTCCTGCGGCTGGTGCGGGGAGAGGGGAACTCTGCTACATCTATTCATCCTCTGCCCAGCTATACAACCCGGTTTAAATCTTCTCTACGCACTTCTTCATCGTATCTTTCCAGATCTGAAACTCAACTTCAAACACATTATTTACTGGCTCTACAGAACTTTACGCTTCTCCGATCCATATATAGTTTGGCGCAGTCGCCTGCAACATAAAATTCTCATCGATTACAACTATTACAACCTTTGCAACAACCCTGCTGGTTTCATCACAAAATGGTCTTTCAACAACGCTATCTTCACCATTGTCAAAAACAAGATAACATGGTTGATGTAGTCCCCCACACGATTTTTCTTTTATTTACTGATTTTTTTTAAACAATGTATATTTTCTTTAATTTACTTTCCGTTTTGGGGTTAATGTGTGTTAGTTTGTTTTTTCTTGTTTGTTCCTCCTCCTCCTCCTCCTCCTCCTCCTCCTCCTCCTCCTCCTCCTCCTCCTCCTCCTCCGAGTTGTTGTTGTTGTTGTTGTTGCTGTTGTTGTTGTTGTTGTTTCATGCTTCCTGCCTTGTAATTACCTGTCTTGCAGGAAGCACCTTTATGGTCCAGTAATCCACCCTTTCACACTGACCATCCTTTGTCGTCACTACTTTATTGATTCTTAACTACCCCATTGTTTGTAAATAAATAACTTGGGTAAGCTGTAATAGGCTATTTTTTTTATACTTTACCTACATTCTTTGCTCCTCCTTTTTGCTATAAATTGATATGTTTGTGTTTGTGTTTGTGGCAAAGGTCCGGTTTGAATCGAAGGCCATCTCCTCTACTAGTTATTTCTTCATATTGTTATAATCTGGCTGGCTGTTTAATAGTTTTGTGATGATTGCTGATGATGATGGTAAAGATGCCAACTCTCTGATTTAGTTAACAATTTTCCAGCCCTGTTTTTTATTAACAATCTTATTTCCTTGTTGCATACTAATATCAGAAGTCTACAGAAAAAAAAACCACCAACATGAAGTCTTTTCACAGTCGATCAACCATATATCTTTAATTGTTGCGACTTCTGAAACTTGGCAGCAGTTCTCCATAGTTATTTTATTTCCTGCCTGGTTGTATGTTCAATATGAACAATACAACAATAAGACCAGAGGTGGAGTTGCTTTGTTGTTTCTAGAGTTTTGATGTTGATCTCAGAGAAGACCCATATTTCGGACGACTCTCTTGAGTCATTTTATCAAAATTACTGTCCATAAATCCTAGACAGAAATTGAAGGTGTTGTGTACAAAGCTCTCTACGTTAATTACAGTGAGTTCGTGACCTCATTTCAATTGGCAAGGTCTCAATTCAACTTTCGTTATCTCAAATCATTTGCCAATCGTTACGTTCTTACATCCTACTACCCCAAATGCTGAATTTAGCCACAAAACAATTTTTCCTTCACTCGTTTTTTTTTGTTAACCTCTCAAAACCTTTATAATAACGTGGACTTGTTTGACTGGGTTGATGTAATTTGTTGTAAGACCCTTACTCAGCATACAATACATTTGTGGAAAGTTTGAATTATTTGTATGATAAAAAATATTCCTTAAGTTCGATCAAACCAAAACAAGCCATAGTTTTGCTCTTTTTGATTAACAATTCCCTCCATACAGCTAAACATTCGACTTTAACCCGTTCCATCCGGCAGGCTCTCGTTGATCAATGCTAATACAGCTACATCATGTTCTCTCAATTAAACTTTTTTGAGATTATGATGAACACATTCAATGACATTATTTGGATTTGGTAAATGTTTCCTTCCCTGTAAGTGGCGGTTCGTCCACTGTTGGTTTGAACAATAACATAAGTAAACAAATAAACTTGCTCGAAACACCCTAACCGAACAGATCACTCATAATGTGTCAACAACAATAATATCTGAAAAAGCTAAAACAATCCACGGGCCGGGCTGCTATACATGAGTTTTGCATTTTATATCGTACTGTTCTCTGGAAAAAAAATCTTTATTCGTTTTATAAAACTTCCACAAGTTGATTTTATAGTTAATTTATTTAAGAATAAACCTTTTAAAATGAATCCCACCGTGAAAAAAAATTATACGTCAATATTATTACTCTGACCTACCACTACCAATCTTCACTAATATGATAGATTTAAACATTTGAATATTTTGTTATATCATATAATGTACATTTATTTATTATTTTTGTTATAGGGCCATCCTTACCAGATTCAACCTATATTTTCAGTGCCTGTCATCAACTCAGACAAAGTAAAGAAACAGAACCTAGGCGTGACCAGTGCCCTTCACTCGACCTACCAACTCACCAACAGAGAGCTTCACGTTGGTGATACGGCACATTTTATCATCCAAGCTAAAGATGCTGAAGGAAGAAATCAAGTCACAGGTGGTGATTTCTGGTTTCCGGTTTTAACAAGTGACGTTGGCGTTTACCCAGTCAAGGGAGGGCGCACTGCCGGAAGGGTTGTGGATCACAATAATGGAACTTACAACGTGTTCTTTTACGCAGGATGGGAAGGGACTGCATATGTTCATCTGAAACTAGCTGCACCGAGTAAGGCTACGAAGTGGCTAGAACAAAAATACTGGCCA
>JAMKCF010000002.1:28807846-29220346 GCA_023634235.1 Pisaster brevispinus
ACCATAAAATCTTAGTAAGAAGAACGGCAGCTGTTGATAGTATCAACTGTTTTGAGAAAGGACTCCCTTTGAAGTGTTATGGCGAGGATAATTTTTCACCCTGAAACATTCGAATCCGAGGAATGATTTATGCATGGATATGTATGTGAGGGTTGGAGTCCGCTCGCGAATGATGTGGCCAGAGATGATGCGGTTGGTACCCGCTACCTTGCTGAATGTGGATGGATTTGGCTGTCTTTTGAAAACACCGTGACAGCTTTTTGTTGTTTTGTATATTCCCCCCTTTTTTTTTGCCCATTAATGACCTTACCTTTAACAATTGCACGAGTAGTTAGCTTGAAGAAGCAGAGACAAACGAATGCATGTTGCCTAATGTAAATACATTAAGATACAACAACATTGAAATGACATTATTCAAATAACATAAAAACTCAAGAAAAGGTATTAAACAAATACAATCATTTGATCTAGAATTGTACAATTTAAAAACAGGACAATGAGACACCTCAAGGATAACAAAAAGGTCAAGTAATTACTTCGCTTTTTGACGGAACTAAGTAAAGGTTACACAAGAAAACGAAACAAAACCACGTGCGTGCATCTCACATTGCTGCAATATGCGGCCTGACAGATTAAGTTACTGCACATCATAACGTCAGAATTATCTCCAGTCCAAGCAAAATCCCTGTCACACAATAAGAATTCCCAGGGTCGCCCATCCCCCGTACCATGTTGAATATTCTTTTACAGACTGATGTTCTATACATAGGGAGTGATAAACCACCTTGCCCGTGCGGTGAGGAAGGACCGAGGTTCGCGGTTTGATAATGGCTGGTAACTCAGCGGAAAGCCCGGCACGCTTGGAGGTCCACAACACCGCAGGTGCTACCACAAAATCGGGTTAAAAGACACTGTTTGTAAAAAGGCTTGCTGTAAATGCAATTACAGTTGCTGGGATGGTTGAAACCCTTTTTATCACTCGTTGCCATATAGGCGCAATAATCTTATTTTTGAAGCCCCCTGGTTTTCTGTTTGTTATTATTATTATTATTATTAATTTTTTTGTGGGAGGTTTTGAGAAGTTGTTCAAATCAGACGACTACTGGCCTCTAAGCCTGAAGACATCTCTGTAAAAGTGTACACTTGTAATGAAAAAGGAGTGGTTTATTCTGTTTTTGTTTTTATTAAGTTGGTTATTTTTGTACCACACTATGCGAAGTTTTTGTTGAACTTATAGCGGTAGTTGTAAGTCGAAGCAAAGGGCCTCTAGCTGATTTTAAATTTTGTCCAATGAAATTACTTGAAAGTGTCAAAACATGGTTCGTTGAGTTATCAAGGGAAGTAAGGATACAGTGTCGGCTCGAGACATGTCTTAAACATTAACCTTCTCTCCTGCGTATTGTTGGGAAATTGCCAGAATTCAGCGGTCGTTACAGTTGTCACTCGCCGTATTGATGCAAGCCTTTTTTGGTTCACCAAGCTCGGCCTATAAAAAACAATCGTCTACGTCCGCTCGAATCCGAGCAGCCCACTTGTGGAATGATATACCCGTTGAGATTCTAACAAACCATGGTTGTATTTATTTATCTTTCAGGTGGAAGTGTAGATAGTTTTACTTCTATATTTAGTACCAGATCACCTTTCGAATGTTTTGTTTTTCTTCTTCTTCAGTAAGTTTCAACCATTTAACATAATAACAAAATACACATATACGTTGAACATTATTTGAGTGTTTCTGATCTGATGAAGATTGTAATAATTTATACGTTGGGTGGTATATTCCCGCTGTGCGAAAGTGCATCTCTACAGTGAAACCCAATACTGTGGAAACACCAGGTTCAAAAGCAACACTGCGCCCGGAATCGTGTATAGAACACCTTGTCGTAAAACAGAACCACTAGGCTTCGACAAGAAGGTCTGGGAAATTTGCAGTCCCTGGGAGCAGAAGTATAGAAGAAGTAGAAACAAAAAATAAGTACCAGTTGTTGCCCTCTGCAAAGTTCATTAACTTGGATGGCCTTTGACACGCCTGCAAATACTAGCTGTTGCATATTATACTGTGTTCGTTTTTATCCATACAGAAAATGTCAAAGGCATTCCTACTGCACATCAAATATCGATGTGTCTGCTCACATCTGATCAATTCTACACAAGGCCGTCGCTGACGCACGGGTAATTTCTGGCTTGTTGGTTAAAAGTGTGACGGAAAAGAAAGCAGTGGCACATTTCTTGTTCACTGAGTATTAAAATTATACAGTGTGTACACCATTCTCACAAAATCTTAGATTCAGCGGTAGTACAGAGCATGCATTATTACGAAATAACAATAACTAGAGCTTAAGTGTCTGTCACCTGACAAACACTGGTTGTTCGGGAACACTTGTTCAATTGGGTTTTTCAAGTGTTACATGAATACATGAACATGTGTATTGATAAATCGATTTCTTTTGCAATTAATAGTACACACAAATATCAAGGATGTCATTTACGGAAGCAACATTGTATTGATTATGAAAGAACATACACTACAAAAAACCCATATAAACAAGCTATGCATTTTGCTCTTGACGTTTTCAACAGGATTTCAAACAACGTTGGATGCTCAGAAGTGTCGGTTTTGCATTAAATTTGACATTTGTTTGTACATGTGATGATGATAATGTATATTTAAAGTATAACAATCATACTGTCATGTTATGGTTCTATATATATATTTCTAAGAGAACTTCATCAGCTTCTTTAATTTATACTTTTGAAACTCCAAAAGACTCCTTCATAAAAAAGGCAAATCATCATGAAGTGTAAGCCTCTTGTGAAATAACTTGGAAAATTTACCATCGTTTTAAAAAATAATACGAATACTTATAATTATAAGACAGAGTCGAGACTCTCAAATACTAAAACTGAAATTATAATTAAGCGATGATTTAGTAATAATGATGATAGGAGATCGGATTTGGAACATCCGGGGGAAAAATCATACTAGTTAAGACCAAAGATTATAGAACGCCAAAGGCGCAAGATATTGAACTGGAGCTGAATCTAATGTTGGAACTTAACAAACCCATTTTGACAAGCAGGTGTGTTTTTGTTTCATTGTTAGCAACTGCCGTTGTCTGTAGATAGCAGTGATATATTGTTGCATCAAAGGAGTTGCTTGATGAAATGGTGACCTGTGTACATTCCACATTTCACATTTCACATCGGTCCTCTGGTCAAAGCTTCGAGTCCAGCCCGACGTGCCAGTGATTTTTGTGTGTGTGTTTATACTATTATATTTTTTTTCAATTCAAGGTATTTTATTCAAATATTTGTAGCCAAAGGCTAAATTACAATTGAAATATGTGTTTATGTCTGTTTACATATCAAATCGACTCAGAAAGCAGTGATTATCGTTAAATACACGTCGTTGTGTAGGGTAAACCTAAACTAGTTTAACATAATTAATCAATTTATGCGTGACCAAATCATTGTAGTATAACTGTATCGCAAGCAATCACAATAATGTAGTGTTGTGTGAATTATATGATCTGCCTGAGCAAGTTGTGAACTCAAGGAACTAAAAAAACTGAACTCACATAGTCTTGTCAAACTAAATAGTATCAGATCCCATTGACTATTTCGTTGAGCCTTTCCTTGAAAATTAAGCCATCTTAACATTCATTTGCAGTTTGCGATGTTCTCCTATAACAGTGCTTTAATCTCACCGTGCATTGAGTGTCACCGCATCTGCCGTTGATTGCCTGCTTTGAAATTGACCTCTAAAATACATGCTCTAGGTGGCGCACCACATTTTGAATCCCCGAATGTTCAATAATAACATATTTTACCGTTTTCCCAGAATAAAACAAATACAAATAAAAATAATGGTCTAGCATACCAATTTTTAATCGAATATTACTTTCATTTACGGAGTAAATTGGGGCGTTTCCAATAATGCTCATTTTAATTTCTTTATGCCGCTGCTGCTGCTGCTGTTGCTACTGCTGCCGCTGCTGCAGCTGCTGCTGATGTTGCTGCTGTTTTCGTTGTTGTTGTAGCTGTTTAATTATAAGTTCTTTTTTAATGAAAGCGAAAATGGGCTTAGCGGGTAGTACCTCGGTTCGTCAATTTTTAATTCGTTGTTTTAGATTGTTAGATTATTAGTTTGATATATTTAACAACTATTAAATTGTTGTGGTACAGGCTGATTTGAACTGTATCTAGCTGCTGGGAAATCTCGGTGGTTTAGTGGTAATAAATCTGCCCTAGTATGTCAAAGGTCGTGGGTTCGAATCCCATCTGAGTAATACACCTGTGGTTTTCTTCACGGGGTTCTGGAAAGTACTGGTTATACAGTGCTTTACGCGCATCGGTGTTCCTTGATTCTTGCCATCTGAGCCTGATCGATGCCCACGGGGTTTCAGATTCCCGAATTGCAACAGCTCGGAACACATCGATTACCATGGTAACGGAGTGCTACTCTTACCCGCAATATCCTCTTTGTTCTGTCCTAACTGAAGCCGACGGTGCTCTATGGGGATAAAAAACGACGGTTAGATGGTTTCTCCCATGTAAGGCATACGTCGCGATTCTCAACGCTTTAATCACCGGCTGTAAAGCCCAAAAGGCAGGCTTAGAGGTTGACAAGGTTTCCGCTGGGGGTGAAATTTGACTCTCCACCTTGAAATATTTTCCGGCCAGTTTAGTTTACTGTAGTCCTCTTATTTTTCTCATTATTTATAATAGTATTTTGTCCGGACATCCGGTTTGTAGATTATATGCATGTCAATGTTTAATTCAATGGACAGCAGCAGTCAGACCTAGCGATTCGGAATGTATCCACATACGCCAAGGATACATTGTTTAAAGGTTTGACCTGGAAACTATGGAATTTCATACTTTAAGTTTTAAATTGCAAATAAGGCACTGTGGACCCTTTGGAGTCAGTTAGCCTACAGAGTTATATTTCAAGTAAAGATTCGTCTGGATTGCATAAACCGCTGTTTAGTGGTTGACCCGTACTATCAATATCAAATTGTTGGTATGTATTTGTTTATATATTTTGTTTAAATCATTTTACATACTAAAATTTGTCTATTTTTAAGCCACAATAATTACCACCAATCAACATTTGGTTCTGTGCCGATGCACTGGTTGGACAAGAAACAAAGCCGAGTCAAGATAAAGACAATGTATGATTTACAGGGAGTGAGGTTTTTCGAGAATTGTCTTAACAATCATTTTGGTAACGCACCGGTTTTTACGAATATTTTTAATACACCGCCTGTGTGACTTTAATCCCTATTCTGTAATGCGTCCGCTGTATTGCTTTGCATTGCAGATTGGTACGAAGTGGTACTGGGTTTTCCGTGTTGTGTTGTTTCTGCAAAATCTCTCCACGTGCATTTGTGAAGCCAATAAAACGTGTCATAAAACATTTTCTCAATTATGCTAAGCCATGAAAGCAAACATATGACAACTTTTCACTCCGTGTCAAACTTCTCCATCGGTTATGTCTATCTCTCTCAATCTTTGTCTCTTCTCTCTGTTTTTTTTTCTTCTTTTTTTCCCGTTCATATAGGCCTATTCTGTCTTCCTTTCTTATCTCCATTACGATATTGGCTGTCCCGATTATGTCAACTCTAAAGGCCAAAGAAACCGGAGTCGCCAACTAAAATACGGGAACAACTCAACCGATCGTTCGCCTGATCAGCACGACCTAGGTTAGACTTCAAATTTGTCCACGGCAAAGCGGGCCCGTCACGCCATACGATGGGCACGATCTGACCCGGCGGATCATCAACGTGGCGGATCTGTTTTCAACGCTGTTGCTCAAACAACCCACACACCATTGAGAACTTCAAGTGTTTCTTGAACAGAAGAGGGAAAAAATGCACTTATCTTTTTCGTTGATTTTGACTGTTATATCCGTTCTCGTCAAGCAACACGTTACGAAACACCCTTGTCTCTTTCGTCTTCTTCTTTTTCGTCTTCTTTTAGGTGACAGAAGGTTAACGATCACGTATCTCTTACAGTAGTACATTAACGGTGCTTTGAACTGTCAATTACACACGCCCCTCCCCAGCCCATTTAAGGGGTACGTCCACGGTCGTGACCAACTTATGAACGTATTGCTGCCACGAAAAGCTGCGAAACGTGCCTGAAAATCTCAACCGGAATGCCTTATAAACATTTCTACACTTGTGCAATTGTACTTAGCCATCACACTCATTGAGACTCGTGTGGGCTAAGTCGTGTTCACTTTGAACGCAGCAATCACAACCACCAACTATTACTACACACGAATGGGTGCCGGACTCTTCTTCACAGCATCGGTTTCATAAACATTTTGAATTGAATATCCTAGACATATTTAATGATTCCTATCTGTATTGCATGGATGCAAAGAATGTCTCACTGAAACAAAATCATCAACTTAATCAACTCCCCAGCCGCGTTTGCCGTTTCGAGAGTTCCTCGCCGTCATCCTGCTTGACAACTATCTATCGCATCTGGCTAACGAAATGATTGTATCGCAACGCAGTGATTTTCTGCTCAGAGATCTGCCTTGTTTACTGCGGTTCTCTTTCTGTAAAGTAATTGCCATGATGCAATTGCGAAATCCATTCTCAACATAAAGCTATCAACGGAATACAAACGATAAGGAAAGCAAAAACCTTCAGTGAAACGTGTGAATAAATAATTGTGTTATAAGATCATTGGTTTAATTACTCTTACAATTTGGAAAACTTGTTCAGTAAAATTAAGACTTCAACTTTCGGTAGATCTGCGCAATGTTCACTGTAATGCTGAGAGTGTCCCTGTAATAGTAATTCTTTGTCAGCAGTAGACTTGTGCAGGTCGCCGGCTTATTCAAATTTCAGGAACCTTCTTCGTTTGTGTTGTTATAACTTAACATATGACGTGTGGACCCGAGAACAAGATATACGCACATAGTGTTGGGACTTGCAGCACTATGTGGACTTAAACAGGTCCACACAGTGTGTTTTATAGCGTTGAAGGATATGTTTTTTCGTATTAGTGCACAGAACACACATACTCAAAAATGCATCCCTGTGGAGCATTCTTTGTTCTTTCATTTGTGCCTGCACTTAACAGTTATCCATAAACTTGTCTACACAATATAATGTCTGTGTGGAGCGCCCGGTCTTTAGAGTTTCAATGTGGAGACATTTTGTTTGCCCTTTTGTTGCCTTTTCTTGGTCTGTAAAGGTACCGAAAATGTGCGTGGGTGGTTAGGTTTACACACCCAAACCGGGGCCTATAACAAAATGGACATTCGGTTCCCTGGTTGAGTGAAGTTCCCCAGTCGGAACTTTGTATGTACCGAATCAATGGGAGCTGTTGCCAAGAAGCTAGTGCAAACAAAGGAGTGGCAAAAGGAGGTCCCGTGTGCAGGTGTCTGTTATGAGTTCTTGAGTGAAAGCCGTACGCTGTTTGAGTACAGGCAAGATTTGCACAGTCTAATCAGCTCCGGAGCTGGTGAAAAGCTGTCTCTTTGGCAGTAGATCTCAACTACAGAATAATGAAAAAAGGAAATCGGCACGAATTATAGTTCGGTAGCATTGCTCACGAAGAGCTAGTGATATATTTGTTGAGATATATTGTTTAAGTAGGGGTGTGTCTGTTAACACTGGCCCTGTATAGTTTATTTCAAAAATATTTTTAATTTACATGTCTTATGAAACACACTTGCCAATGCTGCACCTGCCATCTGGTACAAGCTCCCTGCCACACTACGTCAAACAACATCTTTGAAAATCTTCAAGAAGGAATTGATGTCCCAATTGTTTCTCTAGTTTTTCTCTTCACTTTGTTCTGAACATGACTGCTGTTTTTGTACGCGCCTTGATCGGCTTCCGGAGATGTGCTCAAGTCCATATTATTATGTATGTGCTACTGCTGAAGTCAACTAGTATAACAGTTAGTCATGGGAAGTATTGCAAACTGTGGAGGACAAGTTTACTATAATGTGTCATTCAGCTACTCAGTGGTCAGTCACTCCGAGCGAGGTTACTGCACGTGGATCTGACAACCTCTTACTTCACACGCCCCTTTGTTGGAACTGTCATTTGGACACGACTGTCTATTCATCGATCCTGCTCGGTAGTGTTTCACCCAGTACATTAAGAGGTTCTCTCTGGTGTCTCACTGTAACTCCGCATCACGAATGCGAGGCACACATTTCGTTTTAGCGCCCCCCCCCCGCCTTACAAAATTAAGTCCATGTAGTAGTCATGTACGGAACATACATGTCTCAAGAATAATAAGGAGAAAGGATTGCCGTTGTTACTGTTGTTTTCTTTCTTGTTTTCGGAGGACATACACATTCAAACACACCATTTAGCAAATATCATTTTGTATATGTAAAATTTGCATAGGGGCTGCAAAATAATCTTTGTTTTACGATACACCGATGTGTGTAAAGCACATACTCAGTAATTTTCCTAGTCATTGGGTGGGACTCGAACCCACGACCTTTGCCGTTCTAGAGCAGATTTCTTACCACTAGAACACCGAGATTGGCCGGTAGCTACAGGAAGTTCTAAACCTTTATTTTAGCATAATGTTTATTAAAAAAAAGGGTCTCGTGTATGATTTATAGTGCACCGCGGAAGTAGGCAGAACTCTTGTCGCTTAAGAGAGTAGTTTAATTAATTTATCTGTGATGATCATACTTACTAATTGATATTAATGATTATGTCATCATAATGGGGGCAATGGGTGCTATGTTGCTACACCAATGATCCACGTCTGTTGGCTGGAGGAATATCCACTCTCATTGTATGGGCGTTCCTTCGCAGTATGAACCTTCATTGTTGGATGTTGCTAACCATGCCTTTTACGTTCTTTTAACAACTTTTATGAACGTCTTGAAAGAATGTAACAACATATATCCATTGGTATCTCAAACCTGTGATATTGATTGTTACTTATTTTGTTACACATCCAAGAGCGCAGGCGCCAATAAGAGGATGGTTATTAGGAAACGAGAAGAAATGTTCAGTTCTAGAGGTGGGAGGAAAAAAAACAAATGGGGTAAACCCACGCGATCGAGAAGAGACTGAAAACCCAATCCGCATACATAGCTCCGGTATGAGGTGGGATTCGAATCGGGGGTCCAGATCGGTGAAAAGCAGGGAAAGAAGCCGATGAGCCAACCTGATTCCCAAATGTGTTTATTCTATAAACAGTCAGTGTAGCATAGACCAGGACCCAATTTTAAAGCTTTGCTTACCGCAGAATTGTGCCCTTACGTCCCATAGAATGTGGTGCTTCACAGAGATCCGTAAGCGTATACCTCCGTGGTAAACAGAGCCATGAAATAATTGCATCCAGTTGGTTTTTACCTTGATGTTTCTGACCATAGCGTGCACTAATGTAAATACAGGCAGTTGTAAGTGCTTAGTAATATGCATCAATGCTTTCACTCAGTCAGCACTGTATTAACTGGGGGAAAAACTGGAGGTGGTGGCACGAGACGGTGCACCATTATTTTTTGAGGTGGCATTATGTCCAAGTTTCCGTTTGCTCTTAAAAAAAAATAAAGAAAAAAGAACACACACTTGCATTTTGTGTGTCAGTTATTATTTGTAATAAGATAAACTGGCTTTAGTATCAAAACAAAAAGATTGTCTATGTGTAATTGGAAAAACAGTGAAAAAAAAAACAGAACACAAAAAAGACATTATCACAATAGAACTCTGGAAAATTCCGAGCCCAAAAGTCAAGAATTCAAATGGGGGGGGGGGGGGCACCCAGAGGACATAAACATAATCAATGGTTAGTTACGCCGCTGCTTTCAGTTTCAGAAGTAATCTAATTTATATAATGATTATTATTACGTGCCATGGCATCCGATATCCAATGGTGACATTTGAAAGAGACTTGTTTTAAGGCAAGATAAGAAATCAGCCGCAACTCTAACCACAACCCGTCAATGTCACGATCAATCTTAATTCAGCCACACGACAACTAAATCATCTACCACACTCCGACCAAAGTTCAATACATAAACACACTGCGCGTTAACGGAATCCACTCTCTCATACGTAAATTGGGAATTAAAATAACACTGCACTGATTTTGTTTTTACCTGACGTATTGTCAGTGTCCTCGATTGACTTAACGTACACCGGCGCCTTATATTTTAAAGCTTGGATGTGGGGGTGGGGGCGAAAGGGCTATTGCACAATCGTTTGCAATCGCAGTTTGGATACGTTTTGCCAAGATGGCAAGCTGCAGTGCGCGTTGGTTCACCAGCACCCACACATACGTAAACCAATGTCAACCAATCTGCCCAATAACTACTAACAGTGCTGTCATATTGTATACCAGACAGTGAATACAAATCGAGGATTACAGGAAAGACCTCTTTACAATGGTTCACGCAGTGGAGTAACGGGGGGGGGGGGCACGTGTTCTCCCAAATAATGTATTTATTTAGTTAGTTTATCTATTTATTTACAGGCAGCACACACACAGTACAAGAACTAAATAGAATAAGACAAGAGAGAACAAGCCTGCGGAAATCCTAAAAGCGAAAATGATCACTATCTAGGCAATCCAGACAATAAAAACTTACAAAGGCAAAAACGTAAGGCCAGCCCCCCCCCCCCCCCCGCCCCGATAAATAAAAAGTATTCTTATTCTAGACGATATACTGTATCGGAAGGTGTCCCCTCCCCCCCCCCCCCCGAAAAAAATTAATAAATAAATAAATAAATAAATAAATAAATAAAAAATAGCATAAACAAACAAAACATAAATAAGATGTTTCCTAACTTTAACACACTCTTTTCCCCTTGTACAGAAAGACCCCCTTTGGAATCATATAAAGAATTCATCAGATCGCAAGAACACAATTAATACACAGTTTGAGGGGTCGATCACGAAATGCTGGGCGGCTGGTACTGGTAGGAACAAGCACCCTCCCCCTTTATATTATGTTCATTTTAAAATCCATGTTGAGATAGCTGTTGTTTTTCAATTTGTCCCCGTACTTCAAATCATCCTTAGACTTTGTACACGTGATTTCTTGTGGAGCACCCCAGTCTTTAGAATTCCCATGTGGAGACTCTTTGCTTTCCCTTTTTAGTTCTGTCCTCGGTCTCCATAAGGTAGGGAGCATTGTTTAAACTATAGTCATCCATTCCCAACTGTGTTAGTTGCAGGATCTCTGGTGCGGAAATTATTTTCAAATCACATGCCATCTATTTTTGATTAATTGTTTTCCAACCCTGAAAATATTAAAAATAGAGGATTTCATAAGAGCAGACTTGTTTCAGATAATTTTTCCAGAGTTTCTAAAACCGAAACCATGTGTAATTATAATGAATAAACCATCCTTCACGTTTCGGTAACGCGTAAACATGTACGTTACCTTGTTTGTCTTTTATGTTGTTATGTGTTTATTTTTTGTTTATTTATTTTATTTATTTTTTGAAAAGCATAAACCAATCTGGAAAAACACATTCACCTTCTTCTGATTTCAATCAGGCGAAGTTTGAGAAAGAATCAAACTCAATCTAAACAACATCTTGTGTTTTCAGTCTGCCATGGGATTGAATCCTCGGCTTCTAATGAATTTCAGACCGTAAACATATTTGCAAGTACTTCTCCAAAGTGATAGCACGTTGAAACCGTGAGATGTTGTCGTTTTTACTTAACCGTCACTGACAATTTTGACCACCCGCTGGGAAATCAACACAGTGACTGCATGTTGGTTAAGTGGAAGACAACTTATTATTAACTGCGGGGTTTAAACAGAAGAAACAAGCACAATTTAGCTAATTTCATCGTCTTGTACACAATAGAAATCAGGTATTGTGTATCTTCGTGTGGAATTTACGTCACCATTGGCCAGTCTTATAGATGGGCTGTTGTTACACCGAAATACCAACGTCTACCTGCCCGCTGCTTCCCTATACCCGTAGAAGAGAGAGCCCTAGATTGATTTTTGCCAACGTACTGCTTATTTAAAAGCCAAGTTATCAACAAAGATACAATACAAGATATAAAAGTCACATGTAAAAGTTCCCCTTGAAAACAGCGCTACTTTGTTGAACAAACTGTCGCGGCATTTTCATATAAACGTCGAATCCATTCCCGTTTAGTGGGGTACCAACCGCATCTCTGGCCGCAGCAATCACGAAGGATTTACCACGGAAAATGTGAGTTTTCAGTCAACTCTCGGACTCTGAGAAATGATTCATGCATGAGCCGTTGCTTAAATTCAGATGTTTAGGGGGTGAAATTTAAAAAAAAAACACTAAACATATTACTTCGAAGGGAATCCTTTCTCAAAATAGATTATACTATCAACAGCTGCCAAGTAAATTTTATAGTCATTTCTTTTTGGCTTATTTACCAAACTTGGACCGTACCTATTCAATAAATACTACACAGTTAGAAATAAGATATAACAAAATAAGTTACGGTATATTGAAATTCAATCGTGTAGGCCTAAGTTGTTACCCGCCCCTTCTTGATATAGTAAGAAGACTGTGCACTTGACGGCAAAGAAGTAAACTTGAAACGAGGTTTGGTTTAATTTTTAATCGTGCGCTTAATCTAGTGGAGGATGGTGACAATGTACTGTTTGTGACAGTACCCCCACCTTTCATTACACTACATTGCCCTTGTTGATGTACAATGTTACATATTGCTTACGGAGCAACACACATGTCCCGAACTGTGAAATGTGTTTGCCTCTTTGCCTAATAATGAAGTCTGTCAAAGGTTCTGGTGGCCTTTTTTTATATTATTATTCTCTCCTTACTTGGGGCAATTCATGACAGCTGCAACAGCGACTAGATGTATTTGTTCCCCGCCATTAGACGGTCCGCAAAGTACGGTGCACCGCTCACCCACTTCCTTCCAAATTAATTATATTGTCAGCCGAATCGGTTTACCAAGATAGATCGAAAAACAAAACCTGGAAAAAAAGGACGTGACGCCAGAGCGTGCCAACAATTATGGACAATTCCGAAATCATCATTAATGTTGGAAATTTTCAAAATAGATTGACTCAGTTTGTGCGAGAAGAGGGGCATGTTCAAGGTTCTTAAAATTCGCAATGAGCTTCCTGTTGAAAATTTGATTTTTTTTTCTTGCACTCTAAAAACGTCCCGGTCAGAATTTACCCTGTTCCGAGTCGCAAGGGTCAGACCCAGTTCGGAGTCAGTGTGACCAGGAATATGTGTCAAAATAACACAGGCTCAGGTCACACTGACGTAGAAGCCTAGCTGAACTCGCCTGTTTTAACCAGCTTACGGGTCAGCTTGACTCAAGCCCCCTGGGACTGGGAATCTAGGTCAAATCTGATCCGAGATTTATCATTGTGTTAGAGGCCACAACGTGCAATTGCATCCACCCTTCAAATGTATTGACACCGGTTTGTGTTACAAGTTAGCAATCACAATTTTCGTTTTCACACGGGGAAAAAAGGGTGTTAGCTTCTAAGGCCTTGAAATTGGTAAAACGACACTCAAAAATCTGGACGATTCCAAGAACTTTTGGAGCGATGGATCTCTTCAAATCAAGTCAACATCCGGCCGATATTTAACGAACGGTCGTGTTCTCTTCTCCACAACAAAAGAGTTCATCTTGTCTGTGGTGATTGCCAAAGTATGTTTGATGGTGCCAAAGTCACATCAGCCTACAGGGGGAGAAAGATTATAGCCCCCGCAACCCTTCCCGGTGTAATTTGAGCTGCGGGAATTGAAACCGCTAACAAAATGATCCGTAAGTCCAGACAAAAAGGTATGTAACCCTAGATTTAAATGTCTTTAAAACGAGGCAAAGTGCATATGCTCGTCAGACAAACGATAGCATCGTTATAATAAAGCTTGTTTCCATAATGTGAGAGCGCAGGGTGACGCCTGGCCTGTCCACATACGCAACGGGAGCTGTCGGGCTGATTGAATTTCTCATTGGTTCTGCACACTTCGCAATGTGTACATAATCGTGAACGGAATTCGTGAACCATCTCGACCAGATTATTGGGATTCAGAAATCCTGGGCACCGACGGATCTCGTTCACATTATGAGTGAGTTTACCTCCTTCAACCCGCCATTTTGTGTAGATTTTCAAATACCGATAGTGTGCACGTGGCCCGTTTTTGAAGTAGGTGAGTTCCACGTGTACTGTGGTAATTGCATCTGTAATTGGCAGGTGTTTCTTAATAAGTGTTTCTTAACGATGCAAGCTGTGAGTGGCAGACGTGTTACTCTAGATTGTTAAATTGAAGTGAGGTAGTTGAACCCACTTCTGGAGAGAAATACACAAATCTTGCAATTATTTGCAAGCATGTGCATTTGATTCAGTTATAATACTCACACTGCATTTGTACGGTTAACCTAGTTTAGATTTTGAGGCAAAGTGGTTCTACGAAAAATTGCCTCTTCAGTATTTAACTGATATCTGGTTCAATGTACAAAGTTGAGGTCAGGGCTATTTGGTTTTAATTGAGAAGGTTTTGCTATGTAGCAATGGACAATATGTAGTGTAAATAAGACACGACGCCGCCCATACACAATTTCGATGAATGTGAATTGCTCAAGGGTATCGGGTTTTACCGAGCTGGAACTTGCTATGCAAAAAAAGCCTGCCCTGTACAACTGTAGGATTTAACATAACCGTCCACATGTTCAAATTAATAATCTGTGCCATTCCTAAGAAGTGACCTATAATATGCTCCACAGTCCGAAATCAGCAGCTGCAGACAATCGCAGTTGCAGTTGAACTATTCGTTAAAATTGCTGTTTCAAAGACATCAGAATATTTGTTTGTGTTATTTTTTAAGACAATCATAAAAGCTGACTTCGTCATTCGTACAATACAGTCCATAAGTATGTTTGCATTATTGCAACTGTTACAATAAGTAACTTAATCCTAAACACATACGTCACTTCGTGAAAACGACAAAACGAGATTTCCCCACAGAGCGCTGTGTACAAACCAATGCACATTGAGATAGGTCACTTCGTAAAAACGCTCAACTTTTATAGGTCCTAAAGCTAGGTTGCCTCGTGAAAATGCAAAAGTCGCACGGAGTGAGTTTGGCACTGTACCGATGATACGCATATTATTTGATTAAGTGGCAAATTAAGTGATACCGTTGGTCGTGCTAATTGATGAAATAAAGATTGCATTACGTGTTACGTACTGAAACTTGATGAAATGTTAACAGTAAAGCACGTATAATAACAAATTGCAGAAAAACGGATTTGCCAAATAAGACTTTTGACATAAAGGTCGCTTCGAATGAAGCTTCCATCGTCATGCTTGATATTATACAGCCTAGCGTTGTGGCGATTTTAACATCGTACAGAGACTCCGTCAACCAATGTTTCAGTCAGACTTAAATTATGTACCATTTAGAACAAAATAATGTTAGAAAACCTTTAGAAAAATGTATCAAATGAATGCATTGCCCTAATATAATCTGACATAGACAGTCATTGTTCATCAATTTACTTGTTAGCTCGAAAGACCGATGTTTTCATTTGACTTGTTTAGGGTAAAAGCTTCGTGAAATAATTTGTTTATTTGTTTTATGGATTTTGTTCTATTATTTATGTTTGTATGTGTTTATTTATTTAGTTGTTGTGTTTATTTATTTATTTTCTTCTCTTGGGAGAGTTATACGACTCCGTTTATTTCACACTCCCTTTTATGTATCTGTTTAGTTATGTAATGAGTTACTGATTGATTGAATGATTTATTGGTTTATTCATAATTGTATTTATTGTGTTTTTCATTGTTTTGTTTTTTTGTTTGTTTGTTTTTTTTTTTTGGGGGGGGGGGGGGGTTTAAACAAGTTCTAGCCTCTGTCAGGTCCTACATCATGTATGCCATAATTCCAAGGCGATTTACAATACTTGCCTTATTTCAAGGCAGTTCAGCAAGCATGATGGCTTTCGGTCGGGAGGAAACAAATACGAGTTGATGATGTCAGTTTGTAGTCATTGTAGAAAACCTTGGCCTCGCTTTTGCTGTACAGTTGATGCCTAGTATGGACATTTTATAGCCGCCGAGGGCGTTTCTTATCGATCCAGGGTTCCCATGTTCCAATCGTTGTTACGGGCAGAGGATCTTGTTTACAATTTTGTACTGCAAAATTGAGCCAAAGAGGAAATCTGTGGATGAGTTAATACGTGGGACTCAGATGGGACCTTTATCTAGGTCATGTATTTAATAAAGCATTGAAACCTGTACGTATTGGTCATGATGTAATGAAATTGTGTACCATCCTGAGCTTGCTACGTAAAATCAATGTTAACAAAAGTTCCAGGAACATTTTCATAACTTAATTAGAAATGACAACAACACAAACTAGTAAGAATCCCTAACAACAACCTATAACTATTTCTCTTTTGACCAAAACTTGAATCAGATTTCGGATGAAAAAATAAATAAAAAATTACTTTCTAAATTCCGAACCGTGTAATGTTTCATTATTTACCTTTTATTTTATTTTTTTTCTCGAAACCTTATACAAAATGTTCAATAAAAAAGGCCTGCTTTAAGTCCCTGAGCGTTTTCATGATTGTTTTGCACAAAGTTTCTTCACATATGAATGGATTTGAGCACCAGAAATCGTTGATTGTAAGAAAAGTACGCTGGCCAAACACAACCCTTAAACCATTTCAACTCATAGGGGAATTTGCAGCATCTGCAGGTGTAAAATGTAGTTTACCAACAACTATACATTCGCGTGTACCCGTTTTCTCGTGATGGAAAAATACTAAGTAAAACCCTTTTTGTATTTATTGTTTTTGACCAAAACAAATTCCACCTTCTTGCAATTAATTGCATGTCCTTTTTAGTATAAAATTAATCAAAGTATATTATTGAACTTGGGTTATGGCCTTTTCTGTTTAACGCTCAGCAGCCAATCAATCACGACAGGTATTTGTCATTGTCAGCCAGTGCCTTGCGTTGATTGATCGGTCAATCTTGGAATAAAGCGTGCAACGGGTTTGAAACGTGCTGCAGAAACATCAAATTAAAATGGATGTTTACCCCGCACAAGATTATGCATTGTTTGTGATTAATCTGTGTTGTTTTCTAAAAAATATGTGTGATCAGATGAACTGTATAGATGGCCAAAAATGCAGACCGTTTCCTACATGTAGGCTATATGTAACCCGGGCTCATAAGTAGTCCTAACGAAATACCTCAATGTAGTCAGGTCATAAACTTAGTCCCAACAATGTACCTAAATGTAATTTGAGACCAAAAAAAAATTAACAAAGTAGGGCCTGAATATTGACCCAGCCATGCAACTCAATGAATGTGCCTTATTGTATTCCAAACTATGTATCTTTATGTAGCCCGGGCCATGGTGAAGTTTAAACCATTTACCTAAATGTATTTCGGGTCCAAATGTAGTCCCAATCATGTACCTAAATGTAGCCCGCGACCTAAATGAAGCCAAACCTACTTGTAGCCCGCGACCTAAATGAAGCCAAACCTACTTGTAGCCCCAAAAAACAGCCAATTAACTCAATGTAGCTCGAGACCAAACCCTATATCTAAATATTTCCCGAGACTAAGCTCAAGCTAGGCCTAAATATAGTTTAAACCATGTACCGTATTGTAGCTTGGGCTCTCGTGTATAGTCTTACCCATGTAGCCTAAAACCTAAATGAAGCTTGACATCACATTAGCTGAAACTCCTATTGTAGCCCAGGCCAAGATAAAGTCACCATCCTGTTGTAGGTGTTGTTCGTTTTTTGTTTTGTTTTTTTGGGGGCTATGTTTTGGTGTCGCAATAGTTTTTAAGATTCCTCGCAGTCAGGTTAAACATTAGCAAATTTGTGTGTAGCCTTTCATACAGACTCTGCTAGTATTTGTTTGTTTATTTCCATCACAACTAGACAATCTGTCAATACGTATTAAAAAAAGGTCGTGCCGAAACGTAAGGCCATTAAAAATCAAGTTTTTGCATAATCAATTCGTTGTATTATTGCTGTTTTTGTTGGTGATGTTTTGTTTCTTTTTTTGTTTTTGCTACGTCGTGTGATTTAAGATTATCTTGTGATTTAAGTATTTAATTAGTCCAGATAATGTCATCGTGTTTCTCATGAATTTGATTGCTGCTCAAAATCATCATACGTCTTGCGTGATGATGCGACTGTCACTAGAACAACTATCCATCTTTAAGTATCCATTAAATTCCAGTTTTACTAAAATTATGTTGTATTTGTTTTTCCTTTGGCCTTCCCATTATTATTAACACCTAGTGTGATGAGACTCCTATATTCGGCCACTTTGAACAATGATTGTGAAGTCACTAAAAATATACATTTTATTTTGTTATTTGCTTCTTTGTCATCTGACGAAAGTGTAAAATAGAGTGGCGAGACTTTCAGCCAACGTGAACCAACGCAAGCATTGTTCGATCTGGGATGAGTCAACTTGAGTACTCCATACTTCACTTCCCTTTTCACCATTCGCGCTTCTGTCATGGTCTAAGTGCCTAAACATGCACACTTTTACAATAATGTTTTCTTTGCAAGTACGGGACAATTATGCACTTCTTCGTTCACACCACGCATATCTTGAAAAGATTATTTTTAAAAGATATTTACGGGTGCTGCGGCGCCACAATGGAGGTCGGTATCGACAGATCTGTCGACTTTATGTCCCCGGGCCACAGCTCTGATATCCATCCGGGAGTTTTTTAAACCTCTTGTGTGGATAAGTCAAGCACTACAGAAGTAAGTGTTGGAAAATCTTCGAAGGGGCCTTCGCAATTGACGAAGCGGCAAGGCGCCCACGCTCGAGAGAATTGGCGCCCATCTGAAAAACAAACATTTCGCTGAGTGAAGAGAGAGAAAGCTTGACTTTTCCGTTACATTGTATACACCATTGTTTTGATGTAGACATGTTTTTCATCGTCAGGTAAAACTTTTGTATGTAACTTCTTGTCAAAAGTTAGAATGCGATGGTGCTTTGCTAAAAATAGTGTAAACTACTGGAAATAGTTGTATCAGAGGTAATAAACAACCAATGGAGTAACACAAATAATAACACTTTTGTTCTTTTGTGTTCTTTCTTTCTGTTTTTTCTTCTTTTCTTCTTCGTCTTTTTTGTTTTCCTCTTATTTTTGTATTTTTTTTATATTGTTTGCATTTTCTTTTGTTTTTCGTTATTTATATTTCTCCCGTTTAGATAATAAAACTATAATGAAGTAGAAGTGAACAATTTGATGTGATTTGTTTTTTCTATTTTAACAAAGCTCAGTGTAAAAAAAAATTAGAGCAAAAGAAGAAAACACAACCGATCTACGGGGAGATCAACTTTTGCGGTTGATTTGAGTTTCACTGATAATAAATAGTTTAAGGACTCTCTAAAGAATTTACCTTGAAGTTCCCGTGGGCGGGGGGGGGGGGGCACTGGAAATACACTAACTGGAGAAACCGCCGTTGCTAATTTCGATTGTCGCAGTTGAAGTAAGCCTAAACGTAACCTGCACACGATTTCTGACAACACATTGCTTTCCTTTCAAAAATATAAAATTTAAATAAATAAAAAATAAAAGAAGTACCAATATATTTTTTATAGAATATTATCTGGTGTGGTTGAAAACAAAAGGATTTGATTGGTTTGTTCTTTCTCCTGGAAAACACTGATCACTTATGTATTTTCCTTTCCACTTTCAAACCTTAAGGGCAGCTTGTATAAATAAATAAAAATGGCCATTACACTGTCCATTATCTAATATAGTGTGTAACAGCCTTTACGGGTCAGCAAAACCTGGCGGGTACAACTTCCCCAAGGCGCCGCCATGTAAAGTACTGCGATAGTAGATGTCCGACGTGACTTTACTGACAAATTGCCTGCTGAAACACATCGTTACTTATGTTGACGTAGAGAGATGCCCGGTTATTAATGCCCAGAAATATTCCGGTCACGAAGTACTGATTTGGTTGATCATTAGAAGGTGGGGTTATTGAATATTTATGCGCACTCTGAACTTTCATTCCAAGGTCATACATTTCTCAGTGTAATGTTGGTTTTTTTTTTATACTTCAATGCCAACTAAATTAATTAGCAGGTAATTAAAGTTTTTGCCTTGAAGGAGAGAAGCTCAGCTTGATTGCGACATCGATAGTTTTAGTCTTGTTTTGTTTGTTTGTGTTTTTGTTTTTTTCATAATTCTTGATAACATTGGTGAATGATAAGACATTAATGCGTTGAAATTGGAAGTGCAAAATAATATCAACTGCCAATAAGCTATTTTGCGGTTTAGATTTTGAATGTCTAGGGCAGAAACTTAAATAATATTTAATCTACTTCAGTTAATAATAATAATTAAACCACATTTATTGTGCGCATTTCACCATAGTGTGTTCGTAAGCGCAGTACAAAAATCATAAAAAGATCATAAAATGTTAGCACAATGGAGTCACAAGTAAATGCTCAAATTGGAATCCCCTGATTTTAAATAGTACTTGCTACATGACATGGTTTGGGGCAAGCTTTTGTTTAGCGACATCCAGGGCCCAATATCATAAGGCCTGTAAGCAAAAAAACCTTGCTTAGCACAGAACTTTATTGCTAAGCAGAATCAGGTTACCAGCCAACATTCCATAAAGTTTACATAGTTGCCACTGGTACCCCGTTCATTTCTTGCTTAATAAAGAAAATTGCCAAGCAGATTTAAGAACTCGGGCCCTGATGGGCAACCTGATACCAATATGTCATCACACCCATTCAGGATCAGGTATTAGTGTTCGTCGTTTCTTACGTAACTACGCAACATATTTTCCTAAACCATGTGACACATCAATATTCTCTAGTGTGGAGACTTCAAATTTTAGCAGTGCCACATTCGCAAGAAAAACTCGGACTGAAAGATTCTAAGAAGCATGCACTGGCCGCCATTTCAGTAAACAACTCTTTTGAAACAACAATAGATCAATGCAGGTAAAGAGCATTGCTGCCAATACTACAACATAATATCTGCTAACCAAAATGGCGTCCAAACTGTAATTCACGATAGAGCTCCAGTTATTGCACCAGATACATACATTTTATCGTGATAAATAGCTTGTCTGAAAAGTACTTTAAATTATTACAACACTATCAATATAATATGCATGCCGCTCGTGATCTGTATTATTCTTCAGCTGCCATTTATTAATTTAACATTTTCGTACAACAAAATACATAAATTATAAAAAAGATTCGGGTCACGAAAAAGGTAAATGAATAAAGGAAGACATAAAATGTGTCATCACAAATGTGTGACACCAAAAAACACCTCTACTATTAGTAGAGGTGTTTCTTGTTTTTAAACAAGATACTCTGGGTTGTTTGGGTTTTTTTTTTGGGGGGGGGGGGGGTTCGAAATACGAAAATAAAAGGAACCACCATTTAGACAAGAATTCACTCAAAATATAATTTTCAATATCGCAAGTCAAGGAAAAAATCACACCAAAAAAGAAGTTGTTGGTGAAAAAGAAAAGAAAAAGGGCCTCTGGAATAGGTTATTAATCTTTCCATAAAACAGTGCGCTGTTCTCCAATTTAACAACAGTCAAACAAAGGGTTGAGAGATACTGAATACTTATGGGCTACACGAACAGGGTAATAACAAAACTGTAAACGTTTTAAGCGTTTTAAAGATATGGTCTTTAAGTTGCCTTTCTTTGTGTCGTTGGGGGCGCTTTTTGAAATAGCCAGGCTTGCCACCCAGTCACGTCAAGTCATCGTAGGTGTGGACAGCATCATCAATGTGTTATTCATTTGTATGAAGTTTTTTGTCCTTAAAATGGTTTCAATCAGTAGACTATTTGAGTTCACATGAATTTATACAGGCTTTGATTCTGTACAAAACAATAATAATTGAGTGCCCTTTTCCGGGGCTTTTCAGAAAGATTCGCAAAAAAGCCTTGTTACGTCATCATTCATGCTACGTCATATGTGGGAGCTCCGTTTGGTATAGCCGCTGTGTTGCAGCATGCAAGCAAGGTATAACAAAGCAACATCCCACACATGATGTCAATTAAGTATTGTCATTCTTACGCACGCCGTCAACGGCAGAAGTGTTTCTAGTTTTTCAAAACCTTGAGGTAGGCGCCTTATGTTTGGGTCGATAATAACGACAAATCAAGAAGCGTACAGATATCAAATTTACATGTAAATGATCAATAAACACAATATAAACAAGTTTAAATAGCATTCCCTTTAAAACGTGTTCACCCAAGTAGCTGTTTTAAGAACCAGTTCTTCTTATTGACATGTTTTGCTCTCAGTAAGAAAAAAAAACACAGTATGCAACATGTGGTTTTTTTTTTTTTGGCTGGTAACGTGTTCGTGCTTCATCTTTAATAACATCTTGAGTCTGGTTCGGGTCCCAGATACGGGACCCATTTTTGTGTCAACATGACCGTTTTTTCCGGTCAGAAAAAGAAAAACACAGGTGTTTTCTTTTAAGAGTACGGGCGACCCTGAGAGTGACCCAGAGAAATGTTTCTGACCGGGAATCGTTGACAGTTTTGATAGACTGTCAAGTCAGAAAGAGGAGGGGTTTGACTAAATCCCTGATCCACGTCATTTCTAACCTGGAAGTTTTTTTAAATTGCAACACCTACTTTGTGCTTAACAGATTCTTGTTTTCCATCTTTTTGTATATGGCTTTAATGATAACTTACGTCTTAAAATTGTTTTGTTTACTGGCTGCCATCATTTTTGCAGAGTTAGGGAAAGTGTCTTTGCAAACACTCCATGAATTACAAGAAGGATTTGCCATGCTTCTCAAGCACGATTTGCCATGCTTCTCAAGCACGATTATGGGGACCGGAATGCAGCTCGGGCTTTTAAATTGACACAAAAGTAGGTTCGTTTATGCAATAAAACGGACAACATATATGAACAGTGGCTTATCTGAGCTGTGTTGTTGGATTTTCTTGCAATCTAGTGACAGACTAAACCACACAAGATCGTATCGCAGGAGAACTCAAAGCTTTGGAGATAGCTTTAAGTGACATTTAGATGAAATCTTACACTGTACGGTGCTTTTATTGTTTTGAACAAAATATATAAGGACTGTTTTTTAGCCAGAGGATGTTGATGTAAAAGTGAAACAAGTTCACCTTCTAGTAAGATGCAAACTATCTGGGTTTATATCGCACGCGTCAACTAGATTACCGTTTAGCTGGTCCAAATTCGAGGAAGATACTGTATCGTTTAGTTATCGTGTCCAGCCCGGTGGTGTTTTTTATGTCTTTCGTGTCATAACAGAGTATATGGCCCGTTGCTATTGGATACTTGTACAGCAATTATTGCTCGCTGATGTATAATGTGGTCTGGTCCGAGACGACGCGTGATGGTGAGTTGTTGATGAAAGCACTGCGGTTTTGCATGCTGGCTACATCCCACGCGAGTGGTCGTCCTTGCTCGTCATCGCCGCTCTCCGGACTCGACGGTGTATATAAAAGAGACGCAACCCGTCTGCGATCATTTTTAGTGGGCCTTTCTCTTTAATTGCCATCTTGGCTAACATTTACATTCAAATCTTGCTTTGGATCTGAGAGGATTTGAATACCGCTTAGGCGCATTTCGACACTTTGGGTTTGCCTCATATATATATAAATCAATTCCTTGTTTTGCAATCTGCAATGAAGCTGGGGTTGTGAGTCACAGATCAAAGCTCTAGCCGGGTTCTGCTTAGAGAGTCGTCCACGTAGCCCATCGTGTGGTTCCCTACAAGAGAAAGCACCGGAGGGTTCTGCGGTCGGGGTTTTTAACCTGTAGACATTTTTCGGCAGGCACGGTACACTGCATTGATGGGTTTATCATACTGCTTTGTTGGTCTGTTACTGAACGTTTGTGACTTTTAGTCGGTTCAGGTAAGTTGAGACAAAAATACAAACATAGCAAAACAATGACATTTACTAACTTTGAAATATGCAACATTGTAAATCTTTAAAATGTGCAGAAAAAAAGGTGTTTTTATTTTGCAAAGCGAATTGCAGTTTTAATGTAAAAAAAATGTAAAACGAATTACAGGCTTTGTATAATAATAGGGGAACTTTGTTTTTGGTTTTTAAGACGTGATCAATGTGCACCTAAAAAGAGGACAAAACATGCCTTAATCGTTTATTTTATTTTATTTATTTATTTATTTATTATATCTTCATATCATGTGAAAGGGGCACAATCCATGGTTTGGTTCATTTTAGTATTTTATTTCACTTAGATGATGCAAACCAAATCGATACCCAGATGTAGGGGGTTTTGGGGTTTTAGTTTTTTACTAAAAACTTGCAAAAACCGTATATGAATTGGGGACTGATTTCCAGATCAACATTTCAGAGTGTTCCAAACTAGTTTTCTCATAGCGTACACTTGATACTTTGATCTTGACAAAAATATATATTTACGGATGTTTTACTATCTAAAAAAATAAGCTATAAGGTGAGAAAGGTTTGTGTAAGAACTTACAAATAAAATAAAGTAAAAACGGAACTTTTCCGTTTTCACGAAGTGGCACATTCCAGTGTATTACAACACTTTGTTGTGTCACTTCGTAAAAACGGAGGTCGGCGTGCGCGCCACACACGAAGTTTGTGTCAGCTCGTGAAAACAGTTTTTGTTTCTTTTCTTTTTTTTCACTTTTTAAGGTTGGTGCGTGCCGTGCATTGCAATGGTAATTGCATCTTGTGTGTTACATTGCAACGTGTGTGTCAGTTCGTGAATACAAAAATTTTAAATTTCGGGCAGATGCTGCAATGCATACTTATCGTATAATAATAAACGTAAAGTACAGCTATTGAAGATCGAAACTTCATGAAACTGTAGGCCTTGACGCATAGGCTATTGTAAACATGTAAAACTGAAAACTAAAAAAGGGTGGTTTTGAAAACAAGGCGTCAGTCAGTTCGTCGGTTCACTGGCGGTGTATAAGCCCACCCAGCGGCTAACAAGGGAGCGTGGTTATTGCTTGCAAATATGACTCAATGAACAAATGACGACTTATAAAGACTTGATACTCAAATATTCAAACAGCTATGCTGAATCTTACACAAGTAGCGTGGAGTTTGTATCTTTATCGCTGATGAAGGAGTGTTGAGCATTTCTGATTTACCCCCCCCCCCCCCCAGCCGGTTCTAAGTGAACCACGGTGGCCTTAATGTTATTTCTCAGGGGTCCCTAAAGGTTGCAAGCGATACTGTTTATTTTTCAAACAACGGAATACAAAACGACGTGTTTGTTAAAACAATAAGGTAAAATTTGAAGACGCCTATGTAAGCAGCAGCAGACCGTAGCTCTCTTAAATTGAACAGCTGACGAGGAATAACAACCCACGCTTCGACAAATTATCTATCCTTTTGACGAGAAAACATCGTTTTATAAGGGACTAACCAAAAAGTCAGTCGGCGCAAGGGATGTAACTATTAGAACCTGCCATGTCAAAGGTGTCTTCATTACGTACTAGATTGGGAGGCAGGAACTAGACACACGTCAATGAATTGGCGTGTTTCCTAGTTTCATTTACAACGGAGCTGTTTTGAATCATTGCCCAACGCTCCAAGCTTTCGTTTAAGAGTCGACCCAGGTGGGAATCGGAACATCAGTCTTCCGCATGACTGAGCAGACGTCTTAACCACTAGACCTCTGAGCTTGTCCGGCGACAAGACAGGATGCCAGCTTGAGCTTTCAGAAACAGAAGCGGGTACAGTGTAGAAAGTGCTGTCACGTTAATAGATACCGAAGAGAGAATCAAATTTAACACATTAGAATGATAGAATAACACTAATATCTGCAAAAACACATAGCATTGGTATTACGTAACCAGTAAATTTAAACAACTAATAAGCCCATGGTGGCTGTTGATTCTGACCGCAACGAGAAAGAGAGAGCACATTTTGGTTTAATTATTTATTATCTCCATTTTATAGGAAGCATGAGTAGAGCTATGCTGTTTTCTTGGATGGGATAATGTCTTAGAGCTCTCTGTGGGTGATGCGTTCTGTTTAAATCACCTTTTTATCAGAGAAACATTGTATTTTTTAGGGGTAAAATAATAATAATACAAAAAGAATAAGTAGTTTTTATATTGCGCTTTCTACTGGCGTCTCAAAAACGCTTTCCGTTGTTTATTACGGAATTGTTTAAACTATAAATTATGAGACCCATTTATGTAACACCGTGTAAGGATTTACACGGTGCTGCAATGCATTCAGCTACCACTGCTGGAAACACCGGGGCAAACCCCCTTCTCTTTGCGGTTAGTGTCACTGGGTTCTTGTACCTGCATTACACAACAAACGTGACATACCGCTTTACGTCCCATCCGAAGGACGAAGCAATAATGGTTTATTGTCTTGCCCAAGGACCTACGTGTCACGACCGGGATTTGAACCCACACTCTGCCGACCAGAAACACCGGATCTTGAGTCCGGTGCTCGGCCACGACCCGGTAGTTGAATCTGGCATTATAAAACTTGTATGTATGGTGGTAGCCCCTTTTGCCCCCCAACATTTGTGACTGTAGTTGTGCTATTTTGTATTGTGTGCAATTGATTGGAGGATTGACATTTGTTCAAGTGCAGGATATCATTGTCTATTTTAGACGTAATCGTGTGGATTTTCCTGTAGTAATTAAGTAAAATGCTTGTCCTTTTTTAGGTGAAAGGGCTGGCCTTTTCCCCGTGCCACTAATGTATAAGAACCAGTTCGGAGTGATTTGATTTTGCTCCATTCAAAATGACTGACACGTTTGCTTTCTTGTTGCTGTCTTGCAGGGTCCCTTGTCGGTGGTCTGGTTGGTAGCTTTGGTCATGAACTACGGGGCTACGGGGACTAGTGCCCAGGATGATGTGGTTGAGGATAGTTACCAAAAGATGATTTATGAACGAGGAATGGATTGTAGCAGACGGTTTCAAAACGTCACCGTAGATGGAGTAGATCCTAGTAAGTAGTTACATTCGTATTTAATAATTATTAATTAATTAGTTAATGTTTAAAAAACAACCAAAACAAATAATATTATTATAGCAATACGTTTATTTTACCGCACTTAAAACTACGTTTCCGAGCGCTACGGTATTTATCCTGTTAGGTTGTGGACCTTCGTCATTGAAGTATGAGACCTTTTCCTTTACTTATGGCACCATGTAATGGTTTACTAGGTGCTGTGACGCAATGTGCAGCCAATCAAACCAAGAACACCGGGGCGAACCCCTTCTCTTTTTGATAAGTGCACTGGGTTCTTTTACCTGCATTACACAACACACGGGACCAAAGGCTTTACGTCTCATCCGAAGGACAAAGCAATAATGGTTAAATGTTTTGCTGAAGGACACATGTGTCACGACCGGGACCCGAATGGAACATTTTCGTTCGAGATATAACATGTTTGCCAAATTTTGATAATATAAGCCGTTTTCTTGGTGACGCGACGGAATGTCATCTGTGGAGACTGGGGTGTTGAATTTATTCTCTTGGTATTTATATGTGACAACACCGACACGGTGTTAATTGTCCCATCCACTACATCGTTGGGGAAATTAACACTGCGTAGGTGTTGTCACATATAAATACCAAGAGATTCAAGGTAACAGCCCACCTTTTTTTCTCAGTTTACTCTACACTTTGTGCCTTTTACCTTTTGGCACAGTCGGCACAATTGCAAACCTGTCTTTTCATGTGTCATGTCATTTATAAAACAGAGCGGTCGACTCGGGTTGCAAACCTAGTTTAATTTTGTTGATCCTGGCTTTTTATATTTCCTTGAGCGTTCCCGCGCATTTTCTTTAAATCTGGTTAGGCTACACTTTGTGTTATTTGCGTTGCCAGTTTTATTTGTGAAACTTGTGGGTTAAGTCAGGAGGCCGTCTACTTGAGGATCTTTTGAACTGAGTTTAACTCAACTTAAACTCAAACAACCGCATAACTTTCCACCTGTGTTATACATGAAGGAGAAAGTACTCCTGATTCACACATAACTTAGATTGCATAAAGCTGATCACTATGAAATGTGTGTTTGAAAGGGGTTGGTACTGTTTGAACTTTATAATCAATGAGGTTTTCAATTTTGAAATTAGTCATTTTGCTTGATATTAATACCGACCCAGTACGTAGTCCTTAATTCTGAATAGCGTGTCGTGGCCGAGCACCAGACTCAAGCTCTGGTGTTTCTGATCAGCAAAGTGTGGGTTCCTGTCCCGGTCGTGGTTTGTGTGTCCTTGATGCACGATACTTTACCATAGTTGCTTTGTCCTTCGGATGGGACATTAAGCCGTAGGTCCCGTATACTAGGATCTGTATTGCGCGTAAAAGAATTTAAAGTACATTATGTGTACTACAATAAATTGTATGGTAGGCATTGAACATACAGATGGAATATAAAGCGTGTTTAACAATAAGCTGCTTAATGTGTAGTCGAAGAATAGGGGTTAACATAGCAAGCACCCTTATTACAGGTTTCCCTCAGGCTTGCAATCTGCAGTGATTACGTTCACTTAATCCTTGGTTTTATTACCAGAAATATATAATAATAAAGCAGACGCGTCCTGTTACTACCTTGATATCGCAGAAGATGACTCTTTCGAGACATCGTTTGACATCAAACTGCGCCCTGATGCAAGCCCCAGTCTCCCGGTCCACGACCACTGCTTATAACCGCCACTCATGTGATAAAATGTAAGATTCACCGCAGATGAACCATGAAATATTCAGTTATCATAAATTATTAAGGGCCTTGTTGAATCGGCTGAGGACGTGTTGGTTTATGATCCGTGACTTGTAATAAAAAGTCCACCTCTATTTGCTCCACTTTTTCCATACCAATGGATGCATCGCAATGGATGAACCCGTAATCGCCGTACGGCGTGTGCCACCGGCACGGTCGTGTACCCATCGCCTTATTTACGTTCTCACATTAGCAATGTTGTGTAAGCTTGGAATGCTCGTTATTGTGACCAGGCTAATTTCTCGTCTGCTTCTGGAAATTGTATTCTCCAAAAAATTTGCAGTGAGCGGACAACAGTCTTAGGCCGTGTCCGAAACGGCGACTTCGGCTATAGCTACAGCTAGATCAGCGCGTCTGCCAGTGTTGAAGAATAGGCAGACGCGCGCGATCTAGCCGTAGCTATAGCCGAAGTCGCCGTTTCAGACACGGCCTTACCTTCAATATAGACCCCTTGCATTGGCCGCCATTGCAGAAATCAAACAAAGGAAACGTGCACGCGTTTACGCGCTACGCAAAACTCCCAGCAAATCATCGGTATCCTTTGACGTCAGTGAGGGCGCTGTTTGGGACTTTTGACGTCAGATGCAAAGTCTCCACAACGGAGGATAAAGGTGAACTCAAACATCAACTTCAAAATGCGTATATTTGTCTTTCTTTAAAACCTATTTCCCGCAACTCTTTGATTAACTTTACCCTGGAAAATATCAATATAATATTATGAATACTTGGGTAGACGAATGCTTAAAGATGCATACCTGATTGGAATAATGCTTTGGGGCAAAAACATTAACCGTTCTTGGCCTACTTTGGCATTCATGAACGCACCCGATATTATAAATGCTCTACTGAGTGGAAAATTTCGATGGATAGAAATAGTGCGGGCTGAAGCGATCTCTTAACCGTCTGCATGTTGTGTGTCAAAAATTGGATTTAAAGTTTTGGCAGCGACTGAAGTGGCGGGTACAGCTGGGTTAGTTGAGTAGTTGATTACTAGAGAAATGGAAACACCCAAATCTTCAGTTTGACATTATTATTTAGCAGTGTAGCAAGTGATTGAACACGTTGCCTTGGATGGGCACTTTGGGCTACAAAAAGCGTCTGTTATGAAATGAATACGGGTTGAAAGATTATTTTAAGTAGAACATAATGATTCACTCAAATGCCCTTTGAAATCGTGTTGGTTTTATTTCACTTTGTGAACTAACACCGTGTCTACTTGTTTATAAACAAACCAAACAAACAAATAAATATCACCGAGGGGACAGCAGGTACCAACCGCAACTATGGTCAAAGCATTCACAAACGGACACCATAGAAATTTTAATCTCCGATGTTGCCTTTAAGACGAACTTTGGAGATTCAAAATGTTCAACCTAGTTGCACTCAACGATGGAACTAACGAAAACAATCCGCAGGATGCTTACCACCATCATCATCTTTCAAGGAGGCTTTCGGATAAAAATTACACTTTATTCTGTTTTGTGTCATTACCCACTTGTGACTCTACATACATTTTGAGCTAGAGACGACGTTTTGACAATTTCAAACTTGCGCATAACGTAAGTGCTAATTTAGGAGATGATGTTAGTAGAAATGATAGCACTGAAACGACAGTATGGTGATCATTGCTGATTTTATTGGGCAAGATCACATGCTTTGTACGTTGTGTACAACTTAATGTTTTATGTCAGTACCTTAATTTGAATAAGATCACACGGGACAGCGCCCCCATTTGTCAACCGTTAACAAATCAAAATTAAACTTCTTTTACATGGACATGCCATAACTTGACGTACATTGTCATTTCTTTGTTTCTTTTTTTTATTGATAGCGTTTGTCAGCCGTGTAACTTCTTTTTGGAAAATGAAACCCAATTTATACGAATGAATAAATCAATTGTCATCATTTACGAAAATTAGCTTGAAATTGGTAAATGGCAACGATTCAACACCTGACTGGGGCAGCGTGTTGTGATTTATAACCGATTTGCAGGACGAATATCCAATGGCCTTTCATCGTTGTAATCCCAGACCAGATGAAATCCAGGAATTTCCCAGGAGAGCGGACCTGCTTCTAACATTTTCCTTAGGGCCAGCCTTTACATCACCGTGCCTCCTGTCGAGCATAAAATCCCATTAAGCGAATGATAAAAGAATGTGCTCAGGGTAGAGGTGTTGAAGCAGAACGATCTTCGCGGTGTATTTCCCATCAGACTGGGGAGGTTTTTCTTTACAGGGCATTGTACCCAAGACCCATTTTTTAAGCTCGATGTGTGAGAATCAGGCAATCATAGCACCACGTTGAAAACTCAAATTGAAGCACACTCCTCCATGGTTTCTGAAATATATGACATTTTTTTATGAAATACCTATTCCTGATATCGCTTTCTCTGAAACCCGCCCTCTCTTTGACAAAAACGAAAATCAGTTTCATACTTTATCCTACATACTCATGGGTCAGGGTTGACCTGGATTCCAAATCCCATGGGGTCCTGACCCACTTTGGGGTCAAGCTGACCTGGAACCTTTTCACTTTTGTATTTAGAGTTTGACCAGATTCTGCGTTTTCTAGATTCTACCCATTTCTGTGTCATTTTTAACAGCGATTCCGAGTCAACCTGATCCAGAAACGGTTCAGGCCCCTCGGGAACCGGACCCGGGCCAATTTTGACGCGGCAGTTTTTTGAGGTACCTGCTTGTCTAATTTGTGTTATTAAAATGAGATTGATGATGTCATCATCAACGCTGTCTGTACGGTTGCCTTTTAGTCACCAAGCGTTTCAGTAAGAAAAAAAAATGTGTTAATGACGTCACGCTGGATATCAAGTTGGCTCACTAAAACCTTGCACTGCTTGTTACCTCTTCCAACACCGCTTTCAATGCTACCTCAGAAATACAGATCGGTTTCCAATCCCCGCTTAGTCTCCCATTTGTTACGAATTTCCTTCCTTTTTTTAAACAGTGTCGTGTCATTGGTAAAATCTTCAGAGATACTAAGTTACCGTGCATGATGTTTTTCATGCTATAGAGGATGCCTAGTTACATTTCAAGACACGTTTGAATTGGTCAAGATGGCACTTCATTTATGTTTACCATATTGAAGAGATATATGTTCACACTGTGTGTTTCATATTCAACAGCCCTCCAATTTTCACATCAAGGCTTGAGATTCGCCTTTGGGGCCGTGTGTTGCACGAGAATGATGTTCACTGCACGTACAATCATACGTTAGTTTTCGACTACCTTCGCTAGCTGTTTCTCGTGTTCTTCTTCTTTGTCCCGGGATCCCCCCCCCCCAATTGTATGGTAGGCATTGAACATACATATGTAATATAAAGCGTGTTTATCAATAATTAAAACAAAATAAGGATGCCTCGCAAACAAAGTTGAGTTTGTTCAGAATTTCTTTATTCTGGATTTGCAAAACAACAAATTAATAATACACCAATAACAGGTGTTTCTTCACATGTTGTTAAATTATGTCCACTGACTGGCAATTTCTATAAAAAAAATTAATTAAATGATTTGTTATTGACAGGTGTTTGCATTTGTAAATCTTTATGTCTCTACATTTTTGTGTAAAACTATTAAGTGATGAAAACATTATTTCAGTCCATTGAACAAAAACATATTTATAAATCCATCAGAATATCAAGACTTGCAGTGATTCAGCTTGGCTTCCTACTTTTAAGTCAGTTAGGTTTTCCCGCTACTTCGTGTACGAAACCTTCTACTGACTTTTCCTGGGGAACTGTTACCGTGAAAAACGGGTCAACTATTCCCTTTGCTTCTCAAGTGAATTGAACTGGGGGATCAGTGGGTAATATAGGTTCATCTCTTCCCATGGATCCGGCCGTAGACGTTCAGTCCCCCACGGGAAGCCCGTTTGAAGATGAGAATGATCGAGGGCTGAAAGTGATACCGTTGTTCATTATGGAAGATGATTAAGTAGGCGTGAAGTTTGACCACACCGTGGTATCTCCGATGAATACGGAACGCGTACCTTTTGGACCCTAGTGGCTTCGTTATATCGAAAAACACTCAGGCGTCAGCACCAGGCTATGATTGCCATATCGTCACTACTGATGTATTGCACCTCAAACCATCAAATCTATAAAAAATAACAAGTTTTTGAGCTGCTTATTTGCAGACTATACTATGGACAACCCTGTGAACAATGCATGTCTATGGTACAAAGGTACTACCTGGAGATGATTTTTTTTGTTCAGAAAACTGTGAAGATTTCTTTATCTGGCCCTTACGCGTAGTCAGAAAAGGATTGCAATTTCTGCATCATGAATTAAAGCTGTGTGAAATATAATACGTTACGTCCTTAAGGATGTGCACACAATGTATTTATTTCGTAGAAAAGTGTTTTAGTTGTAAGGCGTCGTCATCGCTGCGTTGTCGTCGTCAGCGTCCTTGTGTGTTGTTTGTTTTTCTGTCTGTTTTGTTTGATTGATTGATTGTTTCTTTGTTTAGTTGTTTAGTTGTCTGTTTGTTTATTGTTTTGTTTGTTTGTTTGTTTGTTTGTTTGTTTGCTGTTTTGTTGTTGTTTTGTTGTTGCTGCTGCTGTTGTTGCTGTTGTTGTTCTGGATGTTGCTATTGCTGTTGCTGTTGATAATGCTGTTGCTGCTGATGTTGCTGTTGCTGTTGCTGTTGCTGCTGCTGTTGCTGATGCCGCTCCTGCTTTTGATCTCGCTGCCGCTGTTGCTGTCACTGTCGTTGCCGTTGTCGTTGTTGTTGTTGCTGGGGTTTGGGGGTGGGTTTTTTTTTCGTTTTTCGTTGCTTTTTTTTTTAAGTTTTAATACTGAGGGGTACAACAAATTATTTGTATTGACACGTTCTTGGAAAATTGTGATTTAATTGTGACAGCGCGGCACTCTTTCATCTTGGCACTTTCGGGTTAGTAGAGACTGGTTATGTGATAATGTTATTTACCAGCCTGGGACTTCGTAGATTGTCAATAAACATAGATTAATGTTTCAGTGTAAGGTACCATACATACAATCGATGGTCAAGTAAAAGGCTCCGGGCTGTAATTCGCCGAATAATTGACTGAAGACAACGTAGCCGAAGTCTTTTGAGTAAATTATAATACCAGTTCATTCTTTTGAGCATCCGAGACTAAAAATCACAGTGTGCATCTGTAGCACGTGGAAGCTGAGAAAGAAAATCTGTCTGAGGTGAGGTGAGAGGGAGGGAGCTCAAAAAAGCACTTCTACTTAATACTTGGTTGTGTGCCAACATCTACTTCTTTTATTGTATCCTCTCGTTTTTGGTATTAAGGGTTTTTTTTCCCTCACTATGTTCTTCTTTAAAGAAGCAAAAGGCAACTGATTCTTTATTTGAACTCTTGGTTATGCTTTTTAAACGAACCCGATCGAATGTTCTGATGCAAGAATGTATCTATATTCTTTCTAACCTCCAATATGTTGCCTTTGCATGTAAGTAACAAACAAGACAATGTTCTTCTGGACAACTTCGTGAGCACTGGTGGCTTTTGTTTTATTTCAAATTGGAATGACCGTCTCTCTTTAAATCAAAGAAGATGACGGGTTTAACCTTTAGAACATTGTTCCCGTTCATGTCACCTCCTCTGATTGAAAACAACGTGCACAGGATTTTGCCAAATACCATCGTGCCAATCCGATCACCCGGCTCTGTGGTGTGCGATATCTTGGGGTCAATTGTAACCCGGACAAAATGTAAATCTTGGTCTACGAAATCCCTGCGTATCCGCTCTCTTCCCCGGCACCCCCGGAGGGAGTAGTGGATCCATATCACGTTTCGCACGATATGTAAGACACATTTCACTTAAAGGTGCACTGAATCGCACTTTCCTCGTACTTCGTGGTGCGCCATCTTACGTCTGATCCAGTGTAGTAAGATTGGCTCCACGCGGATTTCTTTCCCTGTCTCTCATCTCTCTGTGGACCCCGGTTCAAATCCTACCCTAGACCGGAGCCTTGCAAGTGGTTTGGGTTTACAGTCCCTACCTGATTGTGTGGATTGTTCATCCCTCATCTAAAACTTAGCACGTCTTTATCAACGGACTTCTCGAGGTTTCAGACTCGGAATAATTATACGATTATTAAAACTACTTTCAGATGTGTTTATCAAGTAAATACTTTATGATTACAAGTTTACAAGTAGTGTATTATTTACATACAATCTTGTTGTTGCTGTTGTTGTTTTTGTTTGTTGTTTTGTTTTTATTGACTTGTTTATTTATTTATTTATTTGTTTATTTGTTTGTTTGTGATGCCTCTAAAACCTTCAAGCGAGGGACCTGTTTTGTTGCAACGCCCCCGTGGTATGTTGTCAGCCAAACTTCCATGCTTTTGCCACATGTTTCAGTCGAATTGTTCTGCAATTTTTCAGCGCCTTTTTTCCCAATGTAAGTTTGATGTTTACAATAACATGTCCAGGTATCGTCTTGGTTAATTAAAGCTTATTTGTGCTTAATTGATTAAGTTCTATAATTGGGTTTCATACCGTTTGTGTGCGCAAAGAATGCTGGCAGAGTTTTATCCTGCCCCCTCCTACCCAAATCACTGACCCCTGCTGATTGACGCCCCCTCTAGGACGTGTGGCCTGGTCCAGCCTAGGATATCATAGTATATGAGCTGACCAGTGTGTACAACGCAGCTAAAGACAATTGACTTAACATTAAAATGTATCAGCACGTACTGACCGCCACAGCGGCCCTCAAGGCAGGTTTTTCTTCAGATACGGTATCACGTGATCTATCCGAGACCCGTACAATGTTGTGTTCTTTTAGTGTGAGTGGAACCGTAATCAGACTGATGGAGATCCTGCACTAATTTGGTGTTGAAGGAAACCTAATAATTAGATGGAAATCATGTACTTACACGCTGATAATATGTTACACCGTAAGGCATGTACGATGTATCAGAGTCTTATAGATTTCATATCCATAACAACCTCAGACGCCTACGAAGCTTCGCAGCAAAGAGGCTTTTTGCGCTGATACAAGATCTGGCTGTCCACTTTGCGTTAAGTGCAATCTCTACCACCAATGAGCTCGTTTAGAAATTTTGCTGAAGCTCGGGGCAGGAATGCATGGCCATCATTTGGGAAAATGTAGTCTTGGAAGGGGAAAAGACTAAATTGCTAGTTCGGCGAATATGTATATTATTGCAATCTCTACTTGAGGTACGTGATTGTTCACTGAGTGGCACGTGTTATTGATGGATGACGAGAAGTGGTTCTCATCATTTTGATTACTTGTTTTTCCTTGTTTTTTGCTTTTGGGGTTGATGTAAAGTGATAACATGTCATTGGTCTTTGAAAAATAAGATATATCTCCTGGTTCTCGAAAAACACATCCTGCAACCTACCTACCAGTGAAAAATTCCTCAATTTGGATGCCCGTTTTAGTGATTATACTAGGTATAGTTTTCGTTTTTGTTGTGTTTGTTTGGGTTTTTTTGCTTGGTTATTTATTTTATTTTATTTTTATTTATTTATTTTTTTGATAAAATGTCTTAATATTAAATACGAATAAGTAGTGAACTATCGGTAAGAGGTGGGGTTCAACTTGGGTCAAATGGTACAGTCTCGGCCTTGACAGTATTTTACAGACGTACAATGTTTTTCGGAAGTATTAATTTAGGTTTAACCTGAAACTTAACTCAAACTAAAAATGTACCTTTAATGCTGGCTATAATTGGAAAATCACCTCGTCGTCATGCCCAGTCCAATGATTTTAATAGCCATGAGAAGTCTTTTGTCGGTTTGTTTGTAAGGTCCTTTGGGTGTTTCATTTTTATTTGTGTGCGTTTGGTTTTTTTTTTCTTTTTGGGGGGAAGCTTCAAATAATATAGAGAACCCATTCGTGGAGAAAATGTGATCCATTCACGGGAACATGAGTGCGACATCGCCAACGGGAATACTGTGGGGACAAAATACCTAACATTACTCGTCTGGGTGCCACTCACCCGGAAACGTCAACAAACATTTTCACTCTGTAAGATATCAATGAAAATATTGGCTTATGCTTAGATGGTTATGAAATTTAAGATGATGATTTCTTGTACCAGTTGAGCATTGTAAAGACAACAATATTTCCTGTAGTATTTAAGGTGCTTTTGGATGAGTAGTTTCAAGAACTGTATTCTAAAATGAGTCCGTGCAAATAATAAGGCTTATACACGGGATGATATCGTGGAGGATCAACAACAGAAAGAATGGGGAAGGAAGAAAAAGGTCACTGGATTGTCGCACTGATTATGGGTAAACTCTATAAAAAACAAATCCGAACCCGTGTCCCGTGGGGCCTGACTGAACTTTGGGTTCCGTTATGACCGGGCATATGTGTCAAAATTACCCCACTGGTCAACATGTTGCAGACACCGAGTTGAAATGCCACTTTTAGCCAGTTTCCAAGTCAGTCTGACCCGGAAAATGCACAGACTTCCTTGGACCCGGACACAAGTCACTTCCGACCCGGACACGCATCACTTCTGACCCTAACACGCATCACTTCTGACCTGGACATGCCTCACTTCTGACCCTGAGACGTGTCACTTCTGACCCTGACACGCGTCACTTCTGACCCAGACACGCATCACTTCTGACCCAGACACGCATCACTTCTGACCCAGACACGCATCACTTCTGACCCAGACAAGCATCGCTTCTGACCTTGACATGCGTCACTTCTGCCCCGAAAGGTTTTAGAGCGTGCGACGCAGGTAGACAATATAAATGAGTTTGTGTTTTTAGTATGTGATGGCACAAAACAACGTTTTACCAGAGGGGGAAAAATTCCTTTGAAGGGAGCGGTCTAGAGCCCATGAAACCACCCTCTGGATTAGCTCCAGAATAGTGTAAAGCTGGGTTCACTTTTTCAGGAAATCAGCAAATAGCGGCTGCGTTTACGCACGGTTTACGTCAGCCAATATACACGCTTTGCTCTCTGATGTTAAGATGGAAACCATAACATTAAGTTTCTGTCTGCTGATGTCCGCACGCGTTGTGATTTGCATAAATTAAAATAAAAGAATGGCGTTTAGACTTTTTTTTTAAGTTGATAATGTTGTTTCAAAACGAAAAATATACAAAACGTTCGCAAATGCCATGGACAATTCACACAATTGTAAATTCCAAAAGTATTCGTACATTCCTAGAGGACGCGAGAAAAGGTTAGGTCCCGACTTCGAAATAATTTTAGTTTCTAATCAACTACCACTTATCATTGGTGTAATTTGTGTCCTACCTTAAAATAAAGGTTTATACTTGTTTTCAAATCTATATAAGTAGCTATTTAAATTTGTAATCTAAGTTTAGGAGAGAACCTGTAATTAATCAGACGTATCATCTTTAATATCGGCAGTGTTTCATGTTGTAAAAAAAATATATATATATTATATATTTTTTTTAGTTAGTACCAGTTATAATCTGTTACGAAATCAGCTTTAAATGTTGTAAAAAATATATATATATATTATATATTTTTTTTAGTTAGTACCAGTTATAATCTCTTACGAAATCAGCTTTAAAGGGAAGGAAAATCACCCTGACCCTCATTCTCCCCAATCTTCATCACGAACGTGTTGAATAAAGATCAAGCCTGTTCCTCCTTGGGTAGACGATTTATTTACTTAAGTCTCTTCGCTCTAAAACGCAGAGCTTTCTGCAGGTCGATATAAAGTCACTTCCATAATTACTAAGATTGATTTACCGATACGGACACTAAAATAACACAGACCTTATTTTTAATCAGAGGCCAGGCTTGCAATAGTGGCTGAAACAGCGGATACCATCCAAACGCTTGTAAAGATGCAATGTTTTAACAATCTTTGAAAAAGTTCGTACCCCTGCCAAAACACACACACACACACCCACAACAACAACAACACAAAAAAAAAAACACATAATATACCTAAAAGCAAACCTCTATCTGTGAAAGTCACCAAACGGGGTAATCAAAATATGGAATGATTTTTTTTTTCTTCTGAATAGCGATGTCAGTTATGTCAGAGGATTTGTGCATAATTATATTGAATTTGCTTGTTTTAATTTCACAATAAGAACAATTGATTTTAGTAAAAGATACAATCAAAACATTATAGTTTCAAAATAAGAACAAATGATTTGAATAAAAGATACAATCAAAACATACACTTAACGTTAGAATTTTCAATTTACCTCAACCTCTCTTATATATTATTCGCTCTAAAAAACTCTTGTCCCAGAATGGACCTGGCTTCCAGTACAGGGAGCTAGAATCCGGGCCAATTCTGACCAGATAGTTTTTAGAGTAGACCCTTTTGGGAGACTTTGTAATAATTTTCACCAGGTTAGAAAAAAAAATAGTATTAGTAATAAACTTCAAAATTAAACATTTTCAATTTAAATTTCGATTATTGAAATTTTGCTTTAAAAAAAAAGACGTGTTTCCACTTAACAAGAGTGCTTCTCGTTATTTAATTTTGTAAATTGATTTTATTCCTTCACCACAGTACACTTAATGCAGTTGTGGTTGATAATTAGAACTTTTTACGACACTAACCAAGTAGAATTGTGCGAACCAAGCATATTAAAGTGATGTTGTCATCGTAACAAGTCTCCCAGACTTTTAATATGCGTCCAATCCATACAGCAAATAACTGAAACTTAAGTAAATGTGGGGCGATATTCGGCTCGTTCTGGCACACGGGGAAGTTTTTATTATATTTTACGAACTAAATGGGTCATAAATCCCTTGATTTATAAACTCATCTGTGTGTTGCCATGGCAATGCTGTTGAGATTGCTCCAATTATTGAAGTTATATCGGACATGCGGTGTTATCAATCACGGTCAGTGTCATTTTGTTGACGAGTTTCATGGAATTACAATCAAAGCCAGCTTTACGTTTTTCAGTTTTCATCAGTTAAGAGGGACTCGATTTGTTGAATGGCATCTTGCCCTGCATTTTAAGTCTGTTGAGCCTGATGAATGTTTCTATCTCGAACTAGATATTTATGTTTCCTGTTTGTGGAAAGTTCGATTGGATATCACACTCGTGTGTGATTTCTGTTGGTTTTAGTTGGACAAAAACAAAGTGTTTTTGTCGTCTCGACATGTTGTTGATCGCTGGCCATGTTGATGTTGTTGTTGTTGTTGTTGTTGTTGTTCGCGTCGCCATCGATGTAATTAGTTGTTGTGCTCGTTTGTTTAACCCTGGCAATAACCCTGTGTCCTCCTACAGGAGTCACGAGATATATTGCAGTGTTTTTCCAAGTTGCAAAGCCAAGAGCGAGTTGAACGTCCTAAAATTTCTATACTGGACCATTCCACATATCTAAGATAGGGTCAGTTTGAGAGTTTAAGGTTTGGGGCAGGAGGGAAACATTATTACTATACCCAGCGAATTAAGTAATTTGTTCTAACGAATTAAGTAATTCTAACTATTAAACAGTTGGATTTCCAACAGTTTGCCTATTTTACGGCCGTTTCCGAATTTATGACTTTGGCAAAAGTTTTATAGTTCAATGTCGTTGCAGTCAACGGCGACTGAGCTGCAGCCGAATTCATCAATTCGTACACGGCCGTACAGTCGCACCAAGGAGGTTCGCCAATTGCAAATTTGTCTTACAGAATAACGTAATTTGTAACATCGAATTACTTTTAGCTGGAAATATATACTCTAGTGGCACAATTGGGCATCCGTACCTTCCTTATTCTTTCCTCCTAACAATGTGGCAGTCCCAAAGTACTTTGTATGCATCAGTTACGGGTAACAAACTTCCGTGTTGTGGGAGTATGACTGTAAAAAAAGTGCGCATAGCAGTTGTTGAAACGTGTTCTTATTGATGAGTAAGTTAATTACATGGCATTCATGACATGAAAACAGTCGTCGGATGCACTCATGTAATCAACTAATGTGTGAATTGATCCAATTACAAGTGGCATGATTCAACAGACGGGCGATAAAAACATAACATCTCGCATACAGTAATAACTTACAATGCAAGACTACTCCATCCCTTCTAGCGTTTATATATGGCTTTTAACTTGATATAATCTGCCAGACCGTATCCAATGAAAGGATGCTGGTTATGTTACTGACGCTTGTAATTTAAGACTTACAACAGCAAAATAAGCTTTGCTGCCGCCGTCGCCTCCGTGATGTTTACAACCTAAATAAAAAGCATTCTCATCTTGTTTACATCAACTCAATTGAGGGTTCCCATTCGTGTCTGCCAGCGTCACATTATTTCCTTAAAAAGTCAAAGAATCCGAAGCTATGAATGTTACGAACCAGCCGCATCTCTTTAAACCTTTGGAAATTACATAAATACAGATGATTTTAAAAACGCTTAAGTTAAAATTTGAGGTACAAATTTGGTCAGAGTGAAATACAACGTAAACTTAGCAGTAAAAAAATGAAGTCGTTTTAATGTTGGCTGTTACACTTGATATTAACGTACTGATCGTGGTCACAGAGGAGGCTAGCATAGTTTGTTATTATATTTGTCCTGCCCCCCCCCCCTGCTTTCACCCACCTCTTTTGATTAAAACCCCCTTCTAGCTTGTGTGGCATGGTCCAGCTCACGATGTAGTGGCATAATGGGCTGATTGGTGTCGACGATGTGGTTAAGACAACGGAAATAATAATTATGTGACAGTAAGTGCTGACATTGTCTCTCGTTGACTATAATCAATTAATGAAGTCATAGCATTTTAACAAACACTTATCGTGAAAAAGTAGGATTTAACCACGGTGTTTCTGGTTCACTTAGCACGTACCCTTTTTTACATGTTTCCTCAGGCTTGCGAGCTACAGTGATTGAGTTTACTTATGAGGCAACCTTGGTTTTATCCCCAGAATTTTTAAATGAAAACAATAACAGCTAAAAATGTAGGACATTAAGTAGTTCAAAAAGATGTCATCCATTGACACAACCAAAAAGCCGGGAGGTCAAATTAATTCGGCCTAACGAAGAATTGCGAATCAGAATAAGCAAAGTCAGGTGCATTCCTTCGAGAATTAATATCCGCTACTCAAATTAGGTTAACGCCAGGACAATTAATTTTTAAACATATCCAGTGGGTCGACACGTTTATTACTCCATATTATTAATGTAAAAATGCATTTTTCAGGAGCAATCAGTGGCAACTTGTGTGTGTGTGTGTGTGTGTGAGGAACCCGTCTGGGAGTTGGACTTCGATTTGCGGGGTTGGGTTAGGGAGGGGGCGTGCCCTATGGTGAGTACGTGACACATTCAGCAATGGTACCGGCCCAGAATTAACCTCTGGTGTTGCTAGTCAGCAGAGTATGGGTTCGAGTCCCGGTATCTTGTTCGAGGACACAAGGCACTTGTGTCCTTGAATAATATATTTTACAATAATTGCTTTGTCCTTCGGATGAGTCATTAAGCTTTAGGTCCCATGTACTTGGATTGGTAGTTCACGTAAAAGAACCCAGAACACTTATCGTGGAAAAGTAGGGTTTAACCACGGTGTTTCTGGTTCACATAGCAAGTACCCTTTTTTACAGGTTTCCTCAGGCTTGCGAGCTACAGTGATTGAGTTAACTGATGAGGCAACCTTGGTTTTATCTCCAGAAATGTTTAATGAAAACAATAACAGATCGTCGTGTGTCTGCAATAAGACAATGTAACGAAAAGTGAGCGATGATGAGAGGGCGTAAGCAATCATTGTGCAAAATTACGGTTCATGAAAAATGATTGGGTCAGTTTGATCGGTTTTCTGCTATTTGTTAATTGTAGTCAGAAGGGAATGGGAGAACATACTTTGAGGGATAAATATAGCCACAAAATGTAACCGTACTGTCATATTTTTTGTCAGAAGTCATTTGTATTGCTTAAGAAAATCTATTACTGGATAGGCGTAGAGCCCTTACGCTCTTCTTACTATTACATGACGAAAACAACATTACAATTTCGAAAGGGAAGTTACTCTTCCTGTTTCCTAAAGAATGCCCTCCATTCAATCCACTCGGTCTCATTACAAGTTTCATTGAGACAAAAACTCATCATTTTGCCGAAAAGAGTTAAAGAAGTTGTGTGGAAAAGCAATAAAAAAAAGCATATTCAACTCATTTTGCTAGAATCTTAACAAGTCCATCGTTTAATATATATATAACTTTGTTGTGTTTTTTTTTGTTTTTTTGCTGAATCAAAATATATATATATAAAAAAAAAATTGTACCTTGCTCCGTTAATTATTTATTTTTTTGTGAAGCACAGCTTAAGGTAAATGTTTAAAAGTGTCCCCTTGTCGACCTACCCTCTGCGCATCGAACAAGCTGCATAAATAACAAAACTCGCCCAAACTGGTAGCCGTCTATGCAATCTATCTCTTCAATATGTTGAGCCACATGCAGGTCAGAGTTCGTTCTAGAGTGAATCTGTGGTGACATGGCACCTTTAACAAAAGAAATATCAAACTTTTCATAAACATCAATTGGACTCCCGTTCAACGATGAACATTCACTAATTCTATTGATTTGCATTTCAACTGAAAAACTTTTTCACAGTGAGGGTTTATATGGCATAAGTTTTGTTGGGGGGGGGGTTATCCCTTTCGCCAACGCTTCTCCTGTCAATTGCTGCAATCGTAAGACCCCGTTTTGATGAGCTTTTTCTGCGGGCCTGCAGCTGCGTCAACGTTGTCTCTAGTCCCCGGGTAAATAACTCGATCAACCGCGGGAAGGCACATACGGTTTTAATAAGCAATATCAAAATTAAAACTGTCGGCATTTCTAGGTTGGCGGGCCTGATTATTGTTATTTAGTTACAGTTATTTCATGACTCTTTTGTCGTAGTTTAGAGTAGAATTCAAATGGACAAATACTGTTCTGCCTTGCTGTCGGCGATTGGCATATTACACTGTTACCTTTTAGATGATTTTAATTAAAGTTGAGTTACAACATTGATGACTACCAAAATAAAAATTAATGTTCGCAATCTCAAAACCCACTCACTGTCAGAATTATGGCTAATGTTTACAAAAATACTTACGATTATTTACACGACATCGGGATTATTTGAAGAAAGAAAAAAATTTAGAAAAAAAATTGCGGTGTTTGATGTTCCTTCGGGGCCACCGTATAGGTTTAACAGCGTGGGCGCAGTACACCTTTACGGCTTGTCGTGGATTTAACAACGTTGTCAAAATGCACAAGGATAGAATGATCGTATTGTCCGTGTTTTTCTTGTACATCTCGTTAAAACTGCTGATACAGTTGAACCTGCGACCTCCGGATTATGGTGCCGGCGTTCTACTAACTAAGCCATCTAGCCCTAATGTTGGCGGTCTCCCTATTCTGTCAATATGGTGTGTTTTTTCGGGGGTGCCAGTCAGAAACCATACAACCGTTAACTGCAGTGTAGCCAGGTATCACACAAAAATTAAGGATACAACCTGGGAAGCGGCAGCGAATGCATCACATTTTATTTCAAATACCAAGTAATAAACAACAAGGAGAACTGACTGAGTAATTTTGTAATAATTTGGGCTTGAACAAAGACAAACTGACTAGAGCGGGATTTGAAACAACGACCTTACATATTATAATGTTCCGGCACTCTTGGCGATCTCCCTGTATTGTCAATATCTTTGTACAAAGAAGCGAACCTTTTAAGTGATTATACCCCACATTATTATTCTGTTTTTTCTTTTTCTTCCTTATGAGAGGTTCCTGTTGTGTTTACCCCCCTAAATGACGACCGAGTAAGTTTCAGCATTTCGTCTCCACTGAACCTCATACAATTAAGTCTCGCTCAGTTTTTTTTTTTTTTTTTTTTTTTTTTTTTTTGCAATTGTATAAACAGGCAATGCGAAAAATTAACAAAATCATTGGCAATTCAAACTGACAGCCAACTAAGCTGACAGACAATCGAAGAGATGAAAATTGGCGAGGGTCATTTATAAGCCGTTTGAGTACAAACACTGTCAGACCAAATATTAGGATCGGACAAAAAGCAAAATGTGGCATACCAGAGATTTGATGGAAACAAGAGAGCGTTGTGGCGTGTATTGTTTTGATTTCCTACTCGTGTCATGTAGCCTGCTAATAAAGCACTCAGCGGAGGTTTTTGGTGGATGATAAATCGCAATGGATACCGTGCTCGATTGTTATCAGATCAATCCAATAATCAAGCCAGACTTATCGGTCGGATGGAATGGAAATTTAAAACGTTCCCACTTTGGGGTTGGAACCTGGAGGGTGCTCTTGAGTGGCGACGCCATCGTGAAACGCTCTGAAGTACCCGAGTATCAGTCCCCTTGTCATGTCCTATTTCCGTCCTGCCTCTCCCATCGGTAGGGCATTCCCACTCAATGATCCTATTTGCCGGTAATGGTGTTACCGAATTCGGTAACACACGACATTCTTTGGTATCGATCGTAGCGATAAGACAGCACCTGAAACGGTATTTTTGCGTAATGAAAACGGCGACGGCGTGAATTAACCTGTAAAAGAAAAAAATCAAAATTTGCTGCCGAGACGGCGGCTAGTTTCCAAATCTTCATGCAGTTTGACTTTACACTGTCTGACGCATGTCATCGTTATACATTCAAAATCAATACAATCTCTTCACATAATCACGGTGAACTTGTTGGGAAGTTTTATTAACCACTTTCTGGCATTGGTGGCAGTGTGACGATGCGGAAATGTCCAACCACCCAGGGGGAAAAAAGGGTGTAAATGAAACAGTCGATCTTAAAGTGAACTTAAGCACGAACTTACCTCGCGGAATTTCAACAGCCGAGATGTATCGATGCATATCCGGGAGGTTAGTCAAGTGTGGTCTTCAACGAAGAACTGGTTGGTGCATAATGTGAGCATACACCTGTTTTCTGGATTTAAAGATGCGTTGTGTCGAGCTTCTTCCACTCGAACAACGATTGGTGTCTCGGTCTCTATTCACTTAGAGTGGTGGGATGGTTGTGCACTTCCATCGTCAACCTACTCATCTAAACCATGCTAAACCTAGGCGTGAATCATTTAACAACTCAAGTGCATAAGTCTGACACAATTGGTAGGTAAGAAAAATTTACACAATGGGCGTGCGCTATCATACATTGCAAGTGCGTCGGACTTACTATCGTTATGCATTCAAGTACTCAGACAAAAAAGTGAATTAGTGTCATACTCTTCTTGTGTTCTAAGAGGAATTACGCGCGATGAGTGAAGTTACACACACTACCAGGTTATGAGATATTTTACTATGCATATGCAACTTTTTTGACGCACTTGACAAATTAACACTGACACACTCGCTGCTTGAACGGTACTTCTTTAGCACCAAAAATAAAAAAACACACAGGGGTAAGTCAGATGATCAACATACGATGCGTTTTAATCTGATATACACACCTCTTTTTGCATGTTTAGCTGAAATACACACTTTAAACCTGCCACCGTTTTTTGTGTGTGGTATCGTTCCTCGCATTCCATGGCCCGAATCCCACCAGGGCACAATGTGGGTTTTCAGTCACTCTGATTGCATGGGTTTTCCTCCCACATCAAAAACTGAATATTCCGTCTGTGCCTTCCCTCCACAGAGTTATCGGCTTACAGTAATAAAGTTCGCTTAGCTGAGAGTCCCTGGCTTCTAAGCCAGAATCAAATCAATTGCAATAAATGAAAAGTTTACTTCTCGCATAAAAAAAAAAAAAAATACACATTTGCATTCATTTGTAGTGCTGTTTTATTTGGATTTTTTTCTACACCTTTAATTTGTTTTATTAGTTATTTACTTATGTTTTTCGTGGGTGTGGACTGAACACCACCCCCTTCAACTTGACTCCAATAATATTTGCCCACACTGTTTCTGTTTTTTTTTTGAAAAATCAGAATAGCAAATCAAAACACCGGGAAATGTAATGGGTGTCTATTTTTAGCCAGAGACCATTAGGTTGGAAAGCGATATTTCTACCCTAGTCCATATTTTCATCGATCGCAGTCATTTTAGCTACTTGACGTTTGCCGAGCGAGCGGCTGTCTGTTTTTCCAAAAAAGGAACCGGGGCCCCAACTGGACTTTTTTGGAAATATCCCGAAGGACTGACCCACTTTTTACTGAACGGTCTGTTTGAGTGTGTGTCTAAGAGTTGTTTTTCGCTCGAACAAGGAGAATGGATCCAGGGTTACTGCAACGTCTTGGGACAGTACTCTGGTGAAATACGTGCGTGTGCCATCGGGCCTTACCGGTTTCAACCATCCAACAAGTATATCGCAATGCCCGTGATTTGATTAATTGAACTTTCCAATGGAGAGACTTCTGCGGGTCATTACAAAGTGCTCAATTTTACTAGGGAGAAGGAAATTTTCAATATGAAGCCTTATTCGCTGTCAACGTAATTCCACTCTCCACCCCACTTCGCCTTAATATATCTGCCCGTTGATGGAGATGTTTCGACGGTGTAATCATTGGAGTGATCCCGTCTTCCACAGAACCATTCGAGGACAGATTTAATCTAGATTTGTTTTTATTATCTTAGCACAGTAGAAGACGGGGGAAGGAAATAGCTCCGTGGTGCAGCAGATGATTTTCTCATCTCCTTCCAAGATAAACCATCCAAATGGAAGGTTATGCCTCCTCCTCTAAATATATTTGTATGGACTTTCAAACTTGGATAATTATTTACTTAACACTTATTAAAACCTCGCGCGCTTCTTTGTTTTATACTGCAAATATATATCTTGGGAGATCGTTGTCAATTGCGTCTGTTTACAGATTCAATTGGTGCCCTTAGTTTGATAAGATGACGACTGCACAAAAACCTTGAAATTAAAGGATTGTATTGATCCCTGAAGTTATAATTCTGACACGTTAATTTTAAGAATGTATCACGTCCCGCTTCACTTATTACCTACTTGTAGCCTAAACAAGTGTACCCAAAAGCTGCGATACGAAATTAAGAGTTCACTTTGTAATGGAGTGCAATAAGGATTTAATCAGTGTTTACTTGGGTTTTTAATTTGTTTTAATAAAAGGTCGCATCCCCCAAGATGATCCTTCTCAAGCCACTTCCATTGTTGTATCGTAAACTTGGGTGTGATCATTGGTTTATAAGGCAGTTACAGGTTGAACGGCTCCTGACTGGTACCCCAAAACATTGACAAAATAGGGAGACCACCAACATAAGGGCTAGATGTCTCAGTTTGTAGAACACCAGCAAGTTTTCGCAAGTCCCGCTCTATAGTCAAATTCCCTTTGTTTCTAAACATTTTTTTTTATGCTGACTTTATATTTGTTTTGTTCTTCATAACGGGTCAAAGTAAGCAATACCTGCCACTTGTTTTGTTTGTTCCTTGCCGATTGTTATAATAGAGTGGGGTTGTAATATGTTTACAACTGCGAAAACTTGTCCGGTGACATAAGTTACTTCGAAGTATTCAAAATTTCTCTACATTTACATCTGCATCAAAAGGGCGCTCGCCGTAGGCTAATTTAATTAATCTAGAATGCTTGTTGTTCCTCTTCGATGGAATTCTCCTAACGCTAAGGGTTATAGACCGGAAAATTTGCTCTGGATTTTGGGTTTTCTTGTAGCTGTTTCGCATCCCTCTACTTCATCTTCTTAGAATTTGAGACTTTAAGACAGTAGAGGGCAGTAGACACGGCGAGTATTTACCACTGTTAGCGTCATGATTCTATAGTATACTATTAGTTTTATAAAGATAAACCCTTAGTAGCTATTACAGTACCGAGGCTGCCATGAAGACATGTTGCTACTCTCATTCAAAAAGAGGCTCAAGGAGCATTCATGAAGGAATGGTTAACAGCAACAACGCATCTACAATGGCGAGGGCATTCCAATACGTGGTTAATTAAATGGCAAACCACGCAGGTGCCTCCAGTGTGTGGTGTAACCTTAATCAAGTTAATAATAGTTGGGATCGAGAACATTAAATTTATTGTCTGCGGCTAGCAAGCGTTTCAAATTTCTATTTTATAATTGGCTTGACAAGTCTACTTCTTTCGCGTCACTTCAAAGATTATTGTGGTGCAACCCCTATACTCTTCGAACTATACAAGATCCAAATGCTATGAGATGCACCCATTCCTTCAAATTATACAAGTACCATCTGCTAAAAAAAACCGGAGTTGTTTATTGAGAGAGTGGAGACATAGGGGGACAGATTTCTTTGACCACGTGGTTGCTGGACGCCAATTTTGGTCCACATGCATCCTAACCCAATGTCTAGTGTAGTCTGGCACCCTGTGTGCGCACATGCGTTTTAATATTTGTACCAAAAATGGTGCCCAATCGTAAGTTGTCGCAAATCTCTCAGAACACAGCTCCGAAAAGCATAGCGCAAAAAGGAAATGGTTGAATCTCCGTCACTGAAATTCTCCTAAAATTCACTCGTCAATTCCAATTCACAAAAACCTCGGACATCTGGAGGGTATAGTTAAGTCATGGTCTGCTGCTTTTTTTCAATTGTCTGATGCAATTTCGAGTCGTGGAAGACTTTGATGAAAAGTAATTTCACCAGAAGTACAGTGATTTTAGCTTTGATATTGTTTTCTTTACGAAGTTGTTTCCCCTTTTGGTGGGGATGCGGGGAGAAGTAATAATTCACACAACCTGTATGTTTTGTGGCTATGCAGGTTGAAAAGGTAAATGCAGTTTTTGAGCTTGGGGCACTTTGATGCGTTTTTACTGAGGTTGAATTAATATTGGACGTCATCTTAGGCCCAGCCGGGTGCCGTTCGCATGTTAAATTGACACAGCCGAGGGGTTCGAACGTCATACTGTACCTCTACATAAACTAACAATTGACGGCTGAATTTATTTTGGGAGAGACACCCTCTCTCTCCTGCCAGTGCCTAGAGGGCTTGCTTGAGCGAGATGTGCTATGACATTTTCGCCTGGCTGCGACCAAATTCCAAGTGCCCGTAGGTGCAATGTGTATTATATAACGGTGCTGTAAACTAGCGCGAAGTTGTTCAGTTCTATAACATTATTTTGTACTGTAAGGTCGTTCAACCCAGCTTGACTACAAATTAAATTAACAAGTTTGTGCGGGTCTCGACTCTGTAATCACTTCTTCTTCCTTTTTCTTTTCTTTTTTTTTTTTTTTCGCTTTCCCATCCTGCATTCACCAAGTTCTAACAGCAGCTTCAACAACTAAGTAAATATAGTCTCAGTTAAAGTTTTGCGTGGGTTTAGTTAGGCATTTTATGTAAGCATTGGCAGTCCAATTTAATGAAGTTGCTGAGTCTGGGGTTGAGGTGCCGTTTGATTTGATAAAACCTCCGTTGAAAGTTTTACCTAGTCAAGTATACTTTACTAATATGATTTTACCATAAGGTAATGTTATTGGTTGTACATCATACACTTCTCTGCCTGACGTAAGACGCTTTCATCATGCCAGTTACGGATTGCCAACGGGTTAAATTACGCCTGCTTATGTTATTGCGGACGTACTTGCAATCATGCAAAACGTTTAAGAATGTATTGTAAGAGCAAAATCTAGGCCGGACGGCTAATTTAAAATGTCATTAACATTGTTTCAAGAGTCTGTTATTATGTACTTGCACGTTTCCTGCAATCTTTAGCTCCGTACGTAAGAGTTTATAGCACACTCCGTGGCTCAGCAAGATAATGGCAAACACCCCGTAATTTTAAATGAATGAACTCAATTGCTTAGTCCATACTCGTATACGTAGGATTTTTCTCTTTGAATTTCTCATCAGATCTGTATTGGTAAATTATGCGGCGGCATCAGCACGCATCACTTGTTCTGAATAGAGGCACAGAGAGGCAGATTATGTGATATGAAGACATGCATTAAGCCTATATCCTGAACTACTCATGCCACACTGTCAGTGTATGTTCTTTTTTCAAGGTGCACCAATCATCTTCAGGGTCGGGCTTTTCTACTAAAGACACTCAGGTCGTACTGATCTAAACGTCTACTTGATAAACCGCCGGTTGTTAACGTCAGGAACACCATGTTACAACATAGCGAGATAGTTAGCCGTTTGTTTAGGCTAACCTGCGTTTCTATAATAATCTTGTTTAGTTTCTTCCAATTGACTACATGTATCCAAACTGAGTTCATAAGACAAAATAAGCTGAATCCAAATTATGAAATGGAAAATGAAATTGTCAACATGGTATACAGACACAGGGGACTGGCCAAACATGAGAACAGGCAAATTTCTGCTAAAAGGGGATCTATGGTTACATATTGTGTTCTTGTAATTTTCCCACAATAAACTCGTTTCGTTGGGTGAACGGATGGGAACGATTATTATGGAAACGACGCTGCGTGGAGTCACTACGAAGTGTCCTTAAGCGTCCTATATTTATCAATATAGGACTCCTGGATTAAATTTTGGAGCGTCACCTGTCGTTGCAGTAAGCATTAAAAAGTATGTCAAAATAAATTATGACACGTGACGTGTGTTCCTCCAATCAAATGACAATAGTCTATGTTTGCGGTATTTAAAATATGTTAACATCAAAAGACCAGTATTTTTTGTTTTCTTTCTCAAACTAAGCGGTTGTTGTTGTTGCTCCTCAATGTATTGACAGTTTGGGACCATCCAATCTAATTTAGGTCAGTTCGAAGAAGCGAGGCGTAAGGGCCGCATTTAGTTGGGGTTTTGCCCATGCCGTTTCCGGGCCGTGATTGTGCAATTTCACCGCTTCAGTTGATGTGGGATGTACAGGTGAAATCAAGCGGCTTAGAAATGTTGCCGATTGAGCACGCAAACGTTATCACTGACATTTCTATGTTTGGAGGTAACACTATAATGAAATCATTGGACAGGTCTTTGCAGAAGTCCATTTTGTTGTATTCCTAGTGCCTATCTGATTCGTTGGTAGCCACAGTAGGGCTAATTTCATGGCTTTTTGCTTACCGTACGCGAAACTTTTGCGTTTTACGGTACAGAACAGTTTCTTCTGAACGTTAAGTTTCGTTTGTGCGTTCGTGTGTTCACGTTACGAGTTTTGGGGGACCATTCGGTAACGTTGCAGGTACGGAATGTGTATTTGGGTCGAACAAATCATGAATAACGCCATCCTTATGTGCGGAAAATTTCAGCGCACGCACACGACGTTTCTGCATTGCACGTCGAAATGGTATCTTGACGCAAGGATTTTCCTCGATAAGTTACGATTAATTACGGCAAACCTAGTTATCTTATAAACTCCTCATTTCCTGACGAATAAATATGTAATACTGTGAAGACAATGTTAATGCCATAAAGCGATAATTGGAGACTTTTTATGACACTAGGTGGCACCAGACTTACCAGGTAAATCCACTGAATGTGCGCAATCTCAAAACTATGTAAAAATGGAAATTAACCTGGTAAGTCTGCTGCCACCTAGCGTTCCAAAAGCCTCCATTACAAAGATATGTTAGGGTTTGACTTTATGAACCTGCGTCTGTTCCTCACAAAATCAAATCCTCTGAGCAAAGTATGCACGTACGCGATACGCAAAGAAGCGTGACGTCATATTATACGAATACGCATCTCGTCACTGCACCGTTTTCTAATGGTCCACACATTCTGAAAACTCACGGGTCATAATAGACCTGGTTTCCGGGTCACAGTGGGGCAGACTAATTTATGCGAAAGTTGTATGTACATTTGGGTCATTTTAAAAATGGATAGTATTGGATAGTATTGACCCATAAATGGGTCAGAAATGGTTAAGGCCCCATGGGACCAGGAATCTGGGTCAACTTTGACCCGGTTGTTTCTAAGAGTCTGATATTAGCTCACACAACTAGCACATACAATATTCGCGTAATCTGAGAACTGTCACTGCAAGCGCAGAATTTCTCAAGCGGAGACTCAATTCAGTCCTGTTTTTACTACAGTTTCTACTCTGCGCAATATGTAAACGTACAGAATGAGTAAGTCAACAGCATTGACCCAAAACCTGGTTTTCAGTTTTTTTATGAAACCGGCGTTGTGTCACAGGAATCGTACAGCTATTTTTTATGTTTAAAATATTGACCGTTTGGAAAATATTGTTTGTTTATGTATTTCTGAGTTCGTGCCTTATGTAACATGATACAAAACTAAGCATAGCTGTGTAGTTATTGCATCATGTTCCATAAAAAAATACAATGAACTACACCGGTTTTAATGTGATCAAAGAGTTAAGTTCATCGTCTATCCAGGAGAAAAACTATGTCAGTTCAGAAATGTAGAAACGTAAGACCCTAAGTCAATGCTTTAACCATGCATAAACATTCAATACTGTGTTGGAAGGACAAACCTGGGCAAACCGTACTTTAAAAACAAAATACGTTTTTACAGAATCGATATTTTACAAAATGCCCCTGGGACATATCAGCTGTGATCAAGAAGAATAACTTCGCACCAGAAAGCGTACGTCAACTCTCACATTGCACCCCTTTTCTCTTCGCAATCCCCCGCCCCATACTCCCCGCGATTGAAGTCATTCCACACGGCGTTCATGCACGACCGGTAATGCCCTGCGAGGTATGGCCGACACGGCGCTTGGCTACGATCGACAACAACTCGATTAGCTCTACTCGTAACGATGTTGACACTCCTGACCTGGATGTAATGAGAGCTATACAGTGCTATATAAATTCGTTCACAATTTCGTGCAGTTATTCCACGACTAACAACCATTGATCTCTATCCGCTTTCAAGTGTTTGTGAATAAATTCATGGTTTTCATACCTTGTTGATTTCCATCAATATGGCTTACTTGCTGATGTAAACACTTCGCAAACACATATTTATTTTTAAAAAACACGATGTGCGATGGTCATCTCTTCTTTATGTAAATGTTTTATTTGTCTTTGGTATTTTCACCGGACTTACTACTTGTTATGGGCGGTAACGTATTAGTTTTGCATATTGTCCGTTTCTTTTTTTCTATTTTCTTTCAGTAGGTGGATTTGCACGACTTTTTCTTTGCGGTTGGCCAGGCTTGTATACGGAGGTCCCTTACAAGTGTTTACGGACGCACATCTACGTTGTTTTGTTTGTTGTTTTGTTTGGTAAAGCTATGTAAAGTCGGAGGGAGTTTCCCTTTCACTTGGCCAGGTTATTGAAAGCTTATATCAGAGCTTTCCATCCCAGCCCCATCGTTCCTGCCAACCCCTTTGAAGTTTGTTAATCGGTTAATATTGTTAATCCATAACTCAGAAAACAGGTGTTTTCCCTCCTGTCAATCCCTTTCGAATTTAATTAAAGATATTATATGGGATTGCCAGAGCTGACAAAACAGTAACAGAGAGTGTGCATGTTTTGTGTGATCAACCAATATATGAAATAACAAACCTTTACTGGGTTTAAACCGTTGTGTTTGTGCAGATTAATAAAAAATAAATATGCAAAATTTTCAATGCGTAAATACTTCATTTCGGTTGTAACAACCGAAATCAGCTGTTTCGGTTTTGTTAGGTTTGCAAATACTTTTTTTTTTTTAGTTTGTCCTCATTTCAGATGGAAATATTTCATAGGGAAAAAATAGTTCTAGTTTGAGCTTCGTGATCAGTAAGCTTTCAGACTAAATTTATACACAGATGTTTGTTTCCTATAAAAATACATAAAATAAATAATCGGCATTAATTTTCACGTTGCAACGGTATGGCAGAACACGACAGTTCTAGTTACTGTTATTATGTTACATCACTTCAAATACATAACAAAGTCTAGCATGACTTGTTTTAACTCTTTAAATAGAGGCAGTTGTGCCGTCTTCATGTTGTTAATGACTCTTACAAGGTCCAAAACAGATCAACAACTTGTTATGTCCATTTCATTTTAAATTAAACACTGTAAGTAGATTATGTCATTGTTTTGACGTCATTAGTTTTGACGTCATTTATCATTAAAGGCTGTTTTCGATAACACATACACATTGGAGGCATAATATAACAACAAGTGTTAAAACTGAGTCCCTCATACAACATGATACCCTCGTTTGCCTCGGGGAGAAAAATGTATTGCTCCGAAAAGCTGTTGCGAAAGTGTGATTTGATCTAAATTCATCACGTAGACGTAATCTGCAAAAACCCATGGACGAAATCAATCTGTCAAAATATAATAATAATGTTACTCATGAGACCGGACCGTGCTTCAATCACGATGGAGTAAATTTCATAACAGCATTTCATAGACACCTGAATGTCAGTTACTTCTGGTCGGTACTGTAATGAAAAAGATGCGTGTAGTCACGCGATTGGGGGGGGGGGGGTCGGTTAGAGATGTTTGAGGGGTTGAAGTCTCGCGATTGTTTCGTGTTCCCAAAGAATGAAACTTAACACCGTGTCCATTTGAACAGTTGATGAATCTGGGTCATCAATTTTGTGAAAGGACTGTGGATTTGACGGGCACAGTCTGTTGGGATTCGCAGCCGTATCCATATCGCTACGACTCTGGATGTGCTCCCTTTATTAGCCGGTGAAAGTCAGTAGAGTGTACAAGATTTCAAGGGAAGGGTTGGGACATATTTCCCAAAGGATTGACTGTGGACTATTGGTATATTTAGCACAATGCAAAAGTTGAGAAACATGTCGAAAAATCCCCACTTGGGATTTCCCTCCTCCCCGTGCCGATGGAGATTGGCCATTTGGACTTTACGGTGAATTGAAAAGGCGTTATATACTACATGTATAGAGTATACAGACAGTATATATGTGTTATTTATACAACGAACATGTAGCGCACATTTAATAAATTACATTGATGGACACTGCACTATTACGCCGTCTCAGGGGTCACACGGGTTAGGTCGGTATTTCGCATGGAATTCCCAACCATGCCACAAACACCAGGGCAAACCTCTTCTCTTATCAACTTATACGATACTGGGTTCTTTTTACGTACTTCACAGGACACACGGGACCTTCGGCTTTACGTCCGAGCCGAAGGATGAATCAATAGTGGTTAAGTGTTTTGCTTAAGGACACGAAGTGTTAGAACCGGGACTCGAACCTACACTTAGTTGTTCAGAACACCAGATATTGGGTCTAATGCGCTTGGCCGCTCGGCCGGAACACGCCTATCCATTTGCCTGTGTGGGTTTCACTGCTTTCTTTAAAGTAGACGGGAAGTGTTATGATTTTGCTCATACTCGGTACTTTACGGAGACCAAAGACATAACAAAATACGAGATATTTTGTGTTCAAAGTCTGCGGAAAGAGGTTAATTATGGGGGGGTGAAACAACAAAATGTCTCCACAAGGATGCATATTTGAGAAAGGATGCTGTTAAAGGTGATTGAGAGAATACAGGCCATGGTGACTTTCTGGATACGTTTGGAGTGTTATTTCCCAGGGACCTGTAATTTCCAAGGTACTTAACAATGTGCACCTTGAGCTGATGTCCCCAGAGCCAGATTTACGCTTTTAAGTGTGTGAAAAAAATCAAAACGAAACACAGCGGGGCACTGGACAGGGTTGTGGGAGTGTTGGGAAGACTCGGCACCAAGCTCCTGATTTTGATTGCTAGAGTAAGTTTAGAGATTAAACTTAAGGAAATACTTAGACTTAATCAAATCGCCAGAACAACTTCTCTTACTGTGTACCTATGCAGAGGTCCAAAACAAAGCTCCTCCTCAATTCATATAAATACCGTGGACAAGTCGAATGTGGAACTCCCTATAGCTTCTTTCTTTCCTGATGTGTATGTCGTCAAAGGAAAAGTGAACACCTTCCTCTTGGATCAAATGTCCTAACTTTCTACATTATATTTTAAGTTACTTTGGTAGTTTGGTGTAGTGTAGGTTAGGTAAGTGCCTGACTATAGGAGATGGTGACCTGCGAATTTACAGCCTATGGGGCCCGGGGTTTCGAAGTGTGTGGGTGAAGGGCGAACCTTGTCAGTGTTCTCATCCATTCACAGTACGTTTCAGGACTCCGTGACCACCAGGCTTCGCTTCCCTTTCCCCTCAGCTTTTTCGGTGTTTCACAGAATTATTCTATTGATCCTTATTCTTGTAGTTCTTTTATACAACTTGAATCTAGGTTTTGCTAAGGGCCGATTGTCATACTGTTTATGTTTTTATCAGGTCCCTGAAACTATATTAAAAAGGTGCTAAAATATCCCTGAAAATCTCCGCAAAAACCAGTGCTGTAGTACTCGCTCGGTATTCGTATTCGAGTACCCCTCTAGTACCGTTTTGATGGTATTCGTCCTCGTACTAATACTCAGCTGGCAAAAGACTCATACTTGGTACTCGACTGAGAAAAAATATCCACTCAAAGTCATGTACTCGATACTGGATTAAAATCGTACTCCCTCTCAATGCTATAGTTTATATACTCGTGGTCAAAATACTGCATTCCTTTCTGCTTTCCTATATGCGTTGATATCCAACGAATAGAGGAATAAAGCTATGGCAAAAGTAAGATTGAACTTGTCTTTAATGTTCTCACATCAAGAATAATGAAGTGTTAGACCTCATTGTGCAGTATTCTGTTTTTTTAAAGTTCCGTACACATAATCGCACTCGGCGATCCATGTACTTGGTACTCTCGACTGTTGGACTCGGTACTCGGATATCCGAATACTAGATATCCGGACACTCGTACTTGTACTGTATGCCCAAGTTATCCTACTCGAGTGCTACTCAGCTACCCTAGTACTCGGCAGTACTTGATACTCGACTGAAAAGTACTTGGCTACAAACTGGTACAAACGTTCAGCGAACTACGTGCTGAAACAGAAGAACGTTAATAGGCGTTATTTTTGTTTTTACTTGCTAACGAAACAACAGTGTAGTTTAATATGATGCCATTACAAGCGAATGGGTTATGATTCTGTACACTAAGCATTTTCTGAAATATGTTTGCGTACCAGCGTGTGTTTTCCTTTTGATGAAATCCAGGTCTAAGTATACATTCGAAAGTTCAAGTGTTCATTTAAAATAAATGCAAAAAAAATCCCTTAAAAAAGGCTTGTTAACTTTCTTCTGTTTCTCGCTTTTAGCTAACAAGGGCACGTGGTTTCTTGTAACAAAAAATTGTCAGATGGAAATTCCCAAAAGGCCCCTCTGTGTCTCACGGAATGAAAACATAAAATGCCGTCAACCTATTAAATTAAACATGAACTACACCACCTGGGAATTCATGTAACTGATTTTACCAATTTCCATTATCAAAATACGAGGGAGCGAACGGAACCCACCACTCGTCCTCACAACAGAATTCGCTGTAGTCGAACTCTCCCCTTAAGCTTCCTTACCCGTGTTGGTGCTCACCGATATTTGTCGTTGACCTGACAGATCACGTCCCAGTCCCCAGAGACATTAATAACAGTTGCCTAGGTTCTAATAACGTTACGCATTACATTGTCATCCACCTCCACAAACTTGGAAACGTGTCCGTAAGCACCGAGAAGGAGCACGCTGTAGTTCGACGAGGCCTGCAGGAGTCACGTTTTGGGATGGGGGTGTGCGCGCTTTGCCGACACGCACCGATTGTCAGTACAGACGCATTGATGAAAATATTAAAGTTGACAATTCCTACGTTTGCTTTATTTTAGCTTTCACTTCCAGCATGGGGATACCAATATTTTCCGGGGACATATTGACACACTCGTCATGTTTCGTAGTCAGTAAATATCTCCTAACCTCCACTGGACATTGTCACTGACGCCACGAACTGACACGATGTGTATCAAACCACTTTTGTGACTAAGAGGGAGACCGCCAACATAGGGCTGGATAGATCAGTTGGTAGAGCGCCGGTACGTTAATCCGGAGGTCGTTGGTTCAAGTCCCGCTCCAATCAATTTTTCTTTGTTCAAAACCCAATTTTAAAAAAAAATTACCCAGTCAGTTTCCCTTGTGGTTTATTACTTGAAACCACTTTTTTGTCAGTTTCACGACTCTGTGCACGAGGACGTGCCCAGCAACACCCTTAGCAACAGTCGTAGCCGTACCTAGCTTCCAATTCTGACAGGTCCTAAGACTTCCCGTTGTGCTCTCTTGTATACTTTGCAAAGTCACGATAATTTCAGTACACGCATTGAAACCGAGTACGTCATAGATGCGTCAAACCACCGGGGTTCCTTTTTGTTAAACACGTTGGTATCAATGTGAACACAATACGCTCACGACCGCCCAAACAGAAATCCTTCCATTGCAGGAATTACCAAAGAAATCTAACTTGAAACAATGCCGATTAGAACATAACCTGTCCTTAAACCTTCTTAATTCCATTTCCGTCGTAAAGAAGCAAATATCGAAATTACATATTGGGTGATTAAAGGTGATGACGTCGTCGGAAATCGGAAACCGGGGCATGTTTTCTTACCAAAATTGTTTAATTCGTAGATAAACGTTTAGTATCCACGCATATCTCTTTGTCAATACCCACAGACAGTGGTGAATACGCCTGTGTAACAGTTTCAAATTTAAAGGTATTTTACAGCAACGGCAAGGACAAAAAACCTCATTGATTAATTTTAGTTTGAAAGTTTACTAATAAATAAGTTTAATTTTTTCTGTGATAATTCCTTCTGAAGTATGTCATATTATTCGAAAAATCTGTATATGAAAACATAAGAAAGGTGTTTATATGCTGAAAATTCTGCATGGTTTTCAATATTTGTTTTCCTGACTCACACAACGGATTATTAATCCTATATTTTATTAGGTTTGGTATTAAATGTTTATGGTTGATCACACGAAACATGAACACTGTCTGCAACTATTTTGTCAGCTCTACCAATCCTGCATAATAACTTTAATAAAATATTCTAAAATGGCTCGTAAAAATATTATCGCAGACTAGCTAATCTTACGACGACTGTTTTTTTAATAAATCCTTCTGTTGTGTTTTGTTTTTTCCTGCAGACTTCTCTTGTCAATATTTTTTCGATGGGGTCCTTTGCTGGCCACCAACATCGCCCGATACACAGGTAGAACAGATCTGCCCATTCGACATGCATGAACTTGCATCAGGTAAAGTGTCAAAATCAATGCTTGATTAATCTATAGTAAAATATTCCACTTCTTTTAAAATGCTTTATTTTAAATTCTGAAACTTGTTATAGTGATAGGTCAACCTACGTAGGTACAGTAAACAAATTCGTCGGTCAGAATTTACCCGGTTCTGGGATCTCTGGGGTTGATCTCACCAATTGCAACGACTGATCTCAGCTGTGTATTAATCCTAATTTGCTAAGCAAAGTGTGATGTCACAATACAAATCACTATGGTTATACTGACAACCCATCTTAAGACGAACCTTATTGCTTTTTAAAATCTAGCCTTGACCCATTTATGGGCCAGTATGACCCAGAATACGTGTCAAATCGACCCAGATAATAGACCCTTATGCATTGACGTCATCCAGCCGCCATCTTAGAGGTAAAACGGTGACTAAACAATCGAAACGCACAGATTTGTACGCGCGGCGAACAGGATTGGCCAATGAACAACCTCCTTTTGACCTCTAGGCGAGGGCGCCCTACTGAAATTACGTCATGTGCATTAGGTCTATAGTGTTCGGATCAACCTTACTCAGAAACTTGGTCAAGCCTCACTTGGAACCGGGATCTGGTTCAATTTTGACCAGGGAGTGTTGGCCTATGGGTGTTAAACTCGCTATCATAGTCATGTTTTCCATACGTCACAAATTCAAACACAAACACCCAGCTGACCAACAAAATAGACACGATTTTCTTACCTCTGAAACTATTTTGCTACGAATGTTTCTGAGATTTGAGAATTGGTTCATCGCATCTGACAAACAAAAGGAACGCAAGGAGGGTGATTGGGTTGGGATAATTGTAGCCTCACCTAAGTGGCTTAGACAAAGCTGTGTTGCTGTAAACGTTGGAAAGGGGAGACCGCACGTGCGCCCGCAAGTGGCGAAGCCACGTGGCCTTTTCCAGTGTGGTTGTGTGGTTTTGCTGTTTAATATTTCTTAAAGATTAAAACAAAAAGGTACGAGGGTACACAGTTGTCTATGCTTAGAAGGCCTTGACGAAAGGCTAGGGTAATGGTTTATTCACTGTTCATCAGATTTTGTTTTTCTTCAGACTAATGAACACTGTAAGTGTTACCTTTTTTTGTTTTTACCGTCATCAGTACACAGAACATGTTATCCCAACGCTACCTGGGAGCTAGCGAGTTTTAGCTCAATGTATTTGTCCGGATCGTGTCGATGCGTCCATTGTGTGGTAAGTATGGGGCGCCACCAATCGCATATCACCACTTAGTTATTCAAACATTCAAAAATCCAGCATGATTATAAGGTCTTTGTTTCAAAAAGGCAGTTTCTATCATGCCATCTTGAAAAGTTTTCTGCTGTTTAAGTCTGTTAAAATGTATAGCCATGAATGGTTGCGATGTCTAATTGTGGCTTGTTGTTGCCGAGCGGGTAAGAGCACCGGACTCAAGCTCTGGCGTTCCTGATCAGCAGAGTCTCGTGTCCCAGTCATGGCACTTGTGTCTTTGAGGAAGATATTTACCGTAGTTGCTGTGTCCTTTGGGTGTGATATTTAGCCGTAGGTTCCGTATACTACGATCAGTAGTACCTGTAAAAGAGCCCGTAACTGGTTCGCAAAACAAGAAACGTTATCAATCAAGTTTGTAGCTTGCGAGTTACATTCCCAGAAATATATAATATTAATAATGAATAATGATACTAATGTACTATTGGAAATATGAAAAACATGTATGGTGTTAAAATCGAGAATTGTACTGTTGTTGTATTGTATACTTGCAGCCTCTGACGGTTCTGTCTAATTTGGGTTACGCTCTGTCACTAGCGGCGTGCTCTATTTCCTTCCTCATATTTTTATGCTCAAGGTAAGGTTGGTTTGAGTTTGTAAAATATTCTGAAGTTGCAGGTTTACAACTTAACCATATTATCAAGTATAATTATGTGATAATAAGCCGTAGGGCCCATGTACTTGGGTCGGTAGTGCCCGTAAAAGTGCCCACAGAGACCACCAGGCAATGGACCATCTACTGAACTGCGACCTGCTGCGTAACAGAAAGACCTTGGAGGACCTTGCAGAGGCCAATGATAATGGACTCGAAGTTGCCCAACGTTGGCAAGCAGTTGTGTGATACGTCATGAGAATGGATTTACAAAGAACTGAAATGATATTTCGGCAGCTTGTTGTTCTATTATGGCTATTTTGAATAACGCCAGGGTTATACAAAGTACAAGACTGTTTATTAACTACGTTTACTTTCAATGATTATAAAGTTCATACCAATACCAATCCTTAAGACAAATTGTTCCTTCTAGTAGAAACTTTTTAAGTCGAGAAATCAGCATTTGAAGACCTCACAAATCAGAATCCATGACAAAGGAAACATGTTTTTCCATGTTTTGTTTTCTTTTCGCTAAAAATGTGATCAACAAATTCGGTGAAGTTCGGCGATTGGCTTTGTGATTGAAAATCAGAAGATTAGGGTGAAATTTTCTCTCCAAAAAAACTAATCATTAATGTAGGGGATTATACCCGTTCCTAAAAGTACTTTTCTTATTTTATTCGGTGAACTTTCCACCTCTGCAGAACCCTTCACTGCACCAGGAACCGGATCCACTGGCACCTCATCAGTTCATTCATGTTGAAGTACTTAGTGTTCTTTGCACAGTTTGCGATTATCAATTCGGAAGGATTGGTAAGTGTTGATTCGCCACAAGCACACCTTTTATGCAACAATATTCTTTAAAGGTGAAGTAATAAAATATCACTTTATTTAAAACCCTGAAGAGAGCGGATGTAACACTTAAATAATAGCACCAAATTGCAGTGCCCTGCGGGAGTCAAAGTCCTTGTTTTCCTATGACTTGACCATTCCACATATCTAGGACGGGGATCAGGTCCATGAGCTGGGTACTTTTTGATTTATTTACTCATTTACTTCGCAGTCACATTTGTGCAGACATGCTGCAGACCTACCTATATATAACCCTCTGATAAAGTAGAGCCACCTGTTCTTTGTAGCAGGCTTTCATATGTCTTGCTGACAGGTTGTGCTATAGGTTTCTAGGTTTCCAACACCCCTCTCCCTGCAATCAAACTTGTTGACTTCCTGGAGAGCCAGCGTTTGTGTAATTCCTGGGGTATTTCCGAACTTCAGTGTTTTAAAACGAGAAAAAAATATATTAAAGTTTGTAGTTTTGTTTTTTTTTGTTTTTTTTTGTATTTTTTTTCTAAGGTTGGTGAAAAGAACACAAGCGGTTAAATGCTCGTTTATAAGTTGATGTTTTTCTCTGTTCCTGTTTTTTAACACAATTTACTCACCCCACTTCTTTTTTTGTTTTACGTTATTGGGACGCTGGTTAATAACTTAATAAATCACAACCAACGGCATATTGGATAATATTTTCCAGTTATTCTTGAGGCTCTTGCAAATGTATTTTCTTTGTTCCAATAGGACCTAAAACTGTAATCCTCGGCTAACAATGATCTCCTCACGGCTATTTTTTTTTTTTTACCACCGGACATTTCGGCACTAATAAAAATGTATTCTTTTATCTTGATACCTCATCAATTATTCAACCGTCCAAAGATATTTGTAGGATTGCCCCGTGCAAAACTAGGATTAAGCATTGAACTCTACGAATTGTATCCGGTATTCATACGGTCTGCATTGTCGTCAATCTTGCACAAAACAAGAGGAATTTGCAAAGTTTGGATTAATTTGTCTTAATGCAATTCTTGGCCAGCAGCATTTACGTCAATCGTTAAATGACCTTTTTAGTAACTATACCTCAGAATTAAAGCAACACTGATTCTTTACTTGTTTTTAGTTTGATTATTGAACAAAGTTTATGAATCACCATAAACTCAACTCAAGACCGTGTCTCGTGCATAACAGCTTTTTTTTATTTTAACATTTTATAAAGTCAGTTTCCCTTGCGGTTTATTAGTTGATATTTGAAAAAAAGGCGCACCCCCTTATGAAGTGATCCCTCTGCTGCCGCTTCCCAGGTTGTATTGTAAACTTTGGTTTTGATCCCTGGCTATACAGCAGTTGCAGTTTGAATAGCTTCTGACTGGCTCCCCGAACAAAGATAGTGAACAAATACGGTGACCCCCAACGTGAAGGCTAAATGGCTCAGTTTGTCGTTATCGCACCACTATGAAAACACATTTTTTCAAATGACCAAAGAGCTGTATGATATTATACATAAGAGAGCTTGAATGTGTCATATTGGTACACAAAAGGAGTGCTGTGTTTTTATCAAGCTATCTTGTCATAGACAATCCATTCTTGCAAGTGTGGGCGGGTTACGTGAACCATCAACCACCAAAAAAGGGGGTAAACCAGCGAGTGTTAAACCTGCACACTTGTAAGTAGGATGGATGAGTTGTGATACTGATAGACAACATGCTTTGAGTATGTACAGCCTATAACACCAGACACTTCGCTTAGGTACAGTGGACTTTGTGTCATGTATTAAGTTATTGTAATTGCCATTTTCATGTTAAACTCTTTCTGTAGCACCTGGGGCGGATCTCAGTGACCCTCCTGTTTTATCTCGAGTTAACCAACTACTTCTGGATGTTTGTTGAGGGTCTCTACCTGCACACATTGGTGGTGTTTGCTCTTCGAATAGACGCCGACAAGATCAAGTTCTGGGTCTACTGTATCATTGGATGGGGTAAGAACTAATAAGTTCTACGGAGCTCTGGAGGAGCCATCCGACATGGTGCGATTCTGAGATAACCTTCTGCTGGATGATGACATCATAAACGTACGATAACGACACCCAGAGATGATTTATCTCGAAATGACGTAGTCCCAATACATTTTATCCTAGGATGTCGACATCATGAAAGTAGGATGTTGACTTTCTGTCATGATTTATCTCGAGATGACGACATCTAAAGAGGTCGTCTTCCCAAAATGTTTTGTCCTAGGATATCGACATCATGAAAGTAACATGATGACTTTCTGTGACGATTTATCTCGGAAAAAAAAGCATTCTGAAATTGTCGAGAACCAAGGATAAATTATCTTTAGAAGACGACCTCCCACTTTCAGGATTTCGTCATACTGAGATAAAAAATACCGGAAGACGACATTCTATACTTTGAAGATGTCGTCATCTCGAGATAAATCTTCTCAGGATGTCGTCATCTTACGTTTATGGAGTCTTAATCCTGTAGTAAATTATCTCAGGATCTCAACAAGTTGGATGGCACTTTCAGAGCTCCGTACGATTTATACACATTCAAAGCTTGTTTGAAGTTTTATGGGGAATATCAACCTTAACATGAGGTGAAAATCATCAAGGCAAATACACCTCGTGTACGCAGCGAGATGAACTAAGCACTTAGAGCATGGGGCTGTTTTGATAAGAAGAATATTGTAGAAAGCAGACAAACAACTATCACAAAGGACAAACAGACAAGAGACATGACAACGGGACAAGTTCGATTCAGACATTTATTTGGCAATAACATTGTTTTTAATTGATCACCATTTTGTATTTATAAATGGGTATACAATTTCGTATAGACGGCGATTAGGTGACAGACTCAGACAGATAATTATATATATACATAAATGACACTGCATACAGCAAATTCTCAATACATTGACTAATTAAAATTGCTATAATTAAAGTTCACTTATCTGGAGACGCTTGTCGCTTTTTTTTTCTTGAGTAAAGATTGCACCAAGCAAAAAAAGTAGTATTTTGTTCCCAGGGTATTTTTTCGTTTTAGTCCTGTTTACATTTTCGTTACACCAATTGGATGGGAGTGGCAAAATGGCTCCCGTAGTGACCTGAACACTTTGTGGACTTTATAAAGCAGAACATAAACCTATCAGTGTGGTGCCTGCTTTAAACATTTTTCCTACTCGCTATCGTTCCTCTACAGGTATACCAGTGGTTTTCGTTGGTTCCTGGGCTATCGTCTCAGTTGCACTATACCCAGACGGGTATGTATTTTGTATATCTGTAAACATGTTGTTCCAAATAGTGGGGTGTTAGCTATTGGGTATTTGAAGTGGTAACAAATGAAGACCAGTTCATCGAAACGTTGTGTCTGTTGACGTCCAGAATGAAGATGCTGAGTGTGTGTGAGAAACATCCACAGGGTCAAATTTCACATAGAGCTTAAGCTCGATTTTGCTATTACGAGTTGACCAATGAGTCAGTCTTAAATGCTTAAATGCGAAAGAGAATGTCCATGCTGTCGCAGTTCAAATCAATATATTGATGGACAAACTTCATCTTATAGCATCGATGTTACTGTTTTGTAATCGATGCGTTTGTTCTATTTTACAGAACACTAACAATTATCTCACAAAACTGATTTTAACTTTGGATGCCCTCTGTGACATTTATTCAAAAGCTCAATCTTCAAATGAAACAATACTTCATGGAATCCGGTCTGGGACCCGCGGTTTACACACGCCAAAATACGAGACGAATCTATACAACGAAAACGATGGGTTTATTGAACAAAACTGAGTATTCTGCTTGAAGTTTTTGGTTGAAGCAAGTATAACTTTCTACAGTCGTGTCTGCTCTGAAAAAAGGGTTGTATTTTATGACGTGACATTTTTGTCACACCAAGTAAAGCTTCCGGGATCAATATTGAATTGAACTGTTGCTTAAAGGGCTACACGTGCGTTCTTTCCGGCGACTGTGACTTCTTGCAGAATTCTTGTATTTCTATTTGCCCGGTTAACTCAATCGGAAAGAACTAAAGTCAAGCACCGCTGGACCCAGTCAGGACTTGTTAAGACCAGTTAAGTTGGTTCTTTGTTCGTATCTAGCGTTTGCTGAGAGTGATGAATAGGTAGACATAACAGAGTGCAGGGAGGTATGTTTGTTTCATTAGGCGGTGATGAAGTATCACCGACATACGAGTCATTTACAAGTGGTATCATACTTCATTGGTGATTGTTAAATACCATGACTCATAATATTATTATGAGTGATGCATCTTAACATCCATAACCAATTTCAGCATTCATATTTCAATATATTTTCCCTCTACGCGGTTCCACATAAACGACCAGGCCTTCTTGAAGTGTTCGGTAACAAACCGAGATGTTCGGTAACAAACCGAGGTGTTCGTGGCGGTTTCTCCTTAATGGTTGCCAGACACGACAACCACTAATCGTTTAGCTGTCAACGGAATCATCATTTGTAAATTGCGTGCGAAGGGAAAGGACATGTTGGGTCAGATATTGCCATCACAGCTAGGTGTCCGCGAGACGGATAAGTACGATAAGGTGTAAGTTGTTGTTCTGTCTAACAGAGCAACTCATCTGGGGCGGCTATAGATAGTTCATCGTTAAAACACTGCAGTTAGGGCCGCTGTCAGCACATGCTGACATATTCCATTGTCTTAACCACATCGTACACACTGGTGAGCTCGTATTCCATGATATCTTATGCTGGACCTTGCCATATGTCCGAGAGGGGGTGCCAATCAACAGGGGTCAGTGATTTGGTTAGAAGGGTGGGACAAACCTCTGTCAACATTCTTGACATTGATAGATGGAATCAAGTTATAAAACTTAATCATTATTAGCAAACGAATAAGCATAACAGAACCCAAGCAATATCCAGACATGTTCGGGGCTTTTAAAGGAACATAGGTGTGGGAAACAAAATTGGGGGAAAAAGTCTTTGTTCGAGCAAAAATAACCTTCGTTCGAACGAAAAAAATCGTCTCAACGAAGACAAATTTGTGTTGGAACGAAAATAATCTTCATTCGAATAAAAATACAAAAAAATCTGCGGCTCGAGCACGTGCCTGCATAAAGAATAAGACGCCACAGGCGCGCGGGTTTGTTAAGATTTATCTTTGTTTGAACAGAATAACATTTGTTCGAACAACAACAAAATTGTTTGAACAAAACAAAATCTCGTTCGAGCGGAGATGGCTTTCGTTATAGCGAAGATTATCTTTGTTTGGACAAGATTTTGATTAGAACGAAAAATGTTTTCGCTCGAACAAATATTTTTTTTCGGGCGAATGAAAAAAACTTTCGTTCGAACGAAAATATGGTTTTCAATTTGTTTTTCACCTATGTCCCTTTAAAAGCTCCGTAAACAAAACACACTTAGATAAAAACAAAATTAAACCCTCTTCAAAAAAAGCTTCACAACGTGTGCTGCCAACGAACCACAGGGGCGTTGCAACTTGGCTGCAGGATTTTAAATAATGATAGCATTACAGCGCACGGATTCCCCGTAAACAGGACCAAAAGAACAATGTAGTTTCTAGACTAAGAATAAGTCGTCTCCTAATTTTACTATCATAACTTGGGGCGCCATCTCTTTAAACAAATACCTCATCGTGAGTGCCAGTAGAGTTTATAATACCCTCAAACATTTATAACAGGCCATGCCGTGCGACAGATTTCGACCTGTGACGCGACAATGCACGAACGAAATATATTTAAAATTGTGTTTTATATAACTGACATGTTATAGATCAAACAAAAACTCGGAAATTCGTCAACCCCACACTCTGAAAATAAATTATTAAAAATGTCTTCTCAACAGCGTGATTAATTCCAGTAGACACCAACCTTGTTTACCGTGACACGACCTTGCCTCTTTCATTTGGACAAATGGACGGGAAACTATTGCTTTGCGAACAACGCCGTGAAGCGTCCAATGTTTATTCATATTGCACTCCAATATTGCAATTTTGAGCGTCGCGGCAAAATAACGGATTACACAACTCATCTTCCACCGATTAAATGACAAAGATATATGTGTGTGGTGAATGAAACTACATACATGATCTCCCCCTGATTTGAAATAGTTGGATATGTACCGAATTCCGTCAAATCAGATTCTGGGGCCAGATATAATGGACTTATGCATCAACCCTTTTGGGTTATTTTAGCCAATGAAACAAAGGAACCCCCTCCCCCTCTCAGTTTCTTTGTTCAAATGGACCCGCTTATGAATTCCGTAGAAATGGGAATAATGGTACAACAAACCTGATCCGTAAGATTGTGTGAGCACGTGTGTGGTTCCAGTGGATGCGATTGTTTTTAAGATGGAAATGCGACGAGATTGCACCTAAGTGGTATGAGTTAATGCTAGAAATTAAATAACTTTATTTAATTAAGCAAAAACATTGATGTTCCTTTATTATGATTAATTTGGGTTTGAACAAAGAAAAATTGACTGGAGCAGGGCTTGAACCAACGACCTCCGGATTAACGTACCGGCGCTCTACCAACTGAGCTATCCAGCCCTATTTTGGCGGTCTCCCTATTAGTCAATATATTTGTTGGGTGCCAGTCCCGTGGCTGCCGCTTCCCAGGTTGTATTGTAAACTGGGGTGTGATCCCTGGCTACACGGCAGCTAACGGTTGTATGGCTTCTGACTGGCACCCCCGGACAAAGATATTGACTAATAGGGAGACCTCCAACATAGGGCTGGATAGCTCAGTTGGTAGAGTGCCGGTACGTTAATCCAGAGGTCGTTGGTTCAAGTCCCGCACCAATCAATTTTTCTTTGTTCAAACCCAAATTAATTTAAAGTTTACCCAGTCAGTTTCCCTTGTGGTTTATTACTAAATATATATTATGATTAATCTTCTTAATTGTGTTTGGTTTGTTCGCAGTGAATTCATCAACATGAATGAGGATGCGGTGATAGTCCACGAATACGTCTGTATTATAGGACCCATCCTTCTAGTGTTGGTGGTAAGATGATAGTTCGAATATACGTAGTCTTTGTTTTCTTATATTTATCCATTAATTGTATGTATTTGTTTAATTATTTAGTTTTGTACGTATCAAGTAATGAACCACGAGGAAAACTGGGTAAATAATGTTGCGTTGAACAAAAGACGAGCAGAGTATGCTCTTTGAAACGTTGACACCACCCTGGCTCTTTTCAGAGCCAACACTCCCTAAGGAGATATTCCGCATGGTTACACCCGTTTACTATTGATAGTTTATGCTTACAGACGGATTGTTTTGGATGGTTTTCAATTAACTGGCAAATGGACAGTAGTAGGGTTTCAGTTTGAAATTTAACCTGATACTGAGGAAGAAAAAAACATTGTGTACCATCAATGGTATTTCTTGTATTGGTTGATTCCAGGTGTGTATGGTAGCCCTGAAAGGACACCATACATTGCAAATATATCGATTGATTGCACATGACGTCAATGGCATGACGTCACATGATATCAACATCTTCGATGATAATCAATAGACCCCCCCCCCTGTATCGGCTGCCATCGTTGATGAAACTTCCAAGCGTGAAAGAATATCATTGGATGAGAGTCGTGCACAGCGCGTACACACTTTTTAAAGTTTGTTTTGTCTTCAAGGATGGCGGTCAATGACGCCATGTGCAATTCATCTACAAAAACGTCCACGCGTTGTACGCGCTGCGCTCGACTCTCAGCAGTCAGTGATAGCCTTTTACGTGTGCACGTTTTATCAACGACGGTGGCCAATGCAAGCGGTCTATTTGCAAATATTTGTGACGACATTTGCGACGTCACAAATATTATCGTGGCAAACTTGCGATGGCGAAAATATATTTTCAAACATTTACGAAGATATTTGCGATGAGGCAAATAATTATCGCAAATATCTTTGCAAATACCTGCGAAGTCGCAAATTCTTTGCAAATAGTTGCTACATTGCAAATATAAATTATCTTTGCGTATACCAGGTATCAAAATGTGTTCATTGTCCAGAATTTATTCTCGTATTTTTCAATATTTACTCATCAATGTAACAAAAGTCTGATCTATTTCTTTAATTACTGTTTTGCTTTTACTGAGTCACAACAGAACAAACTCCATCATGCCCCAAGCCTTGCGCAAACTCATCTGGAGGGTATTAGCACAGATCAATGATATACGTTTACACCCATTAAAAAATGTATCGCAGCTTCCAATCAAGCATAAAACCCAGACAATCAGTCTCTGCCAAGATCAAATGTCAAATTGGTCGGCGTAAACGTCTGCGCGAATTGCAGGCAAGTCAAATTTATCTATCATTTTCTGAAGTTTGTACTCAGCAGAGGATGTTTGCCATCGCTGTAGTCCTTGTGCAAAATGTATGAGGGTTCGTTATGGGTTTCAAGTTACACATCCACCCGTCCCCCCATACGATTAGCACTGCCAGATGATGTTATTTTCCTTTGTATGTGTTTTTTCCCCACGGACTGTGATTTACATTCCCATCAGTAGATTAAAATACTTGTGCCACTGACAGGGCGATACCTTATTATAAAATGAGAGCGTTGGCACAATATGTCACACGTACTTATTGGGGTGCGGATCACGAGTTTTAGCACGCGTGGGAAATGTATTGATGTATCCTTGGTAAAAAAAAAAATCATACATGCTTTTCGTTTTATTGAAGCATTTTATGTGGTTGATCGAATCAAGAACAACGTATGCATACTATGCAAAAGGATTATATTTCGTTAAAGTAGAATTGCAGAATTGAGTAAGCGATAACCTGAGGTAATTGTACAGGTTGAACCTCGGATAACCCGGGGGGAGCTCGAGAGACCCCCAGTTCACTGCCTGTTTAATTGGAACACTAGGTGGCAGCAGACGTACCAGGCATTGATAATGTAGTTCTGAGCATGCGCACATTACCAAGAGCAATGGATTTACTGCCACCTAGCATCCCCAACGTCCCCATTGTCTGAAAGGTATGTTTATCAAGGGTTCCTGTGGAAGAAAAAAAACATCGTGAACGTTTTTGCTCGTCAAGACAAAACACCCCAATACGTTTATGCGTCGTCAGGGATTACGTGTACCTTCATGGCGTGCTTATTTTGATTGCTGCAATTTAAATAAGCAGATTTGATTTGAAGACTTTTTGAAAAATGGTCTCGCAATGACTTTGACAGTATTACGGGCATAACTGTAATCTTTAGAGGACTGTTACTGGTAAGAATTGTATAATCAGCGAGCTCTCAGATTGAAACTTTTGCGTGTGACGTCACAAGCTCTAACAGCGCCCTCACTGAGGTCAAGGGAAGACCGTTCATTGGTCGAAAGTTACGCGTGGCGCGTACACGCTCGTGTTTTGTTTGACTTCAGCGATGGTCGTCTAAACACGTGGTCTATGGCGTTGTGTGTCGTACACTGTATACCCCGTTAAAAGTACGAATCAATAACACTGTATGCTAAATATAAGCCCAACATGTCAGACTTGTGAGTAAAACTTAACAACACACACCGAATCAAGTGTTAGGGTTGAGGACGTAAAGGACTTTGCTTCACGCCTCCCACAAAGTCCTGAACGTTAAGTATGGGAAACTGAAAGGTACAGTAGATTTTGTTAAAAAACGGAGATACGATACCTGTCCTACCCTTGGCCCTGGGGCAATGTGGGCAGTAATGTCACAGGGGGCTGCCTGACTGACTGTATAAATCCCATTTCACTGCCTCTTTGAATGCTAGAGCATGATCCCAAACAATCCCTCAGGGACTCGAAACATGCCATTGCAACGGCTTGGGGAGAGTCTAACCTGTCTCGTAATGTCCTCTAATTCCCGCATATTCGTCTCGCATTTCAGATTAATTGCTTCTTTCTACTCAACATCGTCCGTCTCTTGATGAGTAAACTTCGAATGCATGGAAACCGAACCAGCGACATCCAACACTACAGGTATACAACAGTCTCACTTATATGTAGCTATAGGTTTAGGAGAGCTGTTTTGCGTGCAGTGGTGCGTAGGGGGGCTGTATTGACGATCGTCTCGTGTCCCAACCCAAGTGTTTGTTCACGTACTCCTCGATCTGTTGGCCATCCAAGGGTTTGTTTGTCGATACTTAGCGACTGACAAACGATGTAACTTGACGCGATTGCCTTTGAGAACACTTGTCTGCTTTTTTCCCCGACGGTACATGTTATAGAAGGGTGAAGGTGGTTTTTTTCCCCTGTTTAGTCAAAATATAGTATGATCTGACAGCGAGCTAACGGTAATTTCTGTTTTCATAACATAGCTGCGATGTTGCCCTTTAACGGAAAGTGAATGTTTGGAATCAAACAAAACGATTGTAAACTGTACTTAAAGAGACACATTGCCTTGTATTTTGGGCGCTTTGGGCTGTAGAAAGCGTTTGCTGTGTAACGAATATGGTTGGAAAGATGTTTCAAAGGTAGAGTTTAATGATTGTCACAATTTTCCCTCCAAATTGTGTGGTTTCTCTTTAATTTCGTGAACTGACACTGTCCGCAATTTTGTTGAACATACGTTTTCACTCACAAAATGGCGGACCGTAGTTTATGAAGTAAAAGGAAAACCGCACAATTTCGAGGGACGTCTATGTGAATCAGTATATTCTACTTTTAAAGACATCTTTTTCAACCATATTCATTACATAACGAACGCTTTCTATATAGCCCAAAGCGTCCAATCCAAGCAACGTGTTCCTTTACAGGACATACTCACGTCTTTGCACGTTGTTCATCAATATTCATAATAATACACAGATAACTGTGGAACTAAAAAGTCATTAAAATTTAAACGTTCCCCTCTACTTCCCTAACGAAATGACGAAATGTAAGGCGATCCTGACATTGTACTAAAGGGGCACTGTGGTCTTGATCAAAGCAGGCATGTGGCTGTGCATGGAATTATGGAATTATGAATTCTCACCCAGTCATAGCCTGGACATCTGACGTCACACTTTGAGGCTTGTGAACAACGTAATATACCAGCCTTGAGCACCTGGTGGGATCCTGCCAGATTTACCTTTGAACTCGCATTCCATTCACGCGTGCACACAAGTTACACTGATTACACACAAACATTATGCACACGCAGCATAGCTGCAGACGATCGAAGTACAGTTAAACTGTGAAGCACATTTAAACTTCGGAGCAGACCAATCATAACCCATAATTGAAAGTCTAGGTCACTGCAAGTTTATCCACTGATATCATTTGGGCCTGAAAGACCAGTGCCTGTCTTTATTTATCCTTGCGGATAGAGACAGGGGACCAGTCTAGCAGTCACTACACAAGCGCTAGCCCGAACATCTGACGTCACACTCCGTGGCCCGTGAATAACGCCAGATACCAGCCAGACCGGATGTTGGCAGATGTACCTTTGACCTAGCATTCATTTCACACGGAGACTCGCAGTCAATTCACACGTACATGTTCACATTACATAGTAAAAGAACAACACTACATGACGCTAGTTGCATACAGCAGACGATCGAAAGTGCAAGCTGACAAACTACATCACCTCGTAACCTCGACCAATCATAACACAGATATTGGAAAGCTTACGTCACAGCACGTTTATCTAATGAAACCGTTGTATCCAATGAAATCATTGGTCTGTTAAACCAGTGCCTGTCTTTATCCTTAGGAGACCAGTCTACACAAGCGCTTGGGCCCTCAATAGATATGATACGGAGGGAGGGCGCGCGTGTGCAGTAAGAGGGTGAGAGTTGATAATTCCATGTAGAGCCACGGGCCTGCTTTAATCATGACGGTAATGCCCCTTTAAGCAAATGTGTTTTGCTGAATAACAAACACTGATGTTATGTGTTCATTTATACAGTTTAAAAAAATGACAAATCGTTAACAACTTCTTTTGTACGGTTACTACTTTGTGTTTGCGTAGGAAAATGTGAAAATCCCACTGTGCCAACACTGGTGTCAAACGAGTTCTAGAAGTAACAACATTGGCAGCGGGGAATTTTTTTTTTTTTTTTGAGATTGTTCTTATCTGAAAAGGGAACTGCCTAGAAAATAAATCCCTCTAGGGTATTAATTACTTATTCACAACCTTCTTAGTCGGCGAATACGTAAATTAGGCATCTTGCGCACAGACGTGCACTGACGTGTTTGTATCGCCTTTAGTGATATCGTGTCAAACGCATCGAAGTTTATTTACCGATTGAAGCGTGTTTAGAGTTGAAGAGATTGTAGAGTGGGGGGCTTATGACCATCTGCACTGAATACTCAACAAAATTTTATTCAAGTGTCGGCGGTAAACAAAAAATGACGTGGAAAGTTAATCTTTAAAGACTCTTTCTGCCAAGTGTTGATGCATTACCCGTCATCATGAAAACTGTTGACTATAATTATCATTATATATCTGGTAATAAAACCAAGTATGCCTCAAAAGTGCACTTAATCAATGTAGCTCAAAAGCCTGATGAAACCTGTAAACAGGTGTGCTTGCTATGTGAACCAGAAACACCAGGGTTAACCCCTAACTCTTCAAGAATAAATGTTCTGGGTTCTTTTACGGGGGTTAATCCAACAAAATACTGTCTCAGCCCTCTCGAGCTCCCATTTATACACCTGGGTAAAGAGAAGCAATTACGGTTACGTGCCTTGCTCAAGGACACAAATGTCATGACAGGGAATCGAACCAACACTCTGATGATTCAACCGTCAGAATTTGAGTCCGATGCAGTAGACCGCTCGGACACACCCCCTTTTGACACACCCCTTCTGACACACCCCTTTTAAGGTGTATCGAGCTATTAAACTGCCAAACATACAAACTTAGAGAAACGGGTTACCGGGCAAACTTACATGGAGTGTAGTTAAATGTGATTGTTTCCCTGCTTTGCAGTTTTATGAAATTACAGAAGCGGTTTCTACGCTCTAAAAACTCCCAAGTCCGAATTGATCGGAATTCAGGGTCTCAGGGAACCCTAGCCATGTCAGGGCCAGCCTATCCCGAAAAGTGTATGAAAACGTAACACAGATTCTGCGTCATATTGACCCTTTCCTAGGTTATTTTGCTATAGGTTCTGGGTCAGGTCCCACAAGACCAGGGGTGGATTCCACAAAGAGTTACGACTAGTCTTATCTCGAGTCAGGACGAATTACTTGTCCTAACTTAGGACTATAGCCTTAAGTTTGTAATAACTCCTAGGACTAGTCCTAAGTTTAGGACTATCTTTGTGAAATCGACCCCTGGCTCCGTCTCAATTCTGACCCGGAGTATGAATATATAGAATGACATTATCTGCGTATGTCTGTAACCCTTGTTTGTTACTTTGTCTTTCAGGCGAGCTGCAAGAGCCACATTGGTCTTGGTTGTTCTTCTTGGGGTGGGTTACATCCTCTTCATATGTCTACCATTCATTCGTACAAACTTACCCCCTGTGGGTAACTTGATTATCAGGTACATCAACGCCCTGCTTTCTGGCACCCAGGGCCTGGCCGTCTCTGTCATCTATGTATTCTTAAACACAGAGGTGAGGATTGTCTTTAAAAGTTGGACCCTTGAAAATTGGTACTCAACGGTAAATAAATCAACCAACCGCGTACTGCTCAAACTACGGAAGCCCATTAGTGTCACGTTGCGTTTTTCTTTCTCATTGGGATTTTTCTCTTTCACACGTGGTAGTGTTTCTCTTTCACGGTGTTAGTGATTCTCTTTCGCGCGAAAGTGTTTCTCTTTCACGAGGTAGTGATTCTCTTTCACGGTGGTAGTGATTCTGTTTCACGAGGTAGTGTTTCTCTTTCACGAGGTAGTGTTTCTCTTTCACGGTGGTAGTGATTCTCTTTCACGTGAAAGTGTTTCTCTTTCACGAGGTAGTGTTTCTCTTTCACACGTGTGTTCCAAGTTAAGAAAGTTAAAGATAAAGAAATTATGGCATTTTGCGTTATTACGTCATGCCATTGAATCAATCCCCATGAGTAGTGTCATTAAAACGATGAGTTTTTACCAAAGAAGGTCATGGGAAAATAAAAGATATGTTTGTTCCCCAATGTCTATCCTCAAAAAACAACAAAACAAAACAAAAACAACGAAAGATTAATGGAAAGGCCACACAGTCGCATACTTACTTAGTGCTTTTTCCCTAGAGTCAGCAGCGACTGCCAACCACAATCCAGGCCAAAATGCTTGTGCCACCCATTCGCAATGTGACAATAAACATTCCCTCCCCCATCCCCCCGCTCAATGTTGATGGTTCGCTCGGCCCCAGCGGCCTATCCAGGACCGCTGGGATGGGCTAATCAGCTTGCACAGATTCTTGTTCAGGAAGTACGTCATGCGTGCAGTGGTTGCAGCGTGAGTGTGATGCGTGATGGGACTGAGCATTAACCAATGAGCGTGCTTGATACGTTTGCCCATCCCAGCGCCTTTGGTTTTAAGGCAAGGCGCTGGGGACGAGCGAATGTTGATGGGAGCGCAGACCGCGCAATGAGAGCCAACATTGAAAGGGGCACGGGGGCGTGGTGCGGGTGCCCAACGAGACATGACCGGGATTGTGGATACTATTTTAAATGCATGGTAAAATGGTCTTTATAAATGTATAGCTTTTACTTTTCTTTTTGAAAACTCGAGATGTTTTAATTGTATGCTGCAAATGTCTCCCATCTAATGACTCTTTTGTTTAAAATGAAAAAAAAAAAAAGTGTTTTATACTTTGAAAACGTTGCGTAATTTTTCGTTAAAATGCATGGATTACAGACGATTGTTCGGGGCAAAAAAATCATGGTTTTGTTTTATTTTTTTATTATTTTTTTTTTCGGAGGTCATGCTAAAACGTTATGCACCTCATGCATGAGCTTTGTATTGTCCTCAAGTCTGTGGAAGATGTTATTGGAAGTACAATTGGGTCTAGACACTGATGTTTCTCCCGCTGGCAGGTTCATACACTGCTTCGTAGGAGGTGGAACCAGCGGTTTGCCCACACAAACACTTCCTACTGAGCCTTCCATGCGGTCGGGCTAGGCGAGGATGATACAAGCATAGCAGTGATGAGTGATTATTCTCAAACATTATCCTTCCCCCAAATCAGGTGAGAACCGTGCTTCGCAGAAAGTGGCGCCGACGATTTGGCAGCAAAAGCCCGTCATGTTTGTGCCGTAAGCGCCCCAAACCCCGCACATCTTCGTATTCCAAGTATGACGAGCAAACGTACACCAGTACAATGCGCAGCATGACCCACAACGACACGGTGGCGGACTCCTACAATGACGACGACGTGGGTCACCGGGGTTATCACCACGGCAACAAGATCGACAACGGTGGCGGAAAGGGGAAAATCCTCGCCAACGGAGACACGAACGGCAAGAGAAAGAACAAGGACGAGACGATTGAAATGGACGTAGTTAAAAACAACGGAACCACCGTCAAATGGGATCGGACAGAGGAAGGGGAGGAGGTAGAAGAGGCAGAGCCTCTGCTTGAGGAGGGTCAACCCAAAAAGTCACCTGCAGCAACAATTGTCATATCAGAAGCAACCCCGGAACATGAAAGTAGTGCTTCCAAGGAAAATAATGCGGAGTTTAATGAGCACTAGGATAATCCTGAATCTGACTAATAATTGTAGTTGCAACAAAGAAAGCATCAGGGCTAATGAAGCCGCTTTTATAGCATGACAATCAGCCGAGCACAAGCTGGGTTACCAGTCAAAATTATACGTCATATGGACCATGTATGTGTGACCAATTCCTCTGCTGAAACAGTTGCATTGAGCTGGTTAAGCAGGCAATATTGCTCAAAGAATTTGCTATGCAAAAATTTGCAGGAAACCAGACACAGAATGTGACATGGTATTTTGGTTGGTAACCTCTATAAACATTGTTCGGCTACGCAAAAAGGAGCAGAATACCAATCGTAAATTGTACATTTTTGACATGGTGTTTTGGCTTGTCTATACTCATTCTTGTAATAATGATTATTTTGTGCTGAGCTGCTGTGCTTAAACAGCTCAATGAACTTGGGCCCTGGGGTCGATTTCACGAAACCCTTCCTAACTTAGGACTAGTCCTAGGCAATGCTAGGAGATAGGACTAGTCCTAAGTTAAGACCAGTTACTGGTCCTAACTTCAGATCAGACTAGTCGTATCTCTTTGTGAAATCGACCCCTGGACGCAGTTTCATGATTTGTTGCTGTGTAAGCAAACATCAGCGCTTATGGTTGCAGCCAAAGTACCATGTCATATGTTCAATTACTGTCTGGTATTCTGCTTGTTTTTGCTTAGCAGAAAATGAGTAAGCAATATTGTCTGCTCAACAGCTCTGTTTAATAAATTGGGCCTAGATCCACTGTTACACCCTGTCTCTACACAGAGCTGTGGTCACCAGCAAAATTTGGCTAAACAAAATTGTTCCTGCTTACCAATCACATACAATGACACATGACGTGGTTTATTAGCTGGTAACTTGTTTCTGCTAAGCAGCAGTTTCCATGTTGCTTTTATATTAAATGAATGTGCTGCACAGCTCTGTAAAATTTAACTCCAGCGTGATATGGTAATACTAGTATGTTGTTGAGGTGGTGTCCGTTCAGTCGCATTATTTTCGAGTAATGTTATTTTATATTTGCCCCATACGGTTTTGACATTTTCCCATTAAAAAAATGATATACATCGGAAAGGCTTAAGATGAAATGATCTTAATGCTGGGTTATTTTGTGAGGGAATGTCAAAACCGTATGGGGAGAGACAAAACTACTGTGCCCTGGCCCGCGGTGGTCTGGAAAGTTTGTTAGTACAGTTCCTTGATACTTAATGTTTGTGTGGTATTTTGGGACTATCTGTTCTGACATTATTATTACAATTTTATTTTTATTTTGTGTGTGAACTATAAATGCTACTTTTCCCACGAACAGCTAAAATGAACTTCCCTGGTGTCTATGTTATCTTCAAAGTAGAGAGTGCACTCACACAAAATTTCACATTTCACAGCTATGCATTCCTGCACACCATACTCAATACATGGTTGATAGTATTAGCCATCGTATAGGCGGCATTTGCCAGCACTCTTATCGGTGATATATTTATGCAGTAAAGTCTGAGGTTTTCTAGTGCATATTGGCTTTAAGATTTAGCTGATGTAACTGACTGTAACACAGGTATAGTATGTGCATGGATACTTAATGTAGGACACAAAGGGAAACTTTGGCCAGGCTCTAAATGTAGCTCCAGCCCTGTACATAAAATGTAGCCTGGACCTAAGTTAAGCTACAACTATGTACCTTAATGTCACCTGATCAGGTCTTGGCAACAACTTAGGTACAAGATTGGGGCAACTTAGGTTGGGGTTACATTAAGCAGCAAGGTTACGTTACAATTAGGTCTGGGCTACATTAAGGTGCCAAATTGGGGCAACTTAAGGTTGAGGTTACATTTAGTAACAATGTTGTGTAACATTTTGGTTCGGGCTACATTTAGGCACAAGATTGGGCAACTTCGGCTGAGGGTCTGGGTTACATTCAAGTCCGGGCAACATTGTTAGGCCTCGTTCTACGTTTAGAGACCGCAAAATGGCGTGCTCACTGTAAGCCTGATCCTTTGTGTAATTTTTTTCTGCAATAGATTTCACAATTGATCAAAGTTTCCACAGCATTAGCTAAGAAGTTTGTTAAGTATTTGTGTGTGTTATTGTTGTATACTGAAGGAATGTATGGGGACTTAAAGTCACTAAGCTGTTAATTCTTGCAACACTTGATCTCGTAGTGAAGTAACATCTTAGGCAAGACATTTGTTTTTATAAAGTACAATTCATCTTGCCTGACAGGAAATGCTTGAGATGTACAAGGCCACTCACTCTGAGCACATGGTACAGTCACATCTATAAGATACGTTATCATGCACGCAAGCCATTAAAGCCGAAAAATAATGCACTGTTAACATCCGAAATAAAACCCAAAGCAGTTTGGTCAAGGACTGTGAAAGTTTATTTTAGTCTGACACTTGGAAGATAATCAATTGACCTTAAGACAATACTTGCTATACACTGCTAGAGTATCAAATGGAAGTTGTTATAGTATCTGTTTTTAGTATATTATAAAGGACCACTGACATGTATTGCTGTACCCTAGCATGAGTGTAAGCGCTGGCCGCAGCCCTGATAAAAGCTTAGAAAATGTAAATAAATTGTACAAAATATTTTAAATCCTTGACTCATACAGTTAAGTCGAAACCGTTGTGAACTCCTGTTAGCGTTGTTTATCAATGTACTACGGGCTTAATGTGGGGGTAAAATTAAACAAAATTACACTTTTGGATGAGCAGTACTAATCAGAATAATGTTTGGTTAGCATAAACTAAAGATGATGTAAAAAGGAAAACAATGTGTAAGACTAATGTCAATAATGTGTTCTGTTTATTGTTGATGTTGTTTAGTGTTGTTTTAATAATTAACCCCATTTTCTCCATGCACTACGTAAATAGCAGTACAAGCTTCTTTAATCAAAACAATTTTATACTGTAAAGTGGACATTATCATAAGAAGTTACCGTGAATAGAATAATTATTCACCCAATACAGTCATTCCTTTTTATATATACAGCACAAACAAACCCTTGTCATTTGATCCATGTTAAACCAGGTATCTTCTACAGTCCACCACATAAAAACAAATACCTGCAGAAGGAATTGCTTTTATGGGGCGGCAAGGAAATAATGTTGCTTATATTTTCTACAAAATAGTTTCAAGAATCATTTTAGAAAAACAGCATGGAAAACTCTTAGTCCATCCATCGCTTAAAATGTGTATGTGTTTGTACAGTTTCAAATCAAATATAGAAAGTTATTGATCTACACAATGTACATATTACCAAACTTAATCAGATACATTTTATAGTATTTGAATGTGGGCCCAAGGCTTGTTTAACTATTTATATAAAAAAAAGTGATGTTGAATTATTAAACTCTTTCAAATCTAAAAGAAAATAACGGTGGTTAGTTAGAACATAGGTTAATACACAATGGAATTGCTGAGTGTATTTTATACTTTACACTCCGGATAATTCGAGGTCAGAATTGAACATCGGGGTCCCGTGGGGCCTAACCCGTTTCTGGATCAGTATGGCCCAGAAATTTGAAAACTGACTCAGAATTCGAGTTAAAATCACATTTTTAAAACCACTTGTTGGGTCAGCCTAACCCAGAAATTGGTCAAGGCCCTTGAGACCTGTAATCTGGGTCAAATGTGCCCTGGGATATCTGGAGTGTGAGGCGGGATACTTTGTTTCCTACGCACGCTGAGGCAATGCACGTTGAAACCTTGGATTCCCAAAGAACAGTCGAACTAAACAGCTTAATCTTCTAGCACGGCAGGTAGGTCGTGGGATTGTGCCTTTAATGAAACTCAGCACAGAGTATATCATGGAGAAAGATATTCGGCTATAGGACCATCCCAGATGTGACCTTTGAAAAAATATCGGTTGTTTAACAAGCAATGGCAGCCATTTTGAAAAAAAAGTTATATCCTACCTTTATTTTCCAAATGCTAATCTGCGATGTCCCTATATGTCTCATGACTCACCCTGACGGTATGCAAAATTCCATGCTTTTATAGTCAAATGACATTTCCTCCAAATATTTTCTCCATCTGCCCAACCATATAGATCCCTCGCATTGACTTCTTAGGCGAATACTGACTGCCCATGATCTGCCATTTTGGGAGCAAAATTGAATGTCAAAATATCGTACGCGTGGGTGAGCGCTGGTAGCATTAAATCATGTTACATTGTTATGTATTTCACTGTTTTCTCCAAAGTGCCAAGTACTGGGACAATCAAAATCTTTGATTTCCTATATTGGATCATTCCACATATCTAAGCTGGGAAACAGGTCCCGGAGTTGTGTATGGTTTTTGTTTTTGTTTTGTTTTGTCTCGTTTTTGTTTGTTGAGGGACTGACAAATGTCGTTGGTCTCATATTTCAGTCAGCCACAACCGATACGCAGGAAATATGTCTCTCAAAATGGCGTAACAAAGGTTTTGACGTGATGACGTCACTTGAGTTGGATCAATAATGAGCCTTGTCCCATCCTGCACTTGTCATTGCTCTAACGTTTTAATTAAGAGAACAACTATTGGCTTTAGATTAAATTTACAATGCTGTTAAATAAAGATATGAAGTAATGTTTTTTTATATTACGAACTGAAATTATTCTTTAAACTTTCTTCCAATACATCATAGATTTATTGGGCATTTTTTGAGACAGCTGTGTACAATCGAACTCTTGCTTGGTATGAGTCCTAGACCTTTTTAATTGTACAGTAGATTGTGATATGGGTTAAAGAGAAATCAATTTTACTACATCGCTCTACTAAGTCAATGTCTACACAACAGTGTTTGGGTGGTATGTTGAAATTGTTAAGCGCTGTCGCATGTTGCCTCATTGTTTAACGTACTTGAATGATGTGTCACTTTTTGTTCAAGACTCTTAAACTGTATGATAGTTATAGCTGTATTCTTGATGAGCTGTAATAGTACAACTAATTGTAGTTAGTACTTAAGATAACCTCGTTTTACACTGTGAACATTTCCGGGTCAGATTTGAACCGGATCAAGGTCCCTTGGGGCCTCTCACAATTCTGGGTCAGCATGACCCAGCTGACGAAGAATTCGGGTTTAAATCCCCCTTTAAAAATTTTCAGAGTCAGTCTGATCCGGAAATTTGGTCAGCTTGACCCAGAAATGGATCAGCCTGACTTTGAACTAATTATTAACATAGTGTACTGTTGAACAGCCGCAGCTTGTTTGGTTTGCAAAGTAAGGACACAAACACACTGTGAATAAGTTGGATTTGAAACTTTGCATAGGTCTGTGGTTTTGCTCTAAATGTCAACTTATTTGCATACACCACCGGTTCTTTCAGAACAAAATACTCATAGAGTGCTAGTTTTCATGTACACGGTGCTACCGTAAACCTTACTAGACACCGTAAATAATTCAAAATGTACACACACAAAAACACTAAGCGCAAATTCATTTATTTTTATTTTTTTATTGAACAGACTTATTGAGACCGTCCTCGTATTTATGTGTGTCCACTTTTCATTTTTGGCATAATAGTGTTCGAAACCGCATTTTATTTATTGACAACTTGTAGCCGCTATTACAATCATAAATCATAGCAGTCCACGTTTGGAAACAAAAGTACGGGGCTCCACAGGTGCCATCGACTTATTAGCTTATTTATATCGTTAAGACGACTTACCTGAACTAATAATGTTGACTAACCGTGATAGCATTTCTTCACTGAGTAGTAATAATACAAATAGGATGTCGACCAACAGAACCAATTGACTTATAAATTAGGTCAGCAAATTACTTACTGAAACTGAGATGGTGAGTCAACTTCTTAGTTATAGTAAGTCGTCTGAGTGAGTTAAGTTATTAAGACAAAGTTGACTTCTTAGTTGTTTTGGCGTAAGACATTATCAACACAAGTCGACTTTATTGCCATTGAAAGAGGTATCATGTCACTTCTGGAGCTCCGTACAACGCAATGAACCTGTTGAACATAGTTTTCTACTTCACGAACACGACCCCGTCATGTCCGTTGGTTCTTAAACCGAAAAAAATATTTTTATAAAAACGGAAGATGTTTCTTAAACAAGGTAGAGTTGCATGGTGTTCAGGTGGTGCCCATGCTTGATCAGAGTGTCTACTGGTTGATTATGTTGTTGTCGTCGTCGTCGTCGTCGTCATCATCGTCTCCATCTTCGTTGTCGTTGGTGGTGTTTTGGTTGTCATCGTCATCGTTGTCGTCATCCTCGTTGTTGTCTTTGTTTTCGTCGTTATCGTTATCGTCACTGCGTCCTTATTGTTGTTGTCGTTAGTGTTGTTGGTATTGTTGTCGTTGATTTTGTTGTTATTGTTGTTGTTTTGGTGATGTGTTTTTTTATTGCTGTTGTTGTCATTGTCACTGTTGTTTTCGTTGTCGTCATCGTTATCGTCGCCACTGTTGTCATTGTTGTTATTGTTGTTGTTATTGTTATTGTTGTCGTTGTCATTGTTGTTGTCGTTGTTGTTGACGTTGTCGTTGTCGTCGTCGTTGTCCTTGTTGTTGTCGTTGTCCTTGTTGTTGTCGTTGTCGTTGCGGTTGTTGTTGACGTTGTCTTTGTTGTCGTTGTCATTGTTGTTTAAGGTTTGACGGCATGGGATTTTATGAAATTCGTGTTTGGAATAAAAACCTATCATCAAAATGTATAATTCTGTATCTTATTCATATTCTTATAAACACTTGCTTGTATTAGAGTTGGGTTAATAATGGTCAGGTTTGGTTTTATGGGTCATAAAGTCAGGTTTTATTTTTCTCGTGTTCTATATTTTTTCTTTGTGATTTTGACTCTTGAAGTGTTTGGGAATGAACCATGTACTATTTTTGCTCATCGGAGTGTGTTTTGATAACGACATTCAACTAGTGTAAAACTACTTAATTGCTGCTACCTTTATGCTAGCTGTAAGAAAGCACTATTGTATCATTGATGTCAGTTGCATAAGCTTGTACATACAATGTATTTATAAAATAGCTATAGAGTGTTCCATTGATTCGAAATCGATCACTTAAAATGTACAAAAAATACAATTAAGTCTGTAAATTAAAAAACTTTAAAGTATCAATGATAATCAAATGTAAATAAAGTATAAAACAAAATGATTTTTAGAAACAAATAAGAACAAAGAGAACAATGGCCTTTGTATTGGATTTTTCTTTGTTGTTTCGTCTCTACTTGCTCATAGGACTGTTACTGAAATATGTTTCTTCTCATCAAGCCTCGCCTTCAGACGCACATCAATTTGAGATTTCGATAAAGTACTAAAAGCAAGCCATGGATGAAGGTTAAGACAAAGGTGCAAGGCCTTAATAGTGACCAGACAAGTGTGTTGCACCTCAATGTAGCACAACACCTAAAACTAGCCCTACCCTTTATAGCCCAAAACACCTTTGTAGGTCGAACCTTAGTGTAACCCAAATCCTGTACCCATCAAAAGCCCAGGGTCTAAATATAGCCCATTCTGTGTTCCTATGCCTACCCCGAACCTAAGTGTAGCTCAAATGGTTCATAAATGTAGCCCGGATTAGTGTAGTTACGTTACCCAAATGAAAATGTGGCTCAAATGGTTCCTAAATGTAGCCCTGCTAAATGTAGTTACGTAGCCACAAGGCTCGTGATATATAAAGGCCATGGCTCCATTAAGCTACGAGTTGGGAACTATTTAGGCCCGGGCTACATTTCAATACAAGGCTGAGATACATTTAGACCTGAGCCACAATTAGTTAAAGGACCGAGATAAATTTAGGCTAAAGCTACGATTATGTACAGGGTATGGGATACATTTAGGCCCGGGTTCAGTTTCGGTGCAGAGTTAGGGGATACATTTAGCATTTAGGCTCGGGTACAGGGTTGAGGATACAAGTAAGCACGGGCAATATTTAAGTATAGGGTTGGGAAAACACTTAAACCCGGCTGCATTCAGGTGCAGATTTGGGAATACTTTTAGGCTCGGGATACATTTAGGTACAGGGTTGGTAAAATATTTAGACCCGGCTACATTCAGGTATAGACTTGGTGATACATTAAGGCCTGGCTACTTAAAGCTACACACGAAAGGAATACATTAGGCCAGGGGTAAATTTGGGTATATAATTAGGTTACATTTAGGCCCAGGTTCCATTAAGGTTATACCCAGGCGACTAGACCTATAAATATTAATTTGGTTATAATTATCCTATTATTATGAAAAATGTTCCTTTGCTGACAAAAAAATGATTCAACATGCAAATGTGTACAGTTGCATATACTACTGATGGTTACATAATTACTGCGTATATGGATAACAAAAAGTTAAACTGTTTACTTACGCATTGATGTTTTTGAAGTAATAATTTAGTTTACCTTTAACATCAAAAGGGCCAAATACTAATGATCTTTTATCAGAAGCATATTTACACATACCTACTTTATTATTATTTATTTATCTAAGTGTTTTATTTTTAAAGCAAATTGTTCGGGAATTTATGAACAATACTATTGTACAAAATATTATTTTTAAATATTATATAAATACATGTTAATATTTTCTTATTTATTTGTTGTTTTCTGTATCTGTTTATGTATGGTATTTATTGTTAATAATATTTGGGGTGTTTATTGTCCAACTGTAAATTTGAATTACGTAATCACTTCATCATACACGCTCATGACATGTGAGCGTTATTTAGTTTTACACAAAGAGTAATATTGTAGAACATAAGCGTCAGAATGTATTTTTTATCATTGAAATTCCGTCACTAAAAAAGATTCATGGCCAAATAATAGTAACAACAAATATCATACATTATTAGATAAAGGAAACAATACATATTTTTGTTCAATAGCTTGTTAACAGTGCATTACATTTCTACTTCAAGGGCTTGCGTGCACGATAATGTGACTTTACCTTGTGTTTAAAATAAGTGGCCTTGTGCATCCCAAGCATTTCCTTGCAGGCAAGATGACAAAACAAACACCTTGCCTAAGATGTTTCTTTACTACGAAATCAAGTGTTGCCAGAATTACCAGCTTAGGGACTTAAGTTCCCTTCATTCATTCTTTTTTCTTTTTTCTTTGTTTTTCCAACAAACTTCTCTACTGATGCCGTGCAAACGTTGATCCGTTGTTTAATCTTTCTTTTAAAATTTGACAAGGGATCAGGTTTACAGTGAACACGGCATTTTGCGGTCTCTTAACATGGTCTAGTGCGACCTGACGACCCACTTCTGGGTCATAATGATCCAGATTCTGTATAAAACAGATACATAAATGGGTCAAACTGAGGTCAAATTCCGGGTCAACTCTGACCTGGCGTTTGTACAGTGTATGTAGTACACTTTATTATCTACCACCGAGTATTAGCTTGGAACTTTCAGGTCAGGGGCAAAATCGGCTACATCCAAACCTGCTTCATTCGTTAAAACAAATATCAGAAATTGAAGAACACCTCAGTGAGGATATCACGAAAATAAAGGCATACATAACACATATTCCCATATTTAATGTTGGAGAAGAAAAACAAGTTTACTCGAAGTACACTCTATGGAGTAATAGCAAGTGATGTTTGAACGAGATTAGACTTTGAGCCAGTCAGCATCTCGTCTGTAATTACCACAACACTTTCTCTTCCACCCCACCTTACCTCGCCCCACCCTCTCTAACTTTAAAATGATTGTCAAAACGGAAATAAGTCCTTTCCTCAGCTAGGCATGCCACCCTTTCATTACTCAGGGAATAGTGTTTTTGTGAACGATATTCACTGGACAAGCCCACCCACACCTTTGCAAGCCTACAATTAATTAGCTTTTGGTTTATCAACCCTCAAATCCATGTATTCCTGCCCCGCTGGTAGCTGAAGTGAAAGGTAGGCATCATTGGAGCTAGCTGGCTGGGAAGGCCTACAAGGTTTAGGTTTGGGTTTTGGTTTAGGCTTAACATTAGGTTTGGGTTTAATTTTCGCATTGGTGACGTTACGTGCAGAGCTATCCACCTTTCCTCCTGGAAAACCGTCCTCCTTTCCTGCTGGGGAGCCATCCCCATTCCCTTTGAATGCTGGGTTTAAGTAGGCTTGGTAAGCTGCCTCGCCACCAGGCTTCGCGTAGTCCTCAATGTCTTGGTAGATTGGATCTTCCTTTGGTCTACCGGGAGGCAGTGGTGGTGGTAGGTCTGATGGGAGCTGGTAGGCAGCATACGGGTTGTTGTTTAACTTACCTGGACCTGGTGCACCGCTGGGGTCGTATGACCCCAAGAAGGAAGTGCTCCGAACTGACATGGGGACGTGGTCGTCATTAGGAGGTTTACTGCATACGTCAAAGGTAAAAAATCAGTGTGAAATAAATGGTGAGTTTCGATTCTTTCAAACGGTTTCTTTCTCCTTAAAGGCATGGTACACTTTTGGTGATTGTCCAAGATAAGTATCCTAACTCGATGCATCCCAACATATGCATACAATAACAAACCTGTGAAAATTTGGACTCCACTGGTTATCGAAGTTGCTAGAAAGTAAAGAAATAAAAAGTACAGTTGTTGTATAGAATTGGGTGCTTTCAGATGGCTTACCTGAAGCCTTCTTCATATTCACTCTTTTTTTAACTACACTGTCAATTTCATAGGGAGTCTTTTCTCACATTGTGTTATACTATCAAAGGCTCTTCAGTGCTCTTCCAAGTAAGTCATTAACTTGTGGAGTAATTACCAAAAGTGTACACTCCATTTAAGTGAGGGGGTGACCTCAGAAATTACGAAAAGGTTACACTACTGGCTCCCCATTACATTTGGTGCTTGATATGCGGCATGGTGTACTCTGCATGCCATAATTGTGTCTTCATTGTTTTTCTGTGTTTAGGGGATACATGTGTACAAGAGGAAAAAGAGTGTGTCTAAGTACGGAACATTAAATGAGAGGACACCCTTTGCCACATATCGGGCACTACCCCATCGACCAAAAAAGTTTGATGGGTGGCGGTGGGGGTGTTGGAAAACCTCAGAACCTAACACAGGCTTGCAGCAAGGCATTTGGAAGCCTGCTACAAAGAACAGATGGCTTTGCTTTATCAAAGGGTTAGATCTGGGTAGGTCTGTATGTCTGTACAATTTTGTGCAAAAAATATATGTGTGAATATAATTGTTCAGCCCGTAAAATAAAATAAAAACTCTCAGGACCCGATCCCCTCTTAAATCTGAGGAATGGTCCATTCTAGGATATCAAGGACTTTGACTCCCCCAGACGCACTGCACTTTGGCGAAAACAGTGAAATAAATAATATGTGCCATGACTAGGTGTTACATGCCCTTACTTCAGAGTCAAATTCTGAAAACGGCCAAGCAGGAAACGTAATTAATGATGTAGTGTATTTAAGCTGTTTGCCCGCATTTGCTTATCTCCTAATAGGCTATGTAGACAAAACCTTGCAGCGTGTGGTAACAAAAAGAGGACAGCAACAAATCTCTTACCAGCTTCAGTCAAAACCACTCAACTGCAGTGCTACATTTTTACAGTTCTCACCTGCCTCCACTCGATCGAGCGCACCTAACAGCACAGCAAATGATGAAGATCAGGACAAGTATGAGCGCAAGCCCGCCCCCACCGGCAGCAGCAATCAGTGTTACATTGAGGGCGGCAGGCGACGCAGGTGACGTTCTTTCACTCGTTGCTGCTGGTGATGATGTTTCCTGCGGCGATGTGAACTCTGAATAAAAAGCAGACATTTTGCTTGTATTTGGTTCCTTTTTTTTTTTTTTTTTTTTTTTTCGTTGGGGTTAAATCTAATAGCTATTTTTAAAACAAATCAAACAAACAAATAGCCCCACAGGCAAACAATGCGCATATTTGTGGTTGGTGTAAACAGAGGACCTTGTATGAATCAACACGTGCAAACCCCACACATATAATAATTACAGAGAACATCAATTTACCTAAGTGGATACTTTATAGTTTAAACTTGAAGAAACTTTCATTGCATAGGACCTAGGAAAAAACTGCAACGAGCATTGCGTAATACCTTCTACAACATCAATCAACTCATAGGCGACCAATCCCTGCAGCCTAAGAAACGTTTCACTCCCAACTTCCTGGACCCCGGCCCCTGTCCACCTGTTTGCCCTGCTCAGTCGGTGTTTTGTCCAGTCCGTCCAGTAGATGTACTCTCCGTAAATAGCCATCGAGAATGGGTGTGCCTCTTGATCGAATAACACCAAGACCCGACGGTTGTTCCCGTCGAGATCTGACATCTCTAACCGGTCGAACTGTGAGTCGCACCAGTACAGCAGCTCACCTACACATCAAGTTTGAGCAACATGTAAAATTTCAAGTGTTTAACTATTTTGTATAGTCACCTTGATTGATTATGATGGTATCTTTCAGTGCCAAAACGGTGTTAACTTCATCAAGAATATGTTATTATGGGGACAATTAACACCGTGCCGGTGTTGTCACATATAGAAACCAAGATAATCAAGGTAACACCCCTAGTTTTTGCACTGTATAATCCTACATGAATAGCCATGTTATGTAAACATATTATCAGGGTATCTGCACACATCAAAAAGTCAAATTTAAGACCTTTTAAGACCCTTTTGATGTTACACGTAAGTGAAAAAGCAGAGGAGAAACAGCTACCAGCTCACATTTTGTCACTTTTGTACACGCAGTGTTATTTGGTTCTCTTCGAACTAATAGGAATTCAATTACACGCTCCATCCAATTTTTTTAAGACCTCAAATAGCTGAATTAAGGCTACTTGTTATTGCTTTTTGAGGCCTTCAACTTGGATAGTTCAATTTGTGACTTGTTTTATATTTTTACTTTGTAAGGGTAAGCATAAACCCTGATTACGATATTCTAAAGGGTATATAAGGCCGGGTAACACATATTGATTGCACTTGTGAGAGAAGATAACCGTTTAAAAAAATATGGCACTTTAAAACATTCTTACTCTATAAGGTTTTAGAAATATCTTCCATCACATTCATAGCCCATTTAATTTAGAACTTGAATTTGAGGCCACTTTGGAATACTTTTGACCTTACCTTCTGAGTCGATTGCCAGGCAGTTCGGCCAGCCTAACCGATCGTCCACTAGTACCTCGCGGTTTGTACCTCCTGCGGACACCCGCTCGATCTTAGCATTCATACCCCAGTCTGTCCAGTACACATCTCTACAAGTTACAAATCAAATGATAAATGATTATTTCTACAAGATTTAAAATTTCGTTTTATGCTTGGAAGAGCGCGTTGCAGAGTTATGCTACTAACTATTTAAACTAGCCACGTAAGAACTTGAAACACTGTCAAATCATTTCAAAATAGCTCAAAGCAACGCAAAATAAAGGATGTTGTTAGAGGTAATTTGCAGGATTGGTAGAGCTGACAAAATAGTAGTAGACAGCGTTCATGTTTTGTGTGATCAGCAATATACATGACAAAATCTAACCTGTGAGAATTTTGGCTTCATTCGTTTGGTGAGTCAGTAGAACTTAATAGTGAAAAGCCACATATAGCACGTATACACATTGCCCTTAACTTTGGTTGGAACAACTGAAATCAGCTTTTTCGTTATTCAGGTTTTCAGATACAGTTTTCTTGAATTATTGACTTTTTCCAGAGATAATGTGTTCACAGAAAAAAATGGTTCTTGTGTAAACTTCCTTAAAGTAAAGTTTCAGATTAAAATAAAATTAAAGAATTATGTTTTTATCCTTAAGGCCTGTATAATACCTTTAACTGTCTTGTTTTCAGTTCACGATAGTACAGGTAATAGTTCTTCTGGCAAAAATGTTCTCTTTCTTGATTTATTGTTATTAAAACTTGGGCAACGACGACCTTTGACATGCGCTTTGCGTCTGGGCTAAAAAAAATGAAAGCAGTAGGTTGCGAAACGCACGCAGCCATGTTCGTTATACAATTATTGCTGAACATAGTGTGCAAATTAAAATTATTTGAATAGAAATTCATTATTGTGTTAATAAAATCCATACCCATTTAAATAATTCACAGCAATGGCCCGGGGCTGATCTAAATCCACATCAATGAATACCGTGGGCTCGATGTTGCCATCCATACCAGCCATGCTTATTGTGGCATGTAAATCGTTCGTCCAGTAGATAAGGCGCCGCCTCGTGTCCAGAGCTATACCGCCGGGATCTGGGGGGGGGGGGAGAGACAGATAGGCCTTAAGTTGATAACTGAGCGAGTTTTTTTTTAACCTTTCAATGCACAAAATATGGGAATATATGAAAAAGTTTATTGCGAGTGCAAAGTGCCAATGTACCAAACACACAAAACTATTTTATGTGTGCACTACATTACCTCCAACTGTGTTTCCAAAGAGAATGGTTTCTTGGTATGACCCATCTAGGAATGCTCGCCCGATTGCTGATCGGCTCAAGTCTGACCAGTACATCATACCGCTTACATGGTCGTACCCCAAGGATACTGGAAACACAAGGTCGTCCAGGGGCACTGCAGAGACTTGAAAATCGGAGGCACCGTCGATTTGGTAGATACCTTTCAGGGAGGAATCAGCCACAAGCAAGAAATACTCTGACGTGTGTTCTGCGTGGGGGAAATTGGGTAAACAATTCAAATTTCAGAGGTATTTCTTTAATTTACACCTTGGAGTTACGTTTATGATTCATATGGGTGGGTGACTCTGAGGTGCTCTGAAACCAAATCGAGTTTCCATCAACAGATGGCGTATGCAGCAATTATAAACAAAAACTTTATCATGAGTCCAAAGTGGTGTTGTTGAGGGAGCTTCATACGAGCATTATTTACAGGTCCAAATTTTATAGCCTCCACTGACGTCAGGAATCCTTTCTCACGTGATTGTCTTTACCTCACAGTTTTTAAATTTTTGCTATGAGTGTTTCTGAAGAAAAACAGTTTTACCCTGTTATAGTGTGAGGTAAGGGCAAGACAACCTTGACTCAAGACTAGTGTATTACACGTGTTTGTGTGCAGCGACCAGTGACGTCAAGGGTCATATGCATATCACCATCATACACTTAAACGTTTTTGACTTTTGGCTTAAAAGTCCACACAATACGGTGCATTGTGGCCTTGAATTATGTTTTGTATTATTAATACAAAAGCACCCGGCCCGCTAGTGACCTTTATAACATGCATACAAAGCGTTAAAAGCCTTACTAACATTTACTAAACATTGCCACTAAAATGATAAGAGAAGTGGTACAATTATTTTACCAGTTTTGCACGACTGGCCATCCACATCGAGGCTATATCCTGTAGCGCATGCGCAGGTTCGATTTGTTGAGCTGACTGGGAGGCAAAGATGTTCGCATTCACCATTGACGTCACCACAGGTACCTGGTACGCGCATGCGTATTGTGATAGAAAAATAGATTTGTTGTAAAGAGACGTTTCTATTGCAAAGTCACAGCCCGAGTTTTTGCCAACCAAGGGTAGAAAACGATGGGAAGCCATGAATGCAAAGCAAAAATAGAGAGCCACAGATTGTAACAAATGTTTCACAAATTTTTCAAAATAATAGTGTTGAGTTTGTTGTAAACAAAGCAAACAATCATGGGATGTCTTCATTTTATTTGTTTTCTTTTTGTATTATTATTGTTATTTATTTTTTTTTTTTTTTTAAGTTTGCAGAATATTTAATTTGGTCAAACAATCTGTTAACACGATTGAATTATTTGCTAACATTCGGCCGTCCATGCCAACCAGCGCGGTATGTTTATCAACAATAGAAAAGTCTATAATTTTATGCACTTTTGTTTCGATTAAAACTTTCATACGACTCGTCAGCAGAGGGCGCCTCAAGACCAGCAATTAAGACCTATACGCACCCATTACCCCTTGCAGCTCAAACGGTTGCACAAACTCGTCCAAGGTAATGATCCCTAGGGCTCGATTGTCATGAATAACTGTTTGAATGACCTCCCATGTGCCCTGATCTGTGACACGCAGCACTGTCACCTTGCCGTTGGCTTCGGTTGAGCGCCATGTTGTCGTGTATAGATGGTCCTTCAAAATAACACAGTATTAAAACGATTATTGTCGGTTAAAACCTGGCTTTATTTGTGAGTTCCTAAGGATAACAAAACACTAAGTGAAACAACTTTGCTTAACTCTGCAGAATACTCTTACTTAAGCCCCGTTTGATCGGTACAGTGCAGACAGGCTGTCAGACGATCGGCTATCAATGCGATACATACGTGTTTCCGTGTTCTACAGCCCCGCCCAGTTGTGTTAAGCTTCTACGAGAACGGTACTTGCATCCAACTTCTCAGATATAGAGAAATTACGTAACAATGATGCAAATTTAACATCTTCTAAACTGATGCGGTACCCTCTGCTAAAATACAGGATTTGAACTGCCCTTAGCTACCAGGCAATTTCGGTAGTCTGGTGGTAAGACATGCTCTAGAATGGCAAAGGTCGTGGGTTCGAATCCCAGCCGAGAAACATATGCCTGCGGATTTTTATCACATGACTCTGGGAAAGTACTGAGTGTACAGTGCTTTACACACAACAGTGTATGGGTAAAACCAAATAATATTGTCACTGTTTTCACGAATAGATACTTAGCTTTTTTATCCAATCTTTTATGCAAGTTTTAAGAAAAGCGCGTTTGGAGGAGGTATATTTTTGAAATAGCTGTTTTTGAGACTTTTTGTCAGTTGATTTGTTAATTAATTTACAAGTTTCATCGTGAAAACTGAACGAACTAGATCTAGAGTGAAGACCCTCGTGTACAAAACAATGCGGTAACGAAAGTGCCACTTCGTGAAAACAAGTTATCAATGTCACACAAAAATTCAATATCTCATCGTGAAAGCTCAAAAGACAAAGCACTTGATAACCAAATATTCTGTAAATCTCAAGTTCGTCTTATAGTGTGCTAACAAGTGTAACTACTAATACTACAGGTAATAAAAACTATTGCAATTTACCACGTAACTTGACGGAAATGTTGATGACAGAACATCGAAAATGTGCCAACAAAACAAAATTAATCTGACTTTTAAAAACAATGTCGCTTCAAGATAACGGTGAGCATATCGGCACGTTCACTTACTCCATAAATGGTAATGTCGAAGAAATCTGCGCTAGTTTGCTCATAGATGGTCCGCCGATTCGTGCCGTCGAATGTGACAGATTCGATTCTGTCCGTCCCTCTATCAGCAAAGAATAACCTAAATCGGTGGAGATATAAATTATGTTTATGTGTTCAACAAATGCCTCAACCAAAGAGTTATTTCAAGTCGACTTATTTCAGCTTAGTCGACTTGTAGTACGAAACTGAGTTGTCGCCTTCACCTAGAGAGCTAAGTTATACCTACGAGTCGACTTATTCCATATTAGTCGAGTTGACGTAAATGGCACTTCAGGAGCTCCGTAGATTTGAAATGGATTAGGCTTGACAAATGTACCACATGTAGCAATATTCTGTTCAATATGAAATATTGTACAATACGTTTTGTACTGGTTTCTTCAGCAGCTGCTATGGTGCTTACCTGTTTGTTGTGAAGTCGATAACCAGCGCGTTTGGTGAGGTAAGTCTGTCCTCTACTATGGCTATTCTCTCTGTGCCGTTCATATTGGCACGCTCAATGCGTCCTTCAGAGTCTTGAACACCAAGGAGGTCAGTCCAAAATATCCATCTTTAGGAAAACAAGACAACATGAACGGAGAGATACCACACCATCATTTCGAAAGTTTTGACTCCGAGTTTGACCTACTCTCTAAAAACTTCCGGGTCACAACTAACCCGGATTCACTACCAGAAAAGCTTCAAAAACAAGAAAAGCTATACTACTATACTAGCCAAGAGCCCCCCCCCCACACCCCCATCGAGAGAAGACAAAAAAAGAAGTTTCACTTTTAAATATGTCAGGAAAACCCCTGAAAATACTAATGGGGAAAATCCACACAATCAGGTGGGGACTAAACCCAATACATAGCGCCCCTGGTGGGAATTGAACCGGGGTCCTAGAGGTGGAAGGCGAGGAAAGATATCACTACGCCAGCCTGACCGCACATATTATTAGCATCTTTTTATGAACCTTACCCTTCAAACGGATGTACCACAATCCCCCTGGGGTTTACCACGTCATCATCGATGAGAATCCTGCGATCCGTGCCGTCATAACGAGACACGCAAATGTGGTTCAAGTCGAAATCGGTCCAGAAAAGGTTCAGCGCCAGCCAATCAACCGCAATACCTCGAGTGGAAGAGATGAGTTATTCTTCAACGAGTTACCCTATCGTTGTTTGGGGGTTATACGTCTTGAGAATAAGAGGGTCCAAATAAACTGTGCAAGTCTCGCGCGTATTCGAGCATAGGGACCTAGAGCTCGAGTGCGTCAAAACAATGTAATGTACCTAGGACCAAAGTGGTAAAAAAATGTTCGAATTAATTGTGCAAGTTTTGGACGGTCTATTCAGCGCGCCACCAAGAGTTATACCCAAGATGAGTAATTTTAATTGTCAAAATTACTCCGTTCCGTCGAAATGTTATTTCCTTCAAAGTCGCTTCGTTCCCCCAGAGAGTATTTTGTTTCCTAGACATAAATCACGTTCCCTTGAAATACTATTAGTTCAATGTCATTTCAAGGGAACGAAATGTCATTTCGAGGGAACAAAATACATTCCTGTTTTTTGATGTTTTTCGTTTTCGTTTATTTTTTATTTTATTTTTTTTTTTTACCTCTGAAATGTTTTCTTTACTGCTCCTTTGGGGCTTCGTACGGGAACGAGTCAAAATTACACTAACTATAAGCTACAAAACTTGGCACGCATTATTGAAAGGTTGGTGTGTTTTTTTATTATACAAAACCTGGTCGTCGTGTGCCAGGCAGAAGGACGTAATGAAAGTGTTCCCCGCAAAAAGGGGGTCATTACTATACCAAAAATCAATGTTTTTCTCAAAAACAGAGTGTTTTAAGATTGATCGTTTTCTGCATATCAGACTATGTGGGAAAAGTTGATCCCTTACTGACTTGGAGATGACAGACCGTGCACCGTGTCCCCCCCCCCCTCTTATATGCTTCTATGGGACCCCTAAAACAAGTGTGCAAAGTTTGGTGCTTTAATCCGGCGTGTCACGATTTTTTCATTATGACACCGGACTTGTATCCATTGAGGTATTTCTTCAGTAAATTAAACTACAGACACCTGTTCTTACCTTCAACACTTCCCAAACCATACAGTACAGTTCTCAACGGCTGCGATCCTGGGGCGAAACTGACCCGGAAAATCTTCCCTTCGAAAACGTCCGTGAAAAACAACAACTGTTGTCTTACATCAGTTGTCATAGCAACCACAAACTGCAATCCTTCGATAAAACAGTTAGGGTTCATCTCCAGCCTCGAGCTGTCATTTATCTCATATGAACAGATTTGCGTCTCTCTTGCCTCTATTATATTTACATCAGCAACAACTGCACAGTGAATAGCAATACAAGTGTTTTTAGACCATGAGGCAAAACAAAAATGGTATTCTGAACGAGACAATGTTGGTTGTACTGCTAGGCCGTTGTCATATTTATATAGAATAAAAATGAACGAGAGCAAAACTTTCTTTTATATCATTTTTAAAAAGAGCTAAACTGGTACTTTCATTTATTACAAAAATAATTTGTATCACTATTGACAAACTCACTAATCTTGATTTGAAATAGTGGATTATTCTCTACTCTATGTATTATTTAATTTAGTGGGGGGGGGTTCTTAGTGTTAAGTGCAAAGGATGTATGTTTAAAGGGAAAAAACTTAAGTGATAAATAATGCAAAATAAAGAATAGAAAATCTATTAAGGGAAAATTCAGCAATGCTTTAGTGAGAAATATGTATTTAAATGAGCAACAATCAGAGGGGGGTGACACCCCCCCCCAAAAAAAAAAAAAAACAATACAAGTGTAGAGGTAACTACAGGCACCTAAAACTCCCTGGTCAGTATCGACCTAGACTGGTCCCCTGTCTTTATCCTTGCGGATAAAGACAGGTACTGGTGTTAAGGCCCAAGGATACATCACGTAGCGTTGTTTTGTTCTGCGACTGTCCGTGTGAAATGAATGCTAGGTCAAAGGTACGTTTGGCAACATCCGGTCTGGCTGGTATCTGGCGTTATTCACGAGCCCCGGAGTGTAACATCAGATGTTCGGGCTAGTATCGACCCAGATTCCAGGTTCCACAGGGTCTGACCCTTCCAAGGTCAGGCTGACCCGGAAACTGGTCACAAATGAGATTGTGATTTTGGATTCTGCGTCAGTTTGACCCATTAGTAGGACATTCCTGACATGCATTTCATGTCAGACTGACCTAAAACTGGGTCAGGCCCCACGGGAATAGGATCCGGGTCACTTCTGACCCGAATCCGGGTCACCTCTGACACAGGATTTTTTTAGAACGTAAATCATGATGAACTTTTGACCCACCTCCTCCCGTCAAACCAATATCGTCAATTATTGTTTTGAATGATAAAAACTTAAAGCAAGGACAGCTTGAAGTTTGTTAGCTTGTGTAGTGGTGGAATCTAAACTGAATCTCTCGGGTAAGATTTGTCCCAAATGCTGGTTCCCATTCGGGATTCATTTCCGGGTCAGCTGACCGGGATAAAATGTTTTTGAAATAGGATTTTAGCCAGTTTTACCCATAGATCCAATCGCATGCCCTCGTGTACTATGTCCCGAGTTTATGTAACTCATATTTTACGTCAGTAAAATTTCTATGACGAGCATGGAAACAATGCTACAAAAAAACTGCATAAAGTAACAACTTACCATTCATGTAGTCTGTCCATTGACCAAACACCAGAATCATCATCATAACATGCAAGGAGTGTCCCATCTTAGTTGCTTTGAAAACCGTATTGTCTTCAAGTGTAACAAAAAAATTCAACGTTTTCTAAAGTCAAGTAAATAATAATAAATACGCCGGTTGTCAAATACACTGGACCAGTATAACACTACCTTTTACTGCACTGCAGAACAGGTTTAATTGTAGGCATGCGTGCAAGGAGCCTTGAGGCGGTATAATGCTCAGGTCATCCAGGAAGAAACGTAAACAAACCATGAAGGCTAAAGTTCTAGACAATTGACGGTCAATAGTTGCACCTTTAATTTGTTACAGCCTTGTGTAAGGGTGCAACTAATGCAAATAACCCGGTTGCTTTGGCATCACAAACTACTCGTTTGCTGTAGTGTAGGGAGATAAAGTAAAAGATGTAGAAACTAATCGCGCTTCATCTTGTTAGAAGTAGGTTCGAGGATCTCGTCATAATAGGGCCTTTATCAGGAACCTGCAGTTCTCAGTATAATTAATTAATGTAGTTCCGTAATGCGTGGATGGAGCTGCTTCTCAATCAGATGATCGTCACGAATGAAGAAGTTTACCTGGAACTTACTGACGCGTTTGGTAGGATGGTTAAAGAACTGAAACTATGTTCACGTTATGCCTTCATAAGAAACTTGAATTATGTATCTTTTGTGAGCAATAAGTATTTCGTAAACTCTGCGTTGTTCTTGAGACCTGTTATCCACAAATACTGATATTTAACTGTCCACAAAGTTTGTTCTAAGAAATGAGTGGAAACAGTCAAAAACCCTGCTGGTTTTGACCATGGAGCAATGACATGTTTTGACTAGCCGAGTTCACCACACCGTCTCCAGGGTGTTCAACCAGGAAGTAGCACATCACATTAACAGCAGCTTAAATCACTGGGGCTTAATGGTCAAGCATTGGTAAGACCCCCACACTGGTGTAGTGTTCCCCCAATCTCAGTATAATCGCAACCAACTTACGTCATCAAATACTGTTACATGCATGGGTGGGCATCTCCTTATTGTTCGGGATAGGTACAGTGGCCACTGTGGACAATCACCACAGTTATGGCTGGCTAATCCTAGTTAGACTGTAACAAGTCGGTTGCTGTCACAAGAGATTGCTTGAACCACTTTCACTTCACTGGACCACCTCTATGGAGGTGACTGGACTGACAGCTTTGCTAGCTGCACGAATATCATGCACATTTCAAGCTTTTCAAGCCTTCCAGGTTTCCGTTCCTTTATTGTTGACTATAGGCCTACTGTAGAAAAAAAGTTTATCAGAATTAAATTCCATAATATTGATCAAGGAAAGATGGGGTAAACCTTGTCTTTTCTCCACGTGAGTAATTTATTGTTCCCTTGTTGATCCAACTTGATCTGAGCATGGAGGAAGGATTTTTCTTCCTCCATGATCTGAGACTAAAGATGGGTTTATACAGAATGACGCAATCAAGGGGTGGGGTTTTTTCCAAAAATAAACACGCAAGTTTCTAATATTGTTGCAATTAAAAGTTATAAGATTGCCTGCTGCTCCCAGCTAGTCCCGTCACCTCTACATCCACCCCCCAGAAGTTAACAATGTCACAAAACAATAGCAACTTAACAGCTGGATTAGTTTATGGAGTATTGTCTTCCTGGTAGTTAATGAAACAAACGATGCCTCACAAGTGAACTTACTTAGTGTAGCTTGCAAATCTTCTGCGTAAAAAATGCTAAAGGGTGCTACTTGTGAACAAGAAGCACAGATTTAACCCGCACTATACTCTTCCACGAGCTGTGATTTGCACATCCTAGTACAGGGGACCATTGTTGTATCCAAAGGACAACGAAGCGTTCATAGACATCTAAGACTACACATTTTTCAATTCTTCATCAGTTGAATTCCTACTACCTTGTTACTACATTCAATGAATATGGGGGTAATTGCATTGAACTGCAATATAAAATGCATATTTTTATATTTTCTGGATCAGTATAACACAAATTATCGCGCGTATAGACAAAGTTAGAAAGCATCTTTGTCTCATGGGGACGTTTTGGAACACTAGGTGGCAGCAGACTTACCAGGTAAATCCCTTGTTAGTCAGCATTGTGCATTGTGCACATGTTCTGAACTTTTGTAAACAATATATGGGAATTTATCTGCTGCCACCTAGCCTTTGAAAGTCTCTCACCCCCCCCCCCCCATACATCAGGCATCATCCATGGCGCTGGCATATGTGTAGGGAAGATGTCTACCCATACAAACCGAGGATTTTAATGTCATTTTTTTCCAACAGAACTAATGCCCAAGTAAATTTTTGTTTTAATGATGCTTTTTGACGCGCTGAAATCATCCAGTAAGGGAAAAACAGTATGTACGAGTTCCCTTCTTGACGAAAAACTTCACTCCTGACATCAGGGCGCCCTCTTCCAGATCAACCCCAAAAGGGTTGACATCAACTACTTGTTCTCTGTGAACAAAACACTACATCCGGGAAATGTTTTTGACCCACTTTCTTTCATCGGTACCCGGCCCTCTACGACAGTTCCAGTGTTTAGCCAGGGTTTTGCGGTTACCAGCTGTCTGTGTTAATTTCACTGTACACCGATAATAGCAAAACAGGAAGAATTCTGTGTGGTGAGAAAACACAAGACTTCGGAATGCAGGTATATCTTCCAAAAAGAAGACGATAATTTCACCAAGTGTCTTTATTTGGCCACATCGGTTCCAACACGGCTATCTTGACTCAATAGATTACAATAAAAGGTTTGGAATTTATTAGTATTGTGTTATTTTCTATTTCGTAAAGTGAAGTGCTTTTTCGCAGTTTGATGTAAATTTAATCTGGTTCCGAGTCCAAACCTTCGCAGTTGTCGTGTAATGAAGTTTAGTAGTGGAGTCGGACTCCAGACGGGCCTGAACGTGTAATAAATTTTGTACTGAAATTTCTTTTCTTTTTTCACATTTATTATTATGATAGGATCATAATGTATTTGTAGCTTGTTTGAAGTTTCTTTTTTACATCCATCAGCAACTCGTAATGGTAGATGTTTTGGTAATTTTATACTTATACTTATTACTTGCTTATGTTCAAAAATTCAATTGCTGAATTGGCTTTCAATTCGTTGCACGATGATGGCCATGGCTGAACAGTCCACCTCCGTCATGTCCACCAGAAAAAAATCAAAACCTTTAGCAAATTACACCACATAATTTTGGTTTCTTCAACATGCAAGTTGTATGCTACAGCAGTGCTAATCATAGCCCCACTTGTGTGGCCAAGGGACAGGAAACCTGAATCCTTGGCCACACGTCGTCACCCATATTTTCGTCAGCCCACCGATTTAAAAATAGAGGCGCATTCCCTAGGGGCGGGTCGGCGGTTTAAACCACCTCAATGTGTTCACCTACCTCTAGCTTGACCTGGGTGTTTTGAGTGATTACATAAATAACAATTTCAAAAGATATTTCAATTCAAAATTTTCAACTTCATCCGAATTAGATTTTCGCGACATGTACTGAGCGCGGCCATTTTGGATTGATTCTAATCGTGCCAATCAATTCATGACGTCACCGGCCGGCCGGGTTGTGGGCGGAGCGAAGATGCGCACATTGCAATGGTCGCTTTATGTATCCGCTCCGCCCACAACCCGGCCGGCCGGTGACGTCATGAATTGACAACCTTCAAACTTCAAAGTCCTGTTCCAAACTTTTTGCCCTTCACAAAATATCAGCTATGCTACAGTTCTTTTCTTTTTTTTTATCTGATCTTGCCTAGACCCAGTAACTGGGATGCTGTACTCTTTTTTCTCTAAATTTTGACATCTACAGTTATACTATCAAAATTATTTTTAAAGGAGTATAGCGCTCCAGTTACTATGGTTTCTGGGTCTAGATCATGCCAAAATTAGGCTTGATGTCATTGTTCTTTACCAACACAAAATTCACTCCACAATTTTTTTTGTAAAAAACCTATAATTTCTCACTGTCATTCAGAAACCTTTTAGAAACACACGAACATGAACTGAAGGTTATCATGGAGCAACGTTATTATGCCCAGCATACCATTGATTACCAGCAGGAGGCTTGCAATTATCACATGTTGGAGAGACCAAACTGGTATGCTGCACATAGTGATCCCGGCCTCCAGGACATTTTTTTAAAACGTATCTACATGTAGATCATGTCTATCAGTCTTCTGTTCGCATGTCTGTAAAAGTTTTGGCTTGTATCCTCCGACGATAAATGGTTAAAGAAAATATAAATGTTCAATCCAGGTGTTAATTTGGAGTTGGATAAATGACTTTCAACGTTTCAATCCTGTTAAGAATACTTAACCAAGACATTTGAGAAGTATATGTAACCATGATGCAAGGAAATTCACTGTTGAAAGCACCTCATGCGGTCAAAAATTGACATTGTACGCTTTTTATTCCTTCTTAACACAGATATGGAACCATCGTAGGTAGAATGATTCTGAGCGAGTCATCCTGTTCATCGACTTTCGTCTTTTGCAACAAGTTTCCAGAGATTCAGTTCCAATCTTGAACTCAAGACAATTCCCGTATTCCGTCAAACTTTACAGACTCCCCAAACGCTTCAGTTGCTGAACGTATTTTTGTAGTAGACACTGGTGCTAATTTATTCGGAACCACAATGAGTACTGCAACAACCAATGGAGGCAGCAGCCAGTCTGCCCTCAGTCCAGGGGTCAGTCCTGGGGTCAGTGGAAGAAAGCGGACTACTAACAGAGCTTACAAAGCAGAAGATCAGGCACTCTCAGAAATCACACAGGAGGTAAGCAGATACACAGGGTTCGAAATTAACTGTCGCCCAGTCGCCAAATGCGAGTGAAAACAGCGGCGGGCGAGTCAAAACCCTTCCTTTACTAGCCCGCCGGGCGAGTCAAATAATTTTTCCTTTTCACAATAAATGAGGGGTACACTACAGTGTTAAATTCTGTACTATACACAGCGTTGGGTTAAGGCTATTCAAGCATCGACAACTTTTGCCGATTGAGGGCGTTGCAGGGCAAAGTTCATTGACTTTTTTCTCAACCGTGCGTCGTTGATCGATCGTTAACACGAAGATTTCATTGCAAAAGAAGTTCTATAAAACCGATTCTCAAATCACAAATCCATGAAAATGGTTGTTCATTAAAAAAGGATTATTGAGGGCAGAAATTAGGGGACAAGATAGTCCAAAAACACAAATTTCTGGTGTGTGTGTGTGTGGGTTTTTTTTTTTTTTTTTTTTTCTTTTCTTTTTTTGATGCTACGAAAATTGTGTGCATCAATACATACGGGCGAGTGAAAAAGCTTGCGGGCGACCCAAGATCTTGGTTGACTCGTCCGGCGGGCGAGTGAAAAAATAAGGTTAAGGGAAACCCCTGATACACACGTCCAAATGTTCATCGCTGTTTATCCATGTTACTCAAATACTTGATACAATTTTGATAAGATGTAATTATTGGTTGCGCAATTGGTCTATTAAGCGTCTCGCTTTTAGTACTCATGTGTCATGAATGGGAGTTGAACCCATGATGCGCTAAAGTAAGTAAAGTAGTAAAGTTTGTCCCGAGCCATTATAGCTCATCAGGCCATTGTTTATATCCGGTTTCCATGGCTTTAAACGACTGAGAATATTTATATTCCCCCTGGACAGAATGCCAGTCCATCGCAGGTTACTCCCCAGCTCTCGCCGGTACCCAGTTTGTACTCTGGGTGGAGAGAAGCAATTATGATTAAAGTGCCTGGCTCAAGTACACAAGTGTCGCGACTGACCAGGCCAGGATTCAAACCCACATTCTGCAAGAGAACTTGAATCTGCAGCCCTAAACTGCTCAGCCTTGACACCCCACAACACACACACACTAAACCATACTCAGTTTATCATTCACCTTTACTGTGAAAGCAAAGCGAGCTTCCGAAAAACAGTGCTGATTGTTAACATTATGACACTAAATGTCCTCATTGCTTTAAAAGATACTTTTGCTTTTGAACCATGCTTATGATAAAGACAAAATATTATTACAACTTGATCTGTACATTTGTATACACTGTACAATGGTTATTTTTCAAAGACAAGTTTACTTAAATAGCAACCTTGCTTAGTTTGTTGTCACTGTGAAACACTGACTTTGGTGTTCTGTCCACAGTGGTAGGTATCACTGTATTAAAGACATGTTCATGCAATGTACACCATGTATGTGTACATGTGTACTATACTATATTCATTAATAATCCCTTTATCTTATGTTCTGTTGTTTGCTCAACAGACTTACGCCTTGATTAATAGTCACTAGCCTGGCATACAAACAATTGTCAAGAGAGATGAAGGATACACACATGTAGTTGATCCTTGCTACTTGGGTAGCAGATTGGTAGCCTGGTGGGCCAGTCCAAAATGTGCTACCAGTTAAATACCAGCAGAGCGGACCAGTGTCAAATCTGTGGTTATTTAACATAAAATTCCTATGTGGGCAATCAATTAGAGTTATTTATCCCTTGGGGCTAGTCATACTAGTAACAAATCAAGGACATGGAGTTAACTTACATGGAGTACAGCAGTACATACCAAGGCCAGGGTCAGATACATTTCCAGTTTTACTGAAGGCAAGGGACTTTCCATTTCTATTAATTTAAGTGTTTAGCAATTTATACAAAAATATAAGTACTCTTGCGCACTACCCAAAAACGGGTTCACTAGACTGGACTTTGAGGGGAAAAAAACCTGCAGTGACATTTATGTACAATGTATGCATACATTTTACATTGCACACAGGTTATGGAAAATATGCCTTTTTAATCTCCCCATCGCCCTTCACAGGGCATGCAGCTCAAGTTTTCCTGCCTTGGTCTGGTGCATGTTTGTGTCAGGAAAAAAGCTTGTTTTGCATTTTTTACATTGAAAAAAATAGTAATAAAGATTTAAATTGTCAAATAAACACCAAGTGGTGTAACTCATGTTCGCCTAACGGTTCTGTGATTGGTCGAAAATGCCTGAGCTCATTTCATGCGCACACAAAACGGTGAGGCATTACACTAAACGTTTGGGTTTTTTTCAGCTCTACCAAAAATCAAACCCCATTAAGTTACTGTTGGGAATAAGTAGACAATTCTTCCAACTCTATTTGTTTTAATTTATATTTTTGGTGGAATAATTCATTAAAAATTCAAACATACATTGTAAATTAATCAAGTACATGTAAGTTTAAAAGTGCTGAAGGTTAACCGACCCCAAATGCATTTATATAATAGGTTAATCAATCCTGAATCCATTGCTTATTATTGGTTTGCATTTTGCTACCCCATTAGAATAGCAAAAATAAAGAAATAGAGGGACAAAATTTGAAAAATCGTTAAGTTGGGAAAGGCCTCGTGGCTTTGTGTGGCCTGTGGTTCAAGCCGCATTGCAGCTACTGTGGTACAAAGCTGTCTAAGCCACAAAGGTATTGACGAAAGGCCAGGTAAAAACCTAAACTTTGACAAATTTTTAAATGTAAGATTTAATGCAGACATATCATCGTACGTGGTACCAAAAAATAATAATGTGCGTACCAGGCATGCAACTCTTCCGCGTTTCCGCGGATTTCCGCGTTTTTTAAAATGATCAGCGCTAAAATAAAAATAAAAAAATTAAATAAAAAAAAATTAAAAAAAAAATTTTTGGCGATTTTTTTTTTTTAAAGCCTTATATATGCTTGGCAACAACAATGTACAACCACAATAATGTGAAATAAGCCTAGTACATGCTAAGAATGCACCTAAGAGCATAATAAACCTCAAAATTTTCTAGGGTACCATTGTGGATCTCATGTCCCTTGGCGTTTTGGCTGCCTCGCTCTGCGCTTGCGTTGTGCCTTTGAAAATTTCCTCTTTTTTTTCATCGGGCAGTTGCATGCCTGGCGTACATGTACAATTATGTCTGTTATAAGCTTGGTGTGTGTTACTGTACCCTTTGCACTATTTTGTAGGATGTATTTTGGGGAATTGCTGTTTTTCATCGTAAATCATATGTGCCTGTCAGTGCTCACAATAACCAGATGCCCTTTGCATTTTATAGACTGCAAATCAAACAAATCGCATCAGCGCTAACAAGGTGTGAAATTGTTCCTTACACCCTGATCATCCAAGCAAAAGTGTGTAGCCAACTAGCATTTGGTTCTCACTGCATACAAATAAGCTCAATTTCAGAAATGATTCACTTAATAAAAATGTATGCAGTGCTGTGATCAAGTTACACGTACATGTACAGTGTACATGGATTGGGTTATAATTTACATGTAAGCCTACTACAGTACTTTTAAGTACAGTACATCGTGTGTGTTTATCAATGTTTTTTCTGAATTCTGCAGTCTGTAATTTTTCAAAAATCTTCAAGATAAAACCAAATAGAGTGTTCCACATTGCACAGTAGGACTTTTAAAATCAAGATAAACACTAAGTAGAAAACATTCCGAAGGTCATGTTGCAATTCAACGTCTTTCAGCCAAACTTCAAAAATGTTGGTCCAGAATGCCCTCACAGTTTTGACAATTCCTGGTAGAACCCTGATAGTGTACATAAATGTTTACAATACTGTATTGTACATTCTTGACAAACATTTGAACAAAAAATGTTTAAAAAGAAAATTACATTGTACTGAACACAGACTTTGTATTTTATGTACAATGTTTAGGCCTAATGCATATTTTTTTAGTATAAACTCATTTTCTATGATCCTCCCTTTAATCAATGTTAAAGAGGGGCTCCAAGGTAAAATTCAGTTTTGTGATCCACTCATTTTCCAATACGTAGATAGAGTCCTCATAAAAACAGGAGGAAAAAAGTCTTTAACCTCACACTAAAATGGTGTCAAATGCCGTTTTCTTTGATAGTTTTCAGAGCGAAATTTGAAACATGACGTCATTAGACATAAAAAACAAATGGGTCTGTACGTATGTACATTCAAAAGATGACTTTTTGTGTCAGTCAGAAGGTCAAAGTCCTGAGTGATTGAATAGATCATCAAAATTCTTGAATGACCTACATGTAAAGTCCTACAAATTTTCTGCACAAAAATGTACAGACCATGAATGTTTTGGGATACTGACAAAAAAATGCACCTAAAGGGTATAAACATAGTGGCGTTTTACAATGTGTTAACAGGGCTCAAATTTGGGGGAAAAATTCACAAGACTGCAGGGCTTGTAGCTCAAAACTTTTACTGGACCAGAACATTTGTTACAAGACCGGAATCAAAATGAGAAGAACACTCTACACAGTTTCACATTTGAGCTGTTTTTGTACCAAGCACTAAGAGAAGATTTATCAAGTTTTTCTTGTGGGTAATACTTCAATACTCAATTGATCAAATTAATTAAAAAATACAGTGACGTGTTATTATTCAAAAACACAAGACCGCCGGACTTGTACGTTCATAAGTTTACTGGCCCCGACACTAAAATCACTGGCCTCGGGCCTGCGGTCCAGTGTCAAATTCGAGCCCTGAGTTAACCTAAGGTTGGACACTTGCAATTTTTTCCCCATTTTCGTAAGGACTCTATTGGAAAATAAGTTGATCGCAAACCTGACCTTGGAGTCGCTCTTTAAGTTTGCTTTATCACCGACGATGAAAATGATAGTGGGCGTCTTTTTTTACCACCAAGAGGAAGTATAGATTGTAATGATATGTATTTATGGTAGGCAGATGGTTTGTCTTGTGCCATTATCGGACAGCACTTGAAGGTGTCACAAAGTGCAAGTCAGTTTCTTGTGTACTGTACACTCGGTTTGTTAACCTATTCAGAGAATGCATAGTTACTGACTTTAATGATGTTTGTTGTACATGTACAAATTCAAAGGTGCTGCACAGTTTTGCTCACCTATACTTTGTGCAGTGGTTTGCTTACTACTGTAGCTTTCTAACTGAAGGAGAAATGTTTTATTGAACAGAACAATTAGACTGCAAGTCTCATGCGTATTCGAACATCAAAGGGTGTGAGTTTGTTTCCTTCACATGTTTAATAACATGGTTAAAATGTGTAGTTGGGACCACGGCTCACAAAGTGTTCTAATTTGTGCGAGACTTGCACAACCTATTGTTTGACTGAATCGGAAAAGTTCATTTGATGCGTATTCATCCTGTAATTTTTTGGTTTGTCTTCAATCTAGGCTGAGGCTCGCCTGGCTAAGAGGCGTCAAGCGAGGGCCGAAGCTCGTACTATCAGAATGAAAGAACTGGAACGAATGCAGAGAGAGGTAAGATTTCCGCTTTTACTCAACCTCGTACCCAAGGTGCTCTACACTGTAGGAGTCAGTCAATGTCGGTGTGTATGAAGGCAGGGGATACCAAAAGTTTGAGCTATTTAGTACACACTATCCGTGGCAACAAGGTTGACTTAAAATTGTTTAGTGTGTGAATGCTCTTCATCTGACCATTATACTGGATGCAATAGGGGCCATTAATACATGCACATCAAGAAGATTAATTTATGACAACATTTTGCCCTATGTCGAAAAATTTGGGCAACAGTGTACTAAAATTTCCTTGGGGCAAGTACAATGCAGATTTTACTAACCATACTAGCCCGATGGGCTTCTTAATAAACGGTTTTAGGTGCAGGGGCCTGCCAACATACTGTAGTCTGAAAATAACTCTGAAATCTAGAGGCCCTATTCCTGATACCTGACCTTGTCTGAGGCAAATGAACAGGGAATATGAATAATATATGGATTAACTTCCTTTTTAAATTGTTCTGTGAAAAACTGCAAAGGGGGAAGAAGTCACTGAAAAGTTTTCCTGTGAAAGGCAGTTTCCTTTGAGGCCTGCATGTATCTTTTGCAAAGTCTTAACATGAAGTTTCTTTTTCGATTTCACATAAAACGGGTTTGTATTTAAACTCAGTGGTGTGAGGGAAAGTTGTTACTTTCATACATGTACAGTATGCAGATCTCGAAATACATTTGTACAATGCAACCCACGGCACCCACAGCAATTGCCGTGGTGCCTGTGCTTTTGCTGAGGTGCCCTTTGCCAAGTTCCAATACAAGTTTACGTTTTCCCCATGGAGTGCCCCTTACTAGAGAAAAAAATTGCCCTGCCCCTTCTAGAGCGAAGTTCAAGGCCTGAGTATGTTTTGTTCAGTCGTATCCAAATTGGCGACATCAGCCACTTTACTTCAATGCATGATGATGCGGAAAATCTAGCCAGAGCCGTAGCCGTAGATGTAGGCGGAATTTGGAAATGGCCTATGTCTGTAACTGTACAGTAGCTGTAAGCTGTCACATTTGTTGATTAAGCCTGGGGAAGAACTTAAACTGAGTTTCGAAAAGTCTCAGTAAACCATCCATATTGCAATAAAAAAAGAATAATTCACCAATTTTATCTTAGCCTATGGTACATTTGTCTGAATAAAATTGTACCTTTGGGTGAAAGTCTTTGTTATATTTGACATACATTGTACGTAGCTATCAGAAAAGATCAAGGCTAAAAGGTTTTTCCCTTTTTTGATTTTGTTTCTTTCTCTTTTGATCATTTAGGCGGAGGAGCAAATGGACAAGGAATATGAGCAACAAAAAGAGGAAAAGAAAACAGTAAGTTTTTCTACTCGGGACCTAAATCCCAGCTGGGTGTGTCAGGTCATGTGCTGACCCCTAATGTCAAAGTTCAATGAAGGTCATGCTACTTGCTAGTTGAATTACACGCCTACGTACATAACATGTAATATGTTTCACACCAAAGGCACTTGCTGGGGGTAGTCTTAAGTTGTTATTTCCCTAGTTGGAACATAGAGTATAACGTAGGTGTGGTTATACATGTAGGTGTTTGCAAGGATCTGGAAACGGTGAAAAAATTTAGAGTCCAAAATTGAAAATATGACCACCTGAATTCATGAAACTATGGTTGGTTAAAGAGGAGCTCCAAGGTCAAACTCAGTTTTGGTAAATGCACTCATTTTCTAGCAGTTGGGAAAAAAACTTCTGTAAGCTCACTTTAAAATGGTGTAAAATGCTGTGTTTGATTTCCATCAGGTGCAAGTTTTGTCAAAATCCAAAAATATTTGATTACCTCAAATTTCAAATTTATGCTTTGTTTTTGTACAGATAAAGTTAACTTCATTCCTGAATTTGGATGCTATTCAATCAAAACAGTATTTGATTTGACATTTTGACTACCACAAAAACAATTTCCTTGTAATGTACATTGCCCCCATTTGGAATGTTTGATGGTCGGTGACGTCACATTTCAAATTTTGCTGTGAAAGAGTAGGGACTACCAGATAAAATGACATTTTACACCGTTTTAATGTGAGGCTAGAGACTTGTAACTTTTTCCTGACTTTCATGAGATATCTATTGAATAATGAATGCATCACAAAACTGAATTTGACCTTGGAGCCCCTCTTTGAAATCCTACTTTCCTAGTGAGACCCTCATGTAACTCAGCATCAACATGTTTGGACTCTGGACCACCCTTGTGGTTAATTACTGAAACTAAGATTGGTACAGTATGCCTGGCCCATTGATACAGGCATGGTGTGTCATCTTTGAGAAGGCAGGGCCATTTTTTATTTTGCAAAGGGCACTTCCATTGGAAAATCTTAAAGCCTATGGCATGTATGGCAGCGTTCTCCCTTGACAGGGGTCCGATGCCAGTTACAGCACCTGAGGACCAGTCAAAGTTCACTCCAAGTGGTTCAGCTTGATAGTTCAGGGCTGAAAAGTATGTATTTGTTATGAATTACGGACAAAAGTGAAAATGCCAACGTAGCAGTGAAATGAAAAACTAACTGGTCCTGCTGGCTAGTCAGTGAAAAGTTAAGGGCAAACCGAGATGGGAAACTTTTGAAGGGGCACCAAGGCCAAGACCAGGGGCCTCCGTGTAATTCTAGGACTCATTGATTTAAAGGACATTGTTTGATAACATTGCATCCTTCAAACTCAGACAACTTTCTGAAATGGATTTGGACTGTGGGGCGCAATGTGTTTAATTACAGTAAAATGTATCGACCCATTGCACTGACGTCATACTGGAAGCTGCTACAGTCATTAGTACATTGTGATGTCACGCTACTGGAATTTCATCTTTGAGAGGGCAAGGCCATTTTCATATTCCAAAGGGCACTTCAATCAGTAAATCTTAAACTCTATGGGAAACTTTTGGAGCAGCACCAATGCTAAGACCAAGGCCGAAATTTCATAGAACTGTCGAAGCACAAAAACTAGCTACATGTAAGCACAACAAAATTATCCTTACCAGATTAAGGTTACCAGCCAAAATACCATGTCAAATGTACCACTTTTGACTGGTGTCCTGTTTACTTTTTGCTTCGGAGAAATATTTTCTGCTTTTAACCTATGAAACTAGCCTGTTTGACCGCTGTGTAATTCCAGGCGTGATGACATCAGTATTGAGACCCCCCAAGTTAACGGTTATTCTTATTACACTCAAATGCTTACTTTACTCGGAATGTTTCATGTAGCATCGCCTCAGACAAATCATGGTAAACTTGCACGGTAATCACTGTGGTATCCTTGTAGTACATGTGCCTCCTCTTGCTTTTGTTTAATATGTTGAGAGTAATGTAAGCCTTGGGTATATTTGAGTGCATCAATGTATTTATTTTCAAAAAAATTCCAAATTAACAAGACTTCTGACTATTTGCTCCTTCAAATCATTCATACATTTTCTTTTGACAATTTTACACATATAAACAGTTGTACATACATACCTGTACAGTGTACTGTACACGTAAATAAAAAGAAATGAAACAAAATTTATTTGTTTATTTATTACACATCTAAACTGCCAAAAGTACAAACTAGCCCCAATAGCATAATGAATCTAGGAAACAAGAAGAACTGCTCACTTTGAAATGTAGACATGGTACATGTAGATGTGGGAGGAAAACCCCATCAACAAGGAAAACCATTGCAATCAGAACCTGAAAACAAGCCGGATTTCAATCTGAGGGTGGGTTCGAACCGGGGTTCACAGAGATGAAAAGGCAGGGAAAGAAACCACCCAGCCAACCTGATCAATCTCACTCATTACCCCCACCTCACCCCACATTTCAAGATCAGTAGAAAAACTGAACTCAGTTGGGTGATTACTGGCCATCGACCCATTCCAACATTGTTTATTCCCTGCAATTTTGTAAACTGCAACATGTCATGATTTTTCAGGGCCTACGTACATAAGCCCCAAACTCTGCTTCCAAGTTGATTAAATATCGGGTTTTTTTTTTTTTTTTTTTTCAATCATGTAAAGCCGTACAATTTTGATTTTTATTTATTATCCCATGTAACACCAACAAAAATTGGGGTGGTATTGTGCACTAATGTGTCGCTTTAATTTGAAATGCTCCCCTGCATGCACACAACCTGTATAAAGTTTCAAGATACATGTAGTGACCTTTTTGTTTTGTGATGTACAAATGTAGTTGTTGTCTTTTTGCATAGAATTTTTTAGCTGTAACAGGACTAATGTATTTGTTTGTGTGTTTTTTTGTTCTGTTGTTTCATGTTTTTTTTTATATTTTATTTTGTTATAAATTCCATTGTGGACTATGTACTACAGTGAAGGTGAACATACACTGTAGTTCATGATGGGTATCGGGTGTGTACATGTTTATATTATTAGAATGTGTAAAATCATGTGACGTGTGTGTCTGTTGTTTGAACACTGTGTTTGGTCTAGGGGTTTCCATGCCCCATTTCCTTTGTTTATTTTCTGAGTGTCTGTCAGCTTCATGTACTTATAGTATGTACATGTATGGTGCAGTGTAAGGTACCCAATGTCATTAGTGTATAGACTAATAGAGATGAATGTTTGCAAAGCTACTGCTGCATCAATAACCCACCCGCTTAGCCCCCTACCCCCCATGGATCTACACGCTGCAATTCCAACCTGCATAAGTTTCAACTAGTAAACACTAAGTAGTAGGCTATCATTTTGTGTGCATGTAAATGGTCAAAGGCAATTATTTGTTTAAAGGTAAAATAATTTACCCTTGTTGTCTTCCCCCTGTATGTTACCCATTGTGTGATTTACTGATTTATTACTACATTATTAGGATAAGTTTCCTGACTTTATTACGACACCATAACAGTAACTCAACACCTGCCCATGATTATAACCAGGGTTCTCCTCATGCGCAAGCTAGCGTATCAGGCCGATACGCGCAAATTGCAGGCCGATACTTGCCAATAATATAAAGTTGGCCATCTTTACGGGCAAATCAATTATATTTGTATACGCACAATTGTTTGTTATGCATAATACTGTGTGCTGCTAGAGTTTTATCAAATTCATTGCATGGTTGGTTGGTTGGTGAAGTATTTTCCTGCATAGAAATAATAGATCGCCTGACGCAACTCAAATCCAAAACCTAACTTGCCCGTAAAGATGGCATCTGACGGGGATTCTCTCATACAGAATCGAAAGCAACAGCTGGCAAATCACGGGGATTGAATCTGATCTTTTTGGAGTAGTGTTAAGGTTTTTAAACAAAAAATATTGCCTAAAGAAATCGCAGCAGACGGCTCCTGTCATTGTTCAGGTCTGCTATACTTTGGCCTGAGCTGCTGTCGTTTCTTAGAAACTGGTTGTTAATTTCCTGTATGTTTCTAAAAATAACATGAAAGCCCCTTAAATGCTTCAAATGAAATCCCTGACGGCCAACTGCATTTCCTCTCCCTTGGATTACAACTTGACAAAACAACCTTTGCACGAATCATTGGTTGAATGATCCGTCCCGCCAGCTGTTGTGATTTGACGTAATGCTGTGTGTGAGAGTATTTTTGTAAAATCCAGATGCATGAACCCTTTGGTGTATTTATAACCAAGCTGTAGTGTTGTTTGTCTTTTAAAGGTCTAAGAAATGACAAAATGGTCGCAAGCAGTGTTCATGTTTTGTGTGATCAACCATAGGCCCTATGAAATCACAAACCTGTGAAATGTTGGGCTTAATCCATTGTTAGTCGAGAGAAAATAGTGACAAACACACTGTCTTTAATTTTGGTTAGAACAACGGAAATCAGCTGTTGCATTTATTCTTATGGTTTTCCAACAGTTTTCTTGAAAATAACTTCATTTCAGAGGGAAATATTTTACAGGAAAGCAAATTTTCTTGTATGAACTTTATAATCAGTAAGCTTTCAGACTAAAAATAAACAATTGGTGTCTTTTGACAGTTAAAAATCCTTATGCTTATTTTTATTTATTTATTTATTTATTTATTTATTGATAACCCTTAACCAACGCGGTTAATTGCCACTAAGAGGTATTATCAAATAAGAAACTAGAAAGCACTGAAAACATTCAATAAAATAAATATATAAACATTTAAGAAAGCCATTAAAACCATAAATTCAACTGTGCAGGCTCTGCAAGCTTGATTATTTGGTGAACATTCATAATCAAACAATTTCGTTGATTTTTCAATCATATTCTGTCGGTCAAATGAAATGTCTCACAGATATTTTATAATCTGCATATCGTAGGTGTATCTGTAGTGAATGTTTCGACACTGAATTAAACTTAATGATTATATTGCATAAAATTAGTTGTGATATGAGATTCTGACTGAATAATTTCTTTGTCTCGGCAGAAAATTGGGGGTGCAGCTCCACCCGTGGTACCCAACTCCAGCGGAGGGAACTCATCGCGGCGGGGTAGCGAAGACTCCACAGAATGTGAAGCTGCTAGCATCAAGGTAAAAAGACTTCCTCGGAATGAGAGAACCTCATTCATACTAAATATTCTCACATGGGTCCTTGGTGAAATTTCTCATGGTTGTCTCCAGGGCATTCTACACACTTCTCATTGCTTATTCATATGTTTTACCCCCCTTTTAAAGCTACGGTGTGAATCAGTTACTACAGATGCAGTTGTACATGTGTGAGAGGGAAGTTTCTTGTTTGTACTTTCTCAGACTTTCACTTCAGGTCCTTTGTGAAATTTCTCATACATGTACATGTAGGGTTCTTTGGAAACAATCTCCCAATACTGAAAACTATTAGCTAAAATATGTAAACAAAAACATTTGCCAAGTTCAAGTTCCCTACTTTTTATCTCTTTTACTATCTTGGTTTTATTCTTTCTTTTTTTCGTTACTTTTGTTAAAATATTCCCGCAACTTAATGTTAAGTGTGCATAAGGTAAAAAAAAAATGTACACCCGCATCAGGTCCAAATCTAAGAGTTTTTTGTTTTTGTTTTTATCAGAGACTTAAATAGTAATTTGGGGTTGAAAAAGTAATATTGACTAGCGCGGGATTTGAACCTGCGACCTCTGGATTCAGGTAAATTTAAATTGTTGCGAGTGTGCTAGCTGGACTTACAGGTATTAGACCAGACAGAAGGATACATGTACATGTCAAGCACATCCTTTCAACGTTACTCCCAGGCTAATGGTTTAACGAGCAATATGGGTAAGCCGTGAGACTGCAGCAATTTTTTCACCTTTGTGTAGCCACAGACGGAGGAAGAGACACCAGAAGAACAGCCACCATCCGATACCCTTCAGATGGTTTGTATTTAAACAAAGGCACTTAAATGCATTTGATGCAACCTGCAACCTAGACGTTTATCGTGGTGTGACTATCTTAGTTTATGTCTATTTGAGCGGGCAGGGCCATTTTCATTTTGCACAAGGCACCTCCATCGGAAAATCTTCAAGTTTCGAGGAAACTTTTGAAGGGGCACCAAGGCCAAGACCAAGGTCCAATTTCATAGAGCTGCTTCAACAGAACATGTTGCTTAACAAAATTTCTGCTTAGCAAAAATAAGCATGATACCAGTCACAGATTGTACATAAGACATGGTATTTTAGCTGGTAACCTTATTCTGATTAGCACAAATTTGTTGTGCTTAGCTACTTTTTTGTGCGCATTTCTATGAAATTGGGTCCAGACAACAGATGGCCTCCTTGAATTCCAGGCCAGTTTTTGGTTATATATGGTGGGGTAAACTGGGGTTGTATTTTAATTGGGAATGAGCTTTGGCCAAAATAGCCTGACCCCTTTCTTCTAAATTAAGAATCAGCATTACTTATTACTGTTGCACATAGGGAACATGACAAGGATAGTTGCTACTCGATAAATGTCTATAGCATGTGGTGCTTGTTATACAGTCAGCCCTCCCAATCTAAAGTCATGAAATAGTTGAATTTTACTGGCATACACCCAGTGCCAGTCTTCAGTGTGGTAAAATGGGGTGTGGTATAATGTGTGTGCATTGCTACTCCATCCTTCGAAACCTGACAGTGGTGTGGTTTTGAGTGACCTGTGTATCAGCTAACCTACATTTTAGATGCTTTACTAAGAATTGAGATGGTTTATGGAAGATTTCCTCCATGTGAATTAAATCTCTTTTTCCAAGTGTTGGTTCCAGGTTCTTTTCAGAACTAAATTCTCCAAACAGAGATTTAATTCATGAATATCGTTAGTACCCGTAAACCTACTCAATTCTTACACTTACACTGTACAAAGCTTTAAATGTTAGTTTAATGGTAAACTGATTATAGGGTAGAGCAGTTTGCCTATTATTCCACTGGTAAAGCTGAACCATGCTCTGTGAAACTGCATGCGGTGTGAACCACGGAAGGCATGTGTGCTTGACACAGAACGACAAACTACAATTGGTTATGGTCTATACCATTAGTCATAGCATGTGCATTTTCCTAATTAATAAATGAGCCCCAAAAAGATTTTTTTTTTTCAAAGGAAATGTTGATGATTGGCTTAGGCTGGTGGAATTTTTTTTAACAGAGACAACTGTGAGTGTGACTATTCATAGGTTGTGCATGCTTCTGATTTTAAGCCTGTGTTATTCGGGCATGATATTCTTCCTACAAGTTCTCTAGGTTTTTGAAAAATCAGAAAATTGTAATTAAATAGCCTTAAGAATCGATAACATTTTTAAAGCCCACATCGTGCGTATAATGTACATGTAGGTCAGCCCTTGTGAAATGTCCCGACTGTTTTTCCAAGGACCAAAATGTCATGCCTGGTTCTTAACCCGTATCTGCCTAACTACAGGATTTCCTGTGGAACACAAATGCTGTTATTGCACCTACTACGGGAAAACCCGTAGATAAACAAGGAGTTAGTGTCATTCTTTACACTGTCATTACTAGCGATAAGAGTGGGGGAGCATGGCGAAACATATCACATTAAAGAGAATTGATGTGCTCTTTCCAACAGTATACAGTTTGTTGGAATGTTTGCTTGTAAGGCAGTTAGTAATGAATGTTTATTGTAATGCAGCAATAAGCGTTGCATTGGGAATTGGCAAAACAGCGTTTATGTACTGTTACCAGTCAGGCAGATACGGATTAAGACAAAATGTATAAAAAAAAAAAAAAAATAGAAACCTTGTTCTAGACAGGAACTGCTAAAGATTCAATATCAGCGTTATCCTTACAGTTTTGCCCCAGGATGTTATTATAAATGATAAATGAATTATACACGCAAACTGTACTAGATACATATTTAGAGTATATTGGAAATGGAGAAAGAAAAAGAACAAATTACGAGTCACTAACCTCATATTAAAATGGTGTAAATTGCCACTGTGTTTGATACCATTCAAGTGCAACTTTTTTTATAACCGAAAAAGTTTGGTGCCATTGCATTTCAAATATGGTCTGTACAATTTTTTTTCTCTGCAAAGAATCTTGATTTCATTCCTGAATTGTAATGATATCCAATCAAAACAGCCTTGAATTGTGACCATCAGAAGAGCGTCAAAATTCCTCTTTGAAATGTTTGTTGTTGATGTCCGTTGACATCATGTTTCAATATTCGTTCTGAAAGAGTACCAAATAAAACATGATGACACTTTTACACCATTTTAACTTGTGATAGAGAGTTGTGATTGTTTTCCCTCTCTCACGAGTGCTCTATCTATTGGAAAATGAGTGCATCACAAAACTGAATTTGACCTTGGATCACCTCTTTTAAAGGCCTTGGTGTAAATGTTTCCGCCTCATTTCTTCTTTTTGAACTTTCTTATGAAGTGGGTAGCAATATTGTGCCCCTAGACTGAGCATGAAGCAAATAGTTTGGCCTGTGAGAAGTGTTGCATGCAGTGACTTGGATTTGCATTGATCCAGTGGATTTGAATAATCTACAAAAATCACGTTTGGTATTTAGGCCTATTTTTGATTTGATTTTCCAGGCTTGCTTCAGAATACAATAATGCTTGAATTTAGTTTCACTTTTTAATTTTCAGTAAAGGCAATGGAAAAGGTGTGTTTTTTAAGCATTGTGAACTTTTGACCGCAGAGCGTATTTAACTGCTCCCGTTGTACATGTATATTAGGATGTTGTCAGGAGTATTCCTGCTTGATTTTTTTTTTTATTCAGATTTCCACATTTAGAAAGCAATGTTGTCGACATGTCAGAGCCAAAATGTTGTATCTCGTAAAATTACTTCCGTTACGCGTGCGCTCGAAATTGTGGGAACTTTGTATCTCACTTTACATTGTAAGTAGCCCGAATGTGCAGTACATCACATAAAACAAGTACTCGCCCAAGATCCAATGTTTTTACGTAGAGAACTTTTGTGCGAGATAACAATAAGTTTGCAAAAAACGAGATTTGGACTGACGCAACAATATTATTTTTATTCAATAGAGCCCTATAAAACCAGGCTATACATGTACGGTGTGCAGGTTTTTATTTATTTATTTTTTTATTAAGTCTGGGTACTACACTTGTACTTGTTAAAACATGAGTTCTGTCTAGGCATGAAAAAGTGTGACTTTTACTTGGCTTGTAAGGGATTAAAGCTTGTGCACAATGCTGTTGATAATTTGTGTATTTTAGCCTAAAAAACCTCTTAATTTTAATGTCCTCACAGAGTTATACTTCTGAATCTCTGGGTGAAGAACCCAGCCCTCAAGAAATGGTATGTTATCCAATCAAATACGTCAATACTCAGTGCTGCACTAGCAAAGATGCTCATTTCATTTGTGATTCCTTTTGATTGGTTGAAAGTGTACTAACAGACCTGCTCGTTAACCAATCAGTGCGCTCCTTATCTCTTGCTCCTCCCCCTCCCTACAGTAGTTGGAGTTTAGTCTTAATGAGGGAGTTTTGGAATGATTGGTTGAGACATGGAGTGGTCGAGGCATGAGTCACATCAGTGAACTGCAGTATTTTTTTCAAATAGTGCAGATGATTATTCACAAACTGTTGTCTAAGAAGGTCTCCTTTAAAAAAAATCAACAATGTAGGTGGACTGAATAAAAAGGGGGTTGTTCCTCTTGCATTTGTTTAAAAAAAAGAAAAAAAAGAATGGAATTATTTTTCCAAGTATGATTTGGATACATTATCACATTTTTTGTTTTAATTGATTTCTCATAAATTGAGTTTGCATGTGTGTCGACTCCAATCCATGGCTCAAAATGGGTTCAGCAGTTTTCGCAAATACATAACGAGTACTCGTAGGTGACAGTAGTTTTTGTCTTCAATCATGAGTTACTTTTCTTCTTTTTCTTCTTGGAGCAGAGATGTATCTTCCAATGGTCATTATAGAGATTGTGTAAACTTACTTGTAGTTTTGTGTATCATATTCACTTTCTGTTTTATGCCATTGTAGTTGGAGAATCAGGGCTCGGATTTTTGGAGGAAAATTCACAAGATCGCAGGGGTTGCAGCTCAAAATTTTTACTGGACCGGAAATTCTTTTTATAAGACCGGAATCAAAGTGAGAAAGAAACTCCTTTTACAAGACCAGAATCAAAATGAGAAACTTCATTCTACACAGTTTATATACATTGATTTTTATTTAACCAGCACATAGAGAATATTTATCTTGTGTGTGTTATGGGTAAGTACATCCATACTCAACAGATTTGACTACCGTCCTGTTGTGAGGTTACCGGCCCGATAAAATCGCTGGCCTTGGGCCTATGGTCCAGTGTTAATTTTGAGCTCTGAGATTTAACACAGTAATGCTGATGATATCTGCTTTTTTGATATTGTTGGTATGGGTAGAGGTTTTTAGCAGGGGAGGAGCCAGGACCCTCTAAAAAAAGGGGGTGTGAAGTTCCAGTAATTTATGTCTGCCAGATGAAAATAAAAAATGCTGTAAATATTTCATCTCCAGATAAATATTAATTGGTACTGTTTCTTAAGTCTCTTTGAACATGTTGGAATCTATGAAACTTGAGGGGTTGACAAAATGTGGAAATGCTGGGCCCAAATTTTGGGGGAAAGTCCACAAGACCGCTGGACTTGGAGTTCCAAATTTTTACTGGACCGTAATATTTTTTGCAACCAGAATCAAAATGATTAAAAAAGTTCCTAAAAAGTTTGACAAACACAGGTTAACCCCTTTTGCATAACTCAAGCACTTATGATCAAGAGAAGATTGATGTAATTTGTCCAATGGGCAGGTAAACTTGGATACTCGACAAAAACTAAAGTTATTTACTAAAAGTAAGCAAATTAAAAGATCTTTTTGTCATTGACATAGTGAGGTATTATTATTCTAATGAAAAACACCAGACTGTTGGACTTGTGGTCAGGTCGGATCCAGTGTTAATTCTGAGCCCTAAAATGCCATCATTTCAACATTCTTCCTAAGATTTGAGTCCAAGTTTCAGGCTTTTTTGGGGGTCAGCAATGCCTCTCACCCCTGTCTGAAGGCCCTTCCTCTCTGATCACATGTATACTATCTTTTTAGAGAAATCTCTTCATTACTCCTTCACACATTCTAGACAAAGTGAGACTAGTCCATTCTGGTATTTTAGATGTGTAATTTGACTGACCATGAGCACTCCGTCATTCTGATCATACATGTAGTTTCATGATATTTTTTTCTTGAGTTTGGTACCTGCACTTGTTTGAATGGCTTATCAATGGTTTGAACTATGAGTGCAAATAGTTACAACGCAAGTAACGATGTGACAATAGACTCTGCAATTTTCTTGACCAAGTTGGTTCCAATCATATTGAGTTTACATACATGTGCACACCACTGTTCATGACATAAAGCTGTATGTATTGCCCACTGCTCTGACTCCCTGTTGTACACGTACAAGTTTATAGAGCACTCCTGGACGCAGATTTTTTGTTGTATGTGCAGGAAAAAATTGCTCAAATTTTAAATATTTATTGGTGAAGTAAGTTCTGAATTATATGAAACATCTCAAATTACAAAGATTTACGTGTGTGGTACAAAACAAACAGATGTATTTTATGTAGCGGAATATATTCACTCGTTGAAAACTGGACAGCTCCATTTCTCTCGGCTTCACCTCGTGAAATGAAACAGTGCAGATTTCACTTCATGATTAAATTCTGCGACAATGCACTCACATGCATTCAATATTTGTGTAATATTTTAGTGAGATTTGCTTAATGCAGGATTACTCTACACTTACCATGGAGATTACACGCTGCAAGCTTTTAGTAAAAATGACAAAAGGTCTGATAGTTAAATAGCACTGTTTTAGTCATGCCATTAAACAAATTATTCAATGTAAATGAAAGACAACTGGATGGAAGTCTTTGATTATTATTTAACAAAAAACATTGATGAAAATGAGTTTGTTTATGCAAACACTTAACAGACAATGGAAATAGCCTGGTACCCCACTGAGTGTTGCATGCTTAAAATGTATATTTGTATTCAAGGAGTAAGACATTAGAAAGATGGCATATTGATGAATGGGGAAAATATGTACACGTGTGTACTCAAAGTTAGGGTCGTAGATTGGGAAATACTCCAACAACTAATGACCATAAATACTTAATTGGTGAGAAGCACTGCAGCTGTTGATAGTATAAAGTACATGAACTACATATTTATTGAGAAAGGATTCCCTTTGAAGTTATATGGGTCGGACAAATTTTCACCCCAAAACATTTGAATCTGAGAAATGATTCATGCACGAATCGTTTCTCAGTTTCTCAGGGCTGGTGTCCTCTTGCGAATGTTGTGACAAGAGATGCGGTTGGTACCCGCTATCACCTCGCTACATGGATGGATTCCACGTTCATGTGAAACTACTGTGACAGTTTTGTGCTGTTTTATCAGTAAGCAGACACTGTATTCAACTGAAACTTTCACATGTGACTTTTATTGTAGGTCTCCTATCGCTCTTGAAAATGTTGCCTATAAATCAGCTTTACGTTGACAAAAACTAATCTATGACCCTACCTAAAGAAAGTTAGAACTCTTTTGGAAGGGGCGTAATGCAATTAGGGTACGTTCATGCTTCCTGGTTGCTTGTGATTTGGTTTTTAAAATTCCAAGAAGCGAAATTGTAACTCTGGAATTAATGTAGTAAACAATGCAAAAGGTTGATGCTGTTTGGTGTGTGTGTGTGCGTGTGAAATCATTGTATTCCCTCGCCTCCTCGCAAACATTTCAGGTCATTTTAAAAAGCTCTACCCTTTTTTTCCCTGAGTGTAGTGAACTGCTGTTTCGGAAAGGTTTGAACAGATGTGTTTAACGACCCTTGTCATGTTTTAACACTTGACATGAAAGGAGCTGAGCAACTCTGGTTAAATTATCGATTAATGAATCAGGAATCAATACAGACCGTACCTGTGAATGATTCCTGATTTTTTTCGCACTATATTTGTGACCCATTTAAAAGAATGTTATCAAATTTTGTTGCCGTCTACAGATGGGACTCATCAAAGAAAAGTTGTGCTTGTTTAGATTTGTTTAGTTCTGTTGCTATCATTCATTGATTTGAGTTTGGGTTTTTTCTTGCGTAAGGAATAAAAAAGCAATGGAATATTATTTCTCCCTCAACACGAATGTGTGACAGAGCACTGTGTATTGCACGCCCTGCATGGAAAAAAAAAATGCACAGGTGGGATTCGAACCGACCACCCGTCACATTCTGTTGTGGATGTCCTTGGGGCTGCTGTTATCACCGAGCTAGCCCAGTGTGGCCGCATTCAGGATTAGAAAACAAGGAACAATGGCATTTAAACTTTTGTATGACATTATGAAAAGTCAAAATGAGAATAATTTGATCTTTTCAGTTTTGCTTTTCAGTTTTTCTTCTTTTCTTTTATTTATTTATTTTTTTAGACGAGAGTACACAATGGGTACCAGTTTTAAATTCAAGTAGGTGTCTTGTCATGATCAAAGCAGGCTTGTGGCTTTTCATGGAGTGATACACTCTCACCCAGTTTCCGCACGCGCTCGCACGCTTGCCATAGCTTGACACGGCGGGACGTAGCGTGCATGCAGTCACTGGGTGACTCCTTGATCATGACGAAACAGCGCAATTGATTGTTAGGCTATTGTTTTTTTTTCATTAAAAGTTTTGATTCGGTAGTGGCTCCTTAAACTTAAGAGACACAACTTTACTTTGCTTGAAAGTATTATTTTGTGTCTATGTATACAGAAATGTGATGTACGGTAAAACTATAGGTAATTTAGCATTTTTACAGCATTAACGATTTTGTTTGTGCAAAGTTAACACTGTACTCAAACCTGAAATATACAACACATTTTATGGAGATTGAAGCTAAATTGCATTATGAATGGTTAACATATGTAATTTGCATTTTGGGTATGAATATTCATGAACCATTACTAATTTGTTGAATATGCATCATATGGTAATATTCTTAGGAGGCGCTAGCTGAGCTGGAAGAAAAGTACAAGAAGGCTATGATGAACAACGCACAGCTCGACAATGAGAAAGGAACCTTGATATTTCAAGTGGACATGCTGAAGGATCTACAAGAAGATCAGGAAGAAATTATGATGGAGGTACAGAGGGAAGCAAGAGAAAAGCACAGGGTAGGTGAATGGAAAGCATTTATACCCATGTCATTGTACCCACTGGGTGTAAGAGCTATGTAGGGGTAGGGTACCTGAAGGCGGAAAGAGAAGAGGAAATGAAGATGGTGGTACAGCGGGAAGCAAGGCACAAACACAGGGTAGGGTGGACATGGTGGAGGGAAACTTTTATATCATGTTGTGGTACCCACTGGGTGTGGTTACCTAGGGGTAGGATACCTTAAGGTGAGACAGAAAGGAGGAAATTATGATGGAGGTACAGCGGGAAGCAAGGGACAAGGAGCGAAAGACATTGTACCTATGTTGTGGTACCCACTGGGCGTGAGAGCTATGGTGGGATAGGGTACCTTAAGGTGGAAGGAGAATGGGAGGAAATGGTTCTGGTGGCACTGCGGGAAGTGAGTGACAAGCACAGGGCAGGTGAAGGGAAAGATTTATACCCATGTTGCGGTACCCACTGGGTGTAACGGCGTTGGGGTATGGTACCTTAAGGTGGAAGGAGAGTGGGAGGAAATGGTTATGGTGGTACAGAAAGAAGTGAGGGTAAACAAGGGGTGGGTGGAGGGAAGGAAAGAACAAACTGAGTATCCAAAGAATTGTAACTAATGGGTACTTGTACCAAATGCTCAGACCCTTCAGTTTGCTTTTGTTATATATTAGATGTTTTTGAAATATTTCAGATACTGAATATAAAGCAAATCTGAGAAACGTGGAAAGGAATGTACAGTGTTGTGGCTGTTTAATATTTTAGTTTCATTTCTGTTTCTTTTTTTGTCATGCAGGAACTTGAAAGCAAAAAGCGAGAAAACCTCTTACTAAAGAAAGAAGTATCGACCTTGAAAGAAATGGTTTCACAACGAGACACACTTATAGCTGTAAGTTAGGGTTGTGCATCTACATTTATTTTCCTAAACTGTTAACTGGAACATCGATTTCAATTTCATCGTTCAACTGTCTCTGCGGAATCCAATCTGAATTAAAAACCAACACACTTTCCAGAATCGATCAGGATTGGAAATAGAACGCTAAACCCAGTCTTGACAGTCGCAAAACCACAAGCAGTGTGTAGATACCGCAATGAAAGTGAAACACATGTAAAATTACCCTTAAGGTTCTTCTGAAGTATTTTTAGAGTTCGGAAACTAATCCCCTTTGCCGTGTTTGATTACTTGCCCAATGAAACAGTTAGCTTGTTTCAGGTTTCGATCTTCTATCCCATCTGCATTTGCACTGATGTACATTTGTATAGTTATCTTCTGAAGTGTTTTGTTTGTTTTGGATCCATGGCTGTTCTGTGCCTTTACTGGTTGATATGTAGCTGTAGATTAAAGGTATTAAATACAAGATTGGTAGAGCTGACAAAATAGTCACAGACAATGTTTATATTTTGTGCGATCAACCATATACATGAAATAACAAACCTGTGAAAATTTGGGTTTGACCCTTTGCGTAGGTCAGTAGGTCAGGAGAAAATAGTGAAAAACCATGTACAATTTTCAACATGTAAACACACTTCCTTAATTTTGGTCGTAACAATAAGCTGGTACATTTTGTTAAGGTTTTATGATACAGTTTTCTCGAATAGGGACATATTTCACAGGGAAATATTTCACAGAAAAAAATTGGTTCTTGTATGAGCTTCATATAAAGTCAACTTTGAGACTAAATTTAAACAGTGATATTTTTTATCCTTACCAATCCTGTATAATACCTGTAAAAGAGGATGCGAGTTGACGCCTATGGAACATTTTAAAGATGTACTGTAATTTGCTGGTATCTTGCAGGAAAACGGTCTTCTCCTGGTGGGAAATGAGGAGCGTCTCGCAGACGATGACATCACAGAGAGTGACACTTCTCACAAACCCAAACTTCCCAAAGTGGGGACCATTGTCGTGGTATCGCCAGAGGCAGCAGAACTCCTGGAGGTTGTTGGGGACGGACCCCTGGATGTTCGGCTAAAGAAATTCGTTGAGGAAAGAAAAGAACTCTTAGAAAGAGTAAGTTCTTTTGTGACAAAAATTTCATCTGGAAGGTTCGAAAGTCATTTTATTTAACTAAGATGTGTAGTTTTGTTTTTAGTGAGACATGTAAAGAAATCCCCTGCTTGTTTTCCAGTAGATTGCCGATCTAAGTCTCTTCAGTTTGTAAACAAATGTAAACAAATGAAACCCCAAACACTACAATGTATAAACTTCTCCCATGTTTTCTTTGACACTCAATTTCAAACAAGGTGAAATAACGGCAGGTGCTGGACTGTACTTATCCGCTGGTTGTCCTGGACTAATTTTGACAAGGTCCCTCAACTTTTAAATGATATTCTTTGCTCTTCTTTTGTCATGGCTCATTATAGATAAGAAGATTAGAAATTGATTTAGAAGAAGAAAAGGAGAAAGTTGCCACAGCGGAGAAGCGACGACCCCATCAGAGTGCCTCCTTCAACGGCCCTGATATAGAGATGCTAGACATCCAAAGTAAGTCTTGAACACTTTGTTTATGTAAATAAATGATTGGCAACTTCCCGTAAAAAACAACAACAACAAAACATGTGTTTGTGACTGGGCACATTGCTGCACACTTTGCCACATGTTTGTATGTGAGTACTTGTACATGTACAGAGGTAGGTACAAAGGTAAAGAGAAAGCTTCTTGCTTAATAATAACATTCATAGTATGAAACATACATGGTTTGTTTTGTCATTTTGAGTACACTGTCTTCTGATTATGGTGCAGTGAGTAATTTGTCTTGGTTTTGTTCTCTGTAGGAGAAGCCAGTCGGCAAGTCAACGAATACAGATTCAAGTATCAGAAAGCTGAACAAGAATTACAAACACTAGAAGGGCATGTAAGTACAAATTGGGATTGGGGAAGGGGCACCCAGTACATACAAATTACTTTTTTTTTTTAATTACTCAGTTTTTAACTAGGTTTTTAACTTGATATTTGAGATAACAAGCCGCATCCCCTTCAAGCAGAGCTGCCAACTCTCTTTGATTCTGCAGAAAGTGCCCTGAAAATAAACCAATCTTTCCATGTCCTGATGAACAAATTTGAAAAGCTCCCTGATTATTGAAACTTTTTCCCTGTTATGCTGAGTGCAATTGTAAAATATCTTTCTGATTGTTGTACAAAATCTCCCCGATTGCTAGATGCAAATGTTGGTACCTCTGTCTCCAATTTCATAGAGCTGCTTAAGCAGAAAATAATGCTTAACGGTTTCCTGCTAAGCAGAAATGAGCAGGATACCAGTCACAAATTGTACACGTGACATGGTAGTTTGGCTGGTAACCTTATTCGGGTAAGCAAAATTTTATTATGCTTATCAAATTTTTGTGCTTTAAGCGGCTCTATGAAATTAAGCCCTGGTTGTATTGGAAACTTGGGTATGATCACTGGCTTCAGGACAGTTACATGGGTGGAATGGCTTCTGACAGGCACCCCTGAACAAAGATATTGAAAATATCGGGAGGCCAACATTAAGGCTAGATAGTGCAGTTGGTGGAGTGCCCCTTCCCAGGTTGTGTCGGAAACTTGGGTGTGATCCCTGGCTATACAGCAGTGACAGGTTGAATGGCTTCTGACTGGCCCCCTGACCATATATTGACACATTAGGGTTAGCTCAGTTGGTAAATCACTGACGCGTTTATTGGGAGGTCACAGGTTCAAGTCCCGCTCTAGTCAACCTATCTTTGTTCAACTCAAAATTATTTTAAACATTCACCCAGTCTAACAATAAACTGTCCTGGGTTTTCTTGTGGTAGGTAATGAGGTTAGAAAGTCAACTCAAACGATGCAAGACGTCGTCTGAAACAGCAGAGAAGGTAGAAGAGGAGCTGAAACAGGAACGACGTAAACTCCAAAGAGAGGTACAGAGGGCGAAGGGTGTGATTATCATTATTGTTTTAATATATTTAATAGCAATATTAACCTACTTACTTATAAGTTTTTACAATCAATTTGGGCTTATATGAAAGTTGTGACTGTAAACCATTAGTGGTGAAAACAACTATGAAATCAGATAACTTTTGTTAAAAATAATGGTTGTTTCAAGGTATCATGTGCAAAAGTGAATTGTTCACGAATGCTCTTTCAACTCCATCCGCTTTCAAAAGGGAAGATGCTATCGTTGATATGTAATTAGAAGTAATCAAGAACTCTCAATTGACAAATCAATATATTGCATATGATATCTTTAAACTACCATATTTCAAAAACAAAATAATTGATTTCTTAGATTTGTTCACCACTAATGCTGAACTGTTACTACTTTCATAAAATAAAATTTGTAAAAGCTTATAACTAAGTAGGTGAAAATGGCTGTCAAAAATGGGTACACCTTTTTGGTTTAACCACCCTGTACAGCGCCCATATCCTAGTAGCTAGATCAAGGCACTTTACAACTTCAATATACCAGCACCCAATTTCATGGCTCTGCTTACCGTAAGCAAAGAATCAACGCTTACGGAAGCGTGCGTATTCCACATTTCTAGGCATTCTTCGCTTACACAGCTAGCGCAGAAATTCAGCGCTTGCACAGTAAGCGGAGAACGGTGATCGCAAGCACAGAATTCGGCGGTAAGCAGAGCCATGAAATTGGGCCCAGACCATTAGTCACATCCTACATTATTTGTGCTTAGAAAACTTGGAATGATATTACAAAAGTTGTTTTTTCATGTTAAACAATAATAACAATACATTACAAATTTTCTTTCCTTTTTTTTTTTTTTTTTTTTTTTCTCAGATCCGTACTCTAAGAGATAGAAACGAAGAAATTGAAACCGAGAATAGCCACCTGACCAAGCGACTTGAGAAACTCAAAAGCGGCAAGCTGAGTCTGATCAAGTGATGGAAGCACGCCCTCGTTAGGTCAATTTAATTCAATATTTTGTACAGTCCAACTTGCATCAAGTGACTACCGCTATCGCTACGTAAACAGCCAGAGAAGTATCAGCAGAGATTAGAGCACACAGTTTGGTGGCGAGTTTAACCCAACAACTCTGGTAATATGACGACTGGTTTTGGACGCTGGGGGGATCTTTGTTGCAAAACAAAGAGTAATTGTTGGAGCTGGTCAAGGCATAATTACTGCACACTGATATCAGCTCTACAGAGTGGGAGACTTTTTTTGTGACACTAGGTGGCAGTAGACTTACCAGGTAAACCAATTTTTCTTGGGAATGTGCGCATGCATAGAACTACGTAAACAATGGACATTTTTCTGGTAAGTCTGCTGCCACCTAGTGTTCAGAAGTCTCCCATTTGGCCCTGGATTCTTCAGCTCCCAGAAAGATACATGCAATGAGAAAATAGGGTGAAGGGTAACCATTTAGAGGTACAAGGAGGGCTAGAGGCAGGTAGCCTGTACAGTTGCTTTTATATCATCTGTTTTATAATCGGTGACTACAATAAGCATAAGCAGAAGAAATAAACCAAGGGGAATGCTGAGCTCGGCTGCCGTGTTAAAGGCCCTTTCACACAAGACCTTGACTGCAGTTTTGAAAAAGGACATTCCTGCAATTCTGAATTCAGCCTCGGAGAAGGAGCTTCCAAAAAACATACCTGGAATTAAGTAGCAATTTCCAAGTTTGAGTAAGAAATGCAATTTCAACTTCGATGTGTTTAAATTTTAACTTCTATTTCCAGCAAACAGTACAAGTTTAAGTTAAAAATCTCTTTTGAAATTTGAATCCTTAACTGTAATTGGACAGAATGTAAACTTCACTGCACTTGGTTTGTATAGCAAATAATGCACAATGAAATCCCCCCACCCAATCCCCACACTCATTTTACCGTTACTCTATCTAAACAAGCAGCCAGTTTTGTATTACCTGGATAAACACTGCTCTATATAAATGTCGCTGTAAGCGTTCACTGCTCACGACCCTTGCCGAATTGCAACTACCCACCGCATATACGCGGGTTTTAATTTGCGCCATGCTGGTGTTAAGTTTAGGGCCCAATTTCATAGCGCTGCTTAACGATAAGCAAATTTTTCGTGCTAACCATAGCAGCAAAATTTTCGTAAGCGTATTCCACAGGTTAGAAAATTAGGCAGCCATCTTGTGCGTTCACCATGGATTTGCATTGTTACGTCATTCATTTTCATACAGTAAGCACCGGAAGGTTAACATGCCTTTTTGTGTGCTTACGATTAGCAGCGCTTTGAAATAGAAATTCTCATTAAGCACAAAATTGGCTGTTAAACAGCTCTATGAAATTGGGCCCAGTTATTTTAACATTCTTAATCAAAGTTGCCTCTTACGCTTCAAAATGAATGCCTGGTGCAGTAGTGGTGGCATACACATATAAGTCTACATTTTCCACCAGTTCGAAGAAAAACGCGGTCGTGTCGACAGCAAGGCTGCCCATAACATGTTCAGCACCTTTACCCAAAATGCACACTTGCTTTTAAGCAAGTATTTGGGGGCAAGCAGTTGTTATAATACTAAATCCCATACATAGGATTGTTTCTATCACGATTTTGTATAAAAAAAAAATTTTTTAGGAAATGTTTGCCAAATACAAAAATGCTTCCAAATAATTACATCTGGACGTCTTTTGAAAGAGAGTTATAAATACGAAATAGGGTATAGAATACACCAATAAGCATTTCTGTTAAACTTCATAATACGCATAAAGTAGGTAGCAAGATTCCATATTGCACATCACACGTTGTATCTAACATGTCCTGAATTTGCCAACTTTGTAGTTTTGTTTATAGGTAAGAAAAAATCACAAGGGCTAAGAATTAAGGGATCATCATTTTACCAAATCATAAGTGTCATGCAGTAATCGTTCATAACCCAATGATCATGCTTCACTACCGACGTGCAACTGCATTTTGTCAGGAGAAGAGAGCCTCTCAGAAGTGGGGTACATTCTAGGTGCAAAAGAACATACCCATGAGCACACGCCCGCAATCCAATGGACCGCCTGAATGTTCTGTTGGACCACATCATCGTGCCGAAAGCAATCCTACGTGAGTGAATAATGTGCAATACTGTTTAGAACGTGCCATCAGACTATTCCCGTGGACCAACAGAACAGTTCATGAGCCTGCTGGAATACTCGTCTGATCCAATTCAAGTGCTCTTACCATTCTGACTAATGAGAGGCCCCTTAAGAGTAAATCTGACAGGAAGACATTGTACTGGTTTTTTCAATTTTAATGGCATACTGGAGAAGGCCTAAACGAGGAACTCGGCGGAAAAGTTGCATGCCTGTTACTATTTACCCAAATTATTGTTATTTTAATTTTATTTAATCAATTTTTTTTTTTTTTAAGAGGGCTATATTCAAAACCTTTTCATTGACACACTTCTGTGCAAGAATCTTTACATGTAAAAATCTTTAAATTTTGATCAAATTTATGGACCAGAACACTTTATGGGGAATTAAGATTATTTTTAATTTTTTTTACTGAGTGAACTTTGACCTTCTCGAAAGTGTTGTATTTTGCAAAGATAGATTCCAAACAATGGTGCATCAAATTAATTTGGTTTTACACTTACACTGATGTGTGATTAGCTCTACTCAAGGCGTGCCAATTCCTGAAGAAAAATGAATCCACGGGCTGAAAACGTTTGAGCGCTTGTTGGGCGTTTAGTGCAAAAAAGAGGAAATGTAAAACACAAATGGAATGTGAAGGTGGTATTTTTTTGCGATTCAAGATGGAAAAAGAAATTTGGTCAACATTTTTGCAAACTAGTTTTGAGGTGGCCAATTGATTTGGGTTTTTATTTGTTGGTGCTTACATTTTAGTCTTATAGAATTTTTTTTAAACGCCCCTTTACATATGACATGACGCCTTAGACCATTAGGTATGCTGAAACTCCTAAATCAGTTCCAGCAATACATGTAGGTGACTTTAAAATGCTGTATTCCAACACTTTTTTTTTGCCTAAAAAGTGCCACATCTGTTTTCATTGCACATGTTTATTTTATGAGCATTAGCAGCAATAGGCACCTGGTTGCATTGTTAACTTCTTTAAACTCGGGTTTTATTTAGAATGTTTGTGCATCTGAATCGTTGGATCTTTCGATGCCAGACCCAACAAAGAGAAGAGGCTAGTTTGCGATTCATATTTCATTGTAAGTTTTCTTCTTAACAGAAACAGTCAGCATTTTTTTTTGTCACGGCGTTTAGTCTCGGACTATTATGAGTGGCATCGTCATGTATTGTAGTATCTATTCAAAGTGCTTCCCAAGCTTAGTTTTGTACACCTAAGGAATTATTATCAAAGTAAATTTGTGAAACTAAAGATAAATGGTTTAGCGAACAACACTAGATAAGGAAACAATAAGTGAACAATTGCAAAGTATATCAAATTGGTGTTTATTTGAAATTTTCAATGCAGAAAAATACCTTGTCTATGTACACATGCAATCGATATAATTGGATATAAATTAATTTATTGTATTCCTTCATTTAGCGGCGCAGTCTAGTACCGATTAAATGATATCTAGTACTTGGTTAACAGCATCTGATGATGCGGTCATCTTTTTTCAGGTCGGAACATTTACAGTTGGGTCCCAAGTTCGTAAGGCTGTTAAGAAAGAACAACTGTTAAGCGAAGAGAAATTGTGCTCAGCAGAAACTGATTACCAGGCAAAATACCATGTTATGCGTCGTTCTTGTGACTGGTTCCCCGCTAATTTCTGCTCAGCAGAAAAATTTGCTGAGCACCACTTTCTGCTGAACAGTTTGAGGAAATTGGGACCTTGTATTTATTGAAAGATGTAACTTTCCTTAATAAAAATATATTTGAACAAAGATTTCAGATTTTACAATTGTTAACACAAAAGGCGTGCATGAAGAAATGTACAATTTATGTAAACCCAGTTAAAAACAAGGACAATTTTTTACAAAAGTTTGTTCAAGATTTAAACAACAAAATATATTGTCTTTATTTATTCTGAAAATCTGCTTGTGGGAAGAAGTGAGTTGGGTTGCTAACATTGTTTTTCTTTAACTCATTATACTGTAAAACACAGCACCATGCTTGCTTCATCATATTTAACTCACCTGCAGCCGATTTCACGAAACGCTAGGATTAATCCTATCTCGAGTTAGGATGAGTAACTAGTCCTAACTTAGGATTAATCTTGAGGTTTACATGTTACAGTGCAAGGCTGGGACTCGTCCTAAGTCCTAAGATTAATCCTAAGTTAGGAAGAGTTTGGTGAAATTGACGGCTGCTTCTTTTTCGACCAGGGTTTACAAGATACTGTAATTACAATATTAATGTTCTCTGGTGCTACATGTAAGGACCTTTAAGTCGGGTTGCATTTATCAAACGCTACTCTGGTACATGTATTTCCCAGACAACACCATAACTCCAGCCATGTGAAAATGTCCTTCCGATCATACTTTAATGCAATGCACACAAGAAGCAACTTTAGAGTATTGCAGGGTGAAATGGCTGTATGTCATGTGTATGTGGAGGGGAGTAACCCATGTAGGGCTACCCATGTACCCTATGGTTACCTATACTACTGATGGGTGTACTCATGCACCCATTATATGGTTATCCATGTAGCCGTTAGGGTTAGCCATGTATCTGCTTGAGTTACCCTGGTCGAACCCGTTAGGGTTACCCATGTACCCAATACGGTTACCCATGCACCCATTACAGGTACCCATGTACCCGTCTGGGTTACCCATGTCCCCCTGTAGGTTAATGCATGCACCTGTTAAGGTTACCCATTTGGGTTTCCCATGTTGTACCCGTTAGGATAACCTCATGTATCCATTACTAATATCTCTGGGGTTTTGTCCAATGTAAATTCAAGGTCATCATCAACGAGAAAGTAGAGAGTGTAGTTACTAGTTAGCCGTTAATCCAAGCCACGATTAGCATTTCAGAACGTTTTAACTGATTGGTTGCAGTCATTTTGTTTATTCCCTGCTTAATAAATACGCACAGCCATACTGAGGCTAGGAAGGAAATTAGTCGGGCCCCTCTGATACTGTTATTGCTGTGGACATTAGCTCGCAAGGGGAACAAGTCCTCCACATATTGCTTTGATCGCTGCATGTGATTCCCCAGGTACTCTTGATGCTTGTTGGCGTTTTGGTCGAGTACATGAACATAATGAAATTCATGATTTGTGTGGATAGATGGATGAAATGCATGTGTACACTGCATAAATATGTTTTTTTGTAGATCTTTTTATACTAGGTGTAAATAACATGGTGTAGGCGAGTATGTGCGATATTTATTCATGAAGAGTTCTAGTTATTGTGATTTGTGTCAACCTTGGTAAGTAGTTGCTTTCAGCATTATGGCCCAACTTGGTTTTCATCCCAACTGCAAATGTATGAAGCTGGGTCTGTCTCAACTACAGCAGTGCCTGTAGTTGGGACAAGCCCAACTTGAGTGTACTACAGTCGGGCCAGTTACCCAAGTTGGGTTGTATCATCAATTTTTAAAAAAATGTGATGTCATTCTAGTAAGCATCGAAGTCGGCCATTATCTTTAAAGCTATGCATCACTGCTGTAGTTGGCCACATAGCCTGGTTCAGTTCTTTTTGTACACGTAGGACATTGAATGCTGTGTTATTCATGCAGCCAACTGCTGGTTTTTTTATGAGGTTTTATGATACTGTGGCATGTTTCTGTAGTTGTATGGCAAGGTAGACCTGTATGACAATATCTACATGTACATTCCAAGCCTTGTGTTCATTCACGACAGAAGTTACCATGATTACATAGGCATCATTGGGCAAGATTAACAAATAATACAAAATAGTTAATCATTATTTTAAAGGTATTATATAGGATTGGTAAGGATAACAAATATCATTGTTTAATTTTAGTCTGAAAGCTTACTGATTTTGAAGTTCATACTAGAACTTTTTTTTTTTCTGTGAAATATTTCCCTCTGAAATGAAGTCATTTTCAAGAAAACTGTTTCTGAACACCTAAAAAGACACAGCTGGTTGTGGTTGTTATAAACGAATATAAGGACAATGTGTTTACATGCTAAAAATTGTGCATCGTTTTTCACAATTTTCTACTACTTCATGTATATGGTTGATCACACAAACCATCAACACTGTCTGCAACTACCTTATCAGCTGTTCCAATCCTGTATGATATCTTTAAAGCAAGTTTTCTCGGAGACCTGAAAGTGCTGAACAGGATTCAAAGAAAAGGCGCACAAATTATTTAGACAAATTGACATAAAACAAAACCTTCTGGTACAGGCTCACGTATGTAGACATGGCAAAGTATTGAGTTAACCCTACATTGAATTATTTTTAGTAATTTGTAAGGATTGTTGAATACACAGGGGATGTGATTTCTGGAAAAAAATCCGCTTTCTTGTTTCGGTTTCCCATTGAGACCAAGAACCTCACAGATGTTACAAATTAGTTGGTTGTGCATCACCAGACATATAAAACTACAGGTTTGGACAATGTGGACTTTTTCTTTCTTCCTTTGGTGAATGCTTCTCTTAAGAAAATATAAAGGCTCATGAAAATTTTGAGAAAATCCTGAAATTTGGGAAATTTTGGGGAAATCCCACATGCCACATACACATGTAGCTATTAGAAAGCAAATGCAACTCTTTGGCAGCGACACGTTCAGGCATGATATTGTTCCTACTTTCCTCAGCAGAAAGGTTACTACACTGTAGATAGCCTGAAAAAATCATTAAACCACTAAATGTACATGTAGGTCAGCCCTTGTACTCAATACAATGTTCCTACTATTTTTATAAGGGCCAAAAATCATGGGTGGAGTTCAGTTAGGTGTTACTTCTGTGGTAAATGAACTCTTGTCAAGCACAAATATTTCTTAGACAATTCTCAGACTCTTGAGTTAAATGCTTTATAATTGTTCACATCAGTGGTTAAAACCTGTTATTTCCAATTAACTATGAATAGACTACAGTAACCTGATTGTACAACAGGTACCGACTTTTTAATGTACTGTAAATGTAACAGTAACATAATTGTTATTGTAACATAATGCTATAGGTGTTACCACATCAAATGTGTTACGCATAGTGTATTATTTGTTTATGGTAACACGTGTAGTGTTTTTACAAGTTATGGTTACATTGACGTCACCAAGCTAGATGTTTTGTACTCTCTGGAGTGTTAAAATTTGTGGAAATCCATAAGTGATTGCAAAATATGAATTAACTAATAAAACTGTAATATAATTCATTATAGAATCTGGCGAGTTGGTTCTTTTATTCAGAGGTTTGGGGTGTCTGTGTGGTTGCACAACAAAGTAACAAACTTGAATGCTGTTAGTGTCAGGCATGATGTTCTTCTTACTGTAGTCTTTCGTCAAGGCTTTCATGGCTTAGCTGTGTGTTGAAGCCACAAGGTTTTAATATTGCGTGGGTTTTGGGGTTTTTTTTTTCTAAAGATTCAAACAAATTATTTTTATGCAAAGAAGTAAATTGCAGAAAGGTAAACCAATCACAATGCATAATTGGTTAGTGTTGCGTGCCCCATCGCTTATGATTGGTTCGGAATTTGGGTACCCCAGGAGGTAGCAAAAACCAAGAAATAAAGAAAAACATTTGAAAGTCCTGACATGCGCGTTTGGTCTCTTGCTCCAGTCTCTTCGCATCTACAGCTGTCTAGTCCACAGAGACCTTGACGAAAGGCTAACTTTAGTCTCATTTCCAATCTATTTGCCCTCAGAAAACTGTGCAAAAAACTGTTATAAAAATACCTGAAAAGTCTTTTAAAAAGCCAACACCACAACATGTGTATAGGGCGACCATTGCACTCAAATTTTCATAATATTTCCAAAGGGCCAATATCTTGCCTGTAGTTTAGAGTTGTAGCTCCTCAAGTTCAAGTAGGGTTAAAAAGTCGTTTAAACGAAAACAAAGTTTTCTTAAAATCTCCTTGAGCCTTCAAATTCTCTTAAAATTACAATATTTTCACACGGGACCAACGGCTTTACGTCCCATCCGAAGGACGAAGCAATCAAGTGCTGATCAGAAACAACCAGAGCTTGAGTCGTGTGCTCTTAACCGCTCAGCCAAGACATGATAAATCCCACAAAGTTCCAACACTGATTATTTTTTTACCGTATATGGGTCGAGACTCAAAGAATGAGAGAGGGGTCCCAGCAGAACCTTTCGCCACGGTGAAGACTTGAAATATCACTGATGTCCTTGTCAGTCAGCCAGTCAGTACAGCTATTTCGGAACACGCCAATATTTTCAGCGATATGTTCTGGACTTTGGGACTTTGGTATAGTGCCTGAAACAAGATTTTCAAAACCAGAAATTGTTTCATTATTTTGATTGAATTAAAAGGCAAACAAAAGATACAAAATGCAAAACAAATAAAAATAGACAGATTCAGTTTGCAGTAACACCATGGGTATATATCTACTTTGCTGTGTAAATTTGTTCTTGCAAATTTTGTCGTCATAATTTTGGAGTATGAGAGTCAACAGATTCCCTCCAAAGAAGAGGAAGTTGTTCAGTAGCTATGGTATAATAGAACAATTGTTGCACGGTTTGTGAACAGGCTCATGGGTTTTTTGCACACTCAGGGGCCAAATGGTGAAGCCAAGGGTGTCATTTGCCCCCTCAGGTGTACAAACATCATGGACCCCCATCACAGAACGTGCAGCAATAATAATAACTAGTTCTAAGTGCATTTTACAATAACGTATCAATGCGCTTTACATTAGTGCCCTGGTCATTAGGCCAATAACATTCCTTTAATCTTTCTCAGCTCCCTGGGAAGTACACAGCCTTGGGCTGCCGTGGCGCTCCGAAGGCTTTTGCAAACACAATATCAACCTCTACCCTCACTGGTACCCGTTTATACCCCTGGGTGAAGAGAAGCAACTATAGTAAAGCATCTTGCTCAAGGACACAAGTGTCATGACCAGGATTCGAACCCACATCCCCGATGACTTAACCACCAGAACTTCAATTTGATGCTCTGAACCACTCGGCGATGACACCCTACAACTGTACAGTGGTGATGATAATTGAGGCCAGAAGGTTTTTGGGGAATGGTTAGGGCAGAAAGTACAACATACCTAGACCTTGCTGCAAGGCCCACTGAAGCAAGACTTGGGCTGGTGTCCTGCCGGTACGCTCTGCTATCGCTACAACAACTGGCTCACTCAAAGGCTGTCAAATCAAACAGGAAGCTCATTGTGGATCTTATTAAAACACAGAAAGCAAAGATGTGCCCCACCCCCAAACAAATTTCCAGTGCCCATCAGGTGCCCCCCCCCCCCACACAAAAAAAATTGCGATAGTGCCCACAGAAGAACGGGAAAAAGAGGAAAATGCATCTTTGTATTGATCATCAAAATGTAGTGAACGATCGAAATTGGAATCGCTATCGCGGCCACAACATGCCATAAGAGGATGGTGGATGGATAACCCCCCATTTTTTTAAGCAATGCCCCCCCCCCTCCCTTTTCTTATGCTGCTTCTTCCCTATGGAACAATCTTCCCCTCAGTATTCGCACTTCTTACAATGTTGATACATTCAAGTCCAGGTTAGAAACTCATTTGTTTAAGTTAGCCTTTTGTGATCGTTAGTTCTTTGTTTATACTTTTGTTTATATACCCTATTACTTAGTTTTGTTAATTTTATGTTATATGTTTAAGCGCTTAGAGGCGTTTGCAATATGCGCTATACAAACATCTATTATTAGTAGTAGTAGTCAGGTTTGAACAAAGAAAAATTGACTGGAGCGGGACTTGAACCAACGACCTCCGGATTAACGTACCAGCGGTCTACCAACTGAGCTATCCAGCCCTATGCTGGCGGTCTCCTTATTAGTCAATATCTTTGTTCGGGGTGCCAGTCAGAAGCCAATCAACCGTAAGCTGCCGTGAAGCCAGGGATCACACCCAAGATTACGATACAACTTGGGAAGCGGCAGCCAAGGAATCACCTTAAGGGGATGCAACTTTTGTTTGTTTTTATCAAATATCAAGTTATAAACCCCAAAGGAAACTGACGGTAAATTTTATATTTTGTATTATTAGTAGTCGTACATACCTGCACCCCCTTGAGTGATGCGTAGGCCTGTAGATGTACATCATTGGCTTTGCACCAGTCTTGAAGATCAGTCTGTACCAAGAAAGGGTGGAACTCAACCTGGCAGGAGGAAAAAGAGAAGGGGAGAGTTACCGTAACTACAAATCTCACTTGATCTTAATGGACGCAGTACTGCTGCAGGAGTTTTATCCACAAATATCAGAAAAACACAGATAGGAAAGCAGGGGCTGGAATTTTACACTGGACAGCAGGCCACTGGCCAGTGGTTTTAGTGATGGGCCACTAAACTCATGACCTGACAAGTCCAATGGTCTTGTGTTTTTCAATTGAATAACAATACATGTACTTCACTGTGTAGTTTCTTGAACAGAAACAATTTTGTTCAAATGTTGACATTGAGTTTGATACATACCTCTCCATTCTAATGAGATACGCAATAAGACAGATGAAAAAAATCTTCAACTAAAAACAGTTAATGTTGCCTGGACTTAGGAAGTTTTTGTCACTTTGATTCTAGTCTTGTACAAATATTTCTGGTCCATTCAACTTTTTGAGCTAAGCCCTTTGGTCATGTGGATTTATCTCTGGAAAGGAAAGTATCAATCGGCCATGCTGGGTGGAGGTCCGAATCGGGACAAATATTTTGCTGTCAAACCGACAATCCCGGCCTGAAGCCCCTCGCAAAACCCCTCGTGCAAAGTCAGAGGGAGGCGACCTGACCCAACATGCTGTCCTTGTTTATTATCCAGCCGAGTGTGTTAAAGGTGGGTAATAGATTGGTCTTTGTCAAACTAATGCTTCTTTATAAGCAATATTTTATAGAAAGATACAATAAAAGTCACACGTTAAAGTTTCACCTGAATACAGTGTCTATCTAAAAAAAAAACAGCAAAAATGTGACAAGCCTTGTTAATACTTTGGGGGCTCTCCAAAATGATTTACGTTCATCAGGTTTGAGTTTTAAGTAAGTAAGGTTTGCGGTGACAAACATGTTAAGTGGTGTCACCGCAAACCTTACTTACTTAGTACTTTTTTTCACCATGCATGGCCTTAAGTTTGAGAGTTCATTAAAGGTAGGGCAATATCATTTTGCTTTTGTTAAGATACGGCTTATTTATAGGTGAAATTGTAAAGATACAATAAAAGTCACCTGTGAAAGTTTCTGCTGTAACAGTGTCTACTTGTGGAGAAAATTGCAAAAAATCCATCCACATTTAGCGAGGTGACAGCGGTTACAAACCCCATCTCTAGCCGCAGCATTCAAGAACGGACACCAATCCTCAGAAATCTGAGAAAGGATTCATGCATAAAACGTTCATCAGATTCAAATGTTTTGGAGTGAAAAATTATCAAAAACCATATTAATTCAAAGGGAATACATTCTCAAAATATTTTATACTATCAACAGCTGCAGTGCTTCTCACCAAATAAGTTTTCATGGTTGTTATTTTTGGAGTATAATAATAATAATGATAGTGGCTTTTTATATAGCGCTCATATCCATCACTCAGTGACGCTCAAGGCGCTTCAACATTAAGTATTTTTCCTGCAAGGTATTTTTGAGCTACGTTTGAAGTATGAGACCTACTGCTTTACATAGCACCATGTAATGGTTTACAAGGTGCTGTGGTGCAATATGCAGCCAATCAAACCAGGAACACTGGGGCGAACCCCTTCTCTTTTCGATAAGTGCACTGGGTTCTTTTACGTGCGTTACACAACACACGGGACCAACGGCTTTACATCCCATCCAAAGGACGAAGCAATCATGGTTAAGTGTCTTGCTTAAGGACACAAGTGTCATGACCGGGACTCGAACCCACACTCTACTCATCAGAAACACCAGAGCTTGAGTCCGGCGCTCTTATCCGCTCGGCCATGACATGCCACAGTATGGGTTTTCAGGCACTGCTTGGTGAGGTATCAAGGTATATTATGACTTTTGGTTTAACTTTGATTTCATAATTTAGGAGACTCTTTAGTTCTGAAAAGAACTGTCCTGCTTATTCACTACTACCTGGGCGGGAGGTTGGAAATCCGGCCGGGACTACTACCTTCACTTAGTGGATCAAGAAGTCTCGTTATTAACTTCACTGCCGCGGAGTGAGTTCTTATTTGATCTCAACATTTTGACTAGCTTGCTCTAGTCATCGCCAGGAGACTACCCACATGTACCTTCCTCCCAGGTAGTAGCCTACTTTAATAATAAGCAGGACAATTCTTTTCAACACTAATTAGTCTCCCGAATTCAGAAATCTACTCAACGGCAGCAGAATAAACAGCAAGACAAGTTCTCAAAGAACAAATCTACACAGCAAAGTAGATACACATGGCGTTATCGCAAACTGAATATACACAATTTTTTTAGTATTAGATTAGATAAGATTCAATTAGATATTTTATTTGTCCTCATCATTAAACAAATCAAAAATTTGGCTTCCATTGGCTATAACTTCATAAAAAGTAAAAACTAAGTAGACAATGAAGACAGTAATATTTACAATGAATACAATTACATTTACAATACAAAAAAAAAAGATAGAACTGTCACTATAAGAAACCCAATGTGGAGTAAGCATGTTAAGGTTGGATAAAACATACAGATTAACGTTTAGCTGAGGAATTTAGCACGTGAATAGACATCGGAACAAAAGATTGTCGAAACCGGGTGTGGCTTGTTCGCGGCACATGAAACCTGATACCAGAACCATTTTAAAATAAAGCAGTTGAAGAGAAGATGGGTTGGATCTCTTAATATTGCACTAACTTTGGATTTTAACCTCTGTCCATCATGTCCATAGATCGTATTTACCAACCTTTGGCACTACCGTTAATCCGTCCTCCTTTCTCTATGCATTAACACACTCAGCAGTTTCTATGTTATTATCTCTCCATTGCATAAACACATCTAAAATCTGATGCAATTCCCAGCTCTACTTACTTGTAGAACTGTAGGTCTTACGTTGGCATACGACTCCATCTCCTCCATGTGCTTTACTGAATAGTTTGAGACACCAATGTTTTTCACTTTACCTTTTCAGGAAAAAATCAAACATATGCTGTTAATGACATGAAACCTTTCAAATGAATATTTTGAATATTAAAGGTGTTCAACACATGTAAAGTTGCACGCCTCCATATTAAATATGGGCCCCAAATGACCAGCCCAAATAAACATGGTTCGTTGGGTGTTCGTTGTGGAAGTATTTTCTTTGGGTGGGGGGAGGAATCTTAATATTAGAGTTGAAAAAAGAGCAGATGTCAACACATTTTCAAGGATTAAAAAAGACGCTGTAACCCAAACTTTACAGTCACAAAACCACAAACCACAGTGGGGCAGCATACAAAGCAAAAACAAAGTATAGGGGACTGATAATAATGCAGTACACTTGTAGGGGGTTAAGATACGACATATTCCACCAACAAAAGGGATTTCAATCATTCTCCTTGGATAGCATCTCAAAAGGAAGGTCTTAGTTTTTACTGCCTGCTTCATTTTAAAAAAACTTGAAATGGATTTCTACGTCTGTTTACATTTAAACAGTTAAAGTTCCAACCCTACGTTTAGGGGCTGTGTAGTCACGATCGAAGCAGGCCTGTGGCTGTAAATGGAATTATGAACTCTCACCCAGTTACTGCACACATGCGCACTCCCTTTTGTATCATATCTATGGAGAGCGCGTGTGTGCAGTAACTGAGTGAGAGTTCATAATTAAGTAAGGTTTGCGGTAACACCATGTGAAAATCTCTTTTGAGTAATTAGGTTCTGAAAAGAACCGATGGTTTTCAGAACCTACACTACTCAAAAGAGATTTTCACATGGTGTTTACCGCAAACCTTACTTAGTAATACTTCCACCATGCAAAGTTTCAAATCCTACTTAGAGTTCATAATTCCATATACAGCCACAGGCCTGCTTTGATCATGACGACACAGCCCCTTTAGTACGAGGTAACATACAATACCAAGATCTCATACCTTCTTTGTAAAGCTTTTCGAACGCAATCCAGGACTCTTTTCTGAAACCTGGATGACGAGGATCTTCTGGTTTTAGTTTGGACTTGGCTGGCCAGTGGATCAGGTACAGGTCCAAGTAGTCAATCTGTAGTCTCTCTAGGGATGCTATGCAAGCTGAGTACGCTTCATCCAATCCATGATCTTTAGGGTCTGAATTGTGTTAACAAATTATAAACCACTGGAAATAAAAAAGGCCTGATGCAGAGGCCACAATCCCTAAGGACAAACAATGGAACTGTACATTTTTTATTATTATATATTTGTGGTAACAAAACCAAGGATGCCTCATAAGTGAGCTTTAACACTGTAGCTTGCAAGCTTGAGGAAACCAGTAAACAAGGGCGCTTGTTATGTGAACCAGAAATGCCGGGATTAACCCCTACTCTTCAAGGATAAACATTCTAGATTAACCCTTTTCTTACCATAGGCGACTTTAGTCGACTGCACTTGTACCCCTCTTCCTTACCATTGGCGACTTTAGCCGACCAGGTTTACACACAAAAAGCACTGAAGCCTAAGCACAAAGGCCATTTGTAATAAAGCTGTAGTTTTATCCATGTTCACCCTCCATACCCAAGCTTACCATCATTGGAAAGAGAGAGATCGGATCTTTCCAATGATGGTAAAATAAAATAAGGTTGCTATTATGCAATCTCTTCAAATTGGAATAGGAAGTTCCAAATTGCCAAACACCTACGGAGCGCCTTATGGTTGTGTGCAAAAAAGTGTTTGAGATTACAGATTGCACTGAGGAAAGAAAGACCAAGAACTTTGACATTTATTGACCAATCTCGATGAATTTTTGATATGAAAGGGAATTCAATAAGAAATAACTATTTTATTACTTATTTTGCTGTAAAACAATATCTTCAAATAGATAATGGAGTTTGAACGAAAGCTTTATGTTGTGTAAGAATGTGTACTTCACGCTTGAGTGGTCAACCAAACAGTGCAGTTACCAGCGGTTGTTTATGTCCGAACAATTTGGTAACGAAAGGGTGAATTATGTGCACTATCAATCCTAGTACATCGCATCTAACAGCTTGGTTTTCAGACCACCTACAGGAAACATCTGTTTAACCCTTTCGATATCAAACTCTTTGGACAAATGACCGCTGGTGTCCACAATGAACTTGGATGCTTTTTTGTGTCTTTATATCTTGGGGTCAAAAGGGTAAAGTACACAAATGACTAAAGTCGCCATTGGGCTGAAAGGGTCTGCACAGATAATTTTAATCACATTTTAACTATGTACATAATCCAGCCGCATGGGCAGATATATTGCAACAAATTTGTTTGTATAAACAGAGAGCATGTTTTTTCTTACCCAATTTACTTGTAATAAACAGGTCAGATCTGCTCAATCCATACTTTGGAAGAAGTTCTTTCATAGAGTTGCCAAGATCCGTCTCATTCCTATACACTGATGCTGTATCTAAAATGCAAAGAAAGTTCAATCAAACTGAGTTTTTAAGGTTTAGTACTCTCTCTGGTGGTCGGGTCTGCGTTGTGGTATCTTTCCTTGCCTTCCACATCTAGGACCCTGGTTCGAGTCCTACTGCTGGGCACTATGTGGATTAGGTTAGTCCCTACCAGATTGTGTGGGTTTTTCCTTGGAATTATTTGTCTGGGGTTTTCCTCCCACATCTAAAACTGAAACTTCCTTCTTTGTCTTCTCTCCATGGGGTTCTTGGCTAGTACAGTGAATAAGTTCGCTTTTCTGAGAGTCCATGGCTTTACAACCAGAATAAATAAATTAATAAAAAAAATATTAAACTACCCGATTGTTTTGAAATAAACAACCGATTGTGTCGTGGCAACTCAAGCGTGAAGCACACATTCTTATAAACCAGCAAATATGTGTTCATAGACCAGTTTTACAAACTCATTCTGCAACTCTATACACCATGAAACTTCTGTTTGAAAATATTCTTAATAAGTTTTGAGGTGAATAAAGGAAAATTTACCAGGACAGGGGTTGAGCCTCTGACCTCCTGATTAAAGCGCCCACGATCAAGCCCTGATGTTGGCGGTCTCCCTATTTTGTCACAATCTTTGTTCCAGGGTGCCAAGTCAGAAGCCATTCAACCTGTAACTGCTGTATAGCCAGAGATCACACTCAAGTTTATAATACAGTCTGGTAAACGGCAGTTACAAGGATCTCTTTATACCAATTTGGGGATCTAAAACTGAGCACTTCTTCTCTTTTCCTATTCATCCTGATACTGTGCTGCGAGATGTGAAATAGACAAATAAAAAAATAAGAACATGATATCCTCCAAGAGAGTAGCATGTTTCTCTTATTCTTACCTATGGCTCGATAGCCCAGCTTGAGAGCGGTGTCGAGAACGTTGTGCACCACTTCCTTGCCTTCAAGTTTGTACGTACCAACTGTAAGAGTAAGATGAAAAGAAGATGACAAGTCTCATACACACAAATGGGTGTACCGCACGAACTAGTGACTAAATCAACGCGCCAAGCCTTGTTATTTTATTTTTGGGGCCCTCCAAAATTATTTAATGTCCATCAGATTGAGATTCAATAAAGGTAGGGTCATGTAGACCCAGTAACTAGGGCGCTAATACTCCTTTAAAAAAAAATTGACATCTTCGGTCGAAGATATCAAATTTGTTTTAAAGGAGTACAGTGCCCCAGTTAATGGTCTACCTCAAGGCGAGTTTTGGAGATTCAAATTTCCATGGTGTCCGTTTGTGAATGCTGCAGCGAGTTGGTTGGTACCATGGGACTATGATATGACTGATGTTAAAAGAGAGCCATAAACATCCCAACAAGGTGGGCTAGTTCTTATTTGATACACCTAGTCGTCAACTCGCTAAACGTGGAAGGATTTGACATTCGTGATGAAAATACAGTGACATGTGTTTTGCCGTTTTCTTTTACAACAAATAGACACCAAGTCTTACATACAGCTGAAACTTTCACAGGTTACTAACTTGTGTTGGATTTTTAATGACAGTTAGGCCATGGAGGTTATGGCTATATATCAGCACGACTATTTTCTACGAGGAAAGTGTGGCCCCAGTCACTGGGTAACTTTGTTCTAAGTAAGCTCAAGATGACCAGGGAACGAATAGCGGAACGAACCGCATAGTTCTATCTAGGATAACCAAGGGCTACTCCTAGAACTATTCGGTTCGTTCCGCTATCGTCTATAGCGGAATGAACCGAATAGTTTTAGGAGTAACCAGGGGCCTGTTTCACAGGTAGACCTTATCGTGATCATGGAGGTAGAATTCCCATGTCGTGATTAACGCTCGGTTGATTTTGCTGAATGGGCGAAAGACAATGTGGGAAGGGAAAAAGGGCATACACTGTGCTCCCTTTTCCTTCCCACAACACCTTTCAGCCATTCAGCAAAATCAACCAGGCGGATTGGCGATAAGGTCCATTATGGTTTTAACTTCAAACCCATCCTTATTAAAGCAAGGTCAAAGAGTTAATATCACAATACAACTTACAGGGTTTTTTCTACTAAACTAAACTATCGCTATATAATATAAATCATCAATATGCCAACTCATCTTTTCTTTTATAACTTGAATGAATATTTTTAGTTGGTGCCCTGATTGCCCTGCCCTGTGAACTAAAACTTTTAGTTAAAGTAAAAACATTGACAAGTGAATAAGAATCTTAACAGACTTACGACCAAATATCGGCATCTTATCACCGGTGTTCAGTGTAACAAACTTCATGTCTGGAGGTATGCGGTTTCGCCAAAAGAGTGTATATGGATGGTAAACAAGGCACTACTACTAGCTCTCAGTCTCACAGCCCGGGTGGATCTGATCGAGTTGACGGTGGGGAAAGTGCCCGGGATCGGTGTAGTGGTCGAGTGCACGCGCTACACCATATAGCAAGGTCAGGAAGAACTATTGATCGAACAATAGAGGGCGCACTCCATTGTTGACACCGCCGATCAACTTCAAGTCTTTTTGAGATGGAAGGGATTTTAAAGCAGCCATTTTCTTAGTGGTCTTCGAATGATCTGACTGGTGGGAGTTAACTGGTAGTTAGTAGATTAACTCAGATGTCTCTCCTGCCGTTGCAAAGGCTGCATCTACTTTTCTTGGCAGGGTATTAACGATGCCGAAAACGTGTGCATGTCACGGCTGCACAAACCGGAGCAGTCGACTGAGCAATGTCTCATTCCATAGGTATAGCATTAGCCATTAGCATTATCATTATCAATCATCATGTTATTTTTTTACTGTAGAGTGTAGTGTAGCATGTGTAGTGAAGGCAATGAAGCCTATGGCTTGTTAACATTGAATCAATTTGAACTATAGTAATACTGGTATGGGTTTCCCCCGTAGACTGACACACTTATTTACATCCATCCATACCATGTACTTGTATTTTGTAGTAAATCAAACAGATGGATGATGTGTATTTTTACTATATAAAAGAATTGATGATTTTTAAGTCACAATGGGTGAGACCATCCGTCACGACACATCCATCTCTTATATTTAGATGGCTAGCTAGTCTTTGATTTGGATGGGTAGATGGGTGCCCTGCCTACCGCTTCATCGCGGTGCAAGCGGTAGATCATGTACAGTGGATTAAAATTTGGTAGGGTGGGGCAACACAAATGTTAAACCTCAGCCAAGTCCCCGCTATTTGTCCCAGCTATAGCGGGGCATGTTTTTTTTTAACTTCTCCCTCTTATATGTCCCGGCTACATGTACTTCTTCCAATGTGCCTGGTCCCCCAGGGCCTGGGACTACACTTGATACTCGCATTACAGGTGACTTAAATGGGAAATTACCCCTATGACCTTGGTAGCATCTTGCCTGCCAGAAAGGCACTGGAATTTACAAGAGCACTCGTTTTGTAAACAAAGGGCACACTTTCGTTACCTTATGGGGTCCAAGGACAAAACAAAAAAGGGCAAATAAAAGGACTCCACAAGGAAATTCTAAAGACCAGGGTGCTACACAAGGAAATGTGTGTAGAACTAGAAATTCTATCGGAAACTGTTAAGTGCAGGGACAAAGGAAAGAACAAAAGAATGCTCCATGCATTTTTGAGAAAGTGTGGTCTTATTTGTTTCCAGTATTTGTTCGCATTTCATAATCATGGATGGCGATGGCATTTGTTTAATTTCAGGTTCCCACATGGAGACCCAGCCTTGTTGCTGAAATGGGTAACTAGTATTAGTCGTGAAGACTTCCAGCCCACTGTAAACCACTCTGTGTGTAGTGATCATTTCTTGCAGAAAGATTACTTACAAGGTAAGCCAGTAAATTCATTTTGCACGCAGCCTTCCAGACTTGTAATTCTTTTTTTCTAAAGAAAGTGTTTCCATGTTGTACTTTTTTAGAACTGAGTACCTGACTGGTGAGCCCTATAAATTTATGACTTGTGACTCAGACTTGCACTCGGGTCTGACTCAAGTCACACTTTTGAAAATTTAGACTGGTCACAATGGTCTGGTGCTCGATGTTTTTTTATTTGGAACACAATAGCTAGATGTAAACTTATTATTTACTTGCAAAATAGTGAACATAGAATAGTGTTCACTGTACTTTGCTTTTAGCCTGTATATAACTGGTATCCAAAGAATTTGTCTTGTTTATGAAAATTAAGTCAGGTATACATTTCAAATGTGGCAAATTTTTGGCAAAATTGTGACACACTGGATTAAAGCACAAAATGTACAATTATTCTATCATGTCTATAGGTCCCATAGAATAATTCTATATGGGGGTGCCCGGTTTGGGTGACCTAGGTCAGGCTGAGGTCAAAGTTAATGTGGTATTATAATACTGCCTGTCAATTTTTCACCAATAGAGGGCCGCTTTCGCATATCATTAAAACTTATAACAAATGACAATGCAGCATCTATTTCAGACACTCAGGCAGAGCTATGTGGAAAAAGTTGATCCATTTAGTTTACTGACCTGGAGATGACAGACCGGGCACCCCCTTTAATATACTTGTATGGGACCCTAAAACAAGTGTGCAAAGTTTGGTGCTTTAATCCGGCGTGTCACAACTTTTTCATTAAGCCACTGGACTAATATTTTTACTCTCATGTAGGAGTTCATCCAAGAAATGGTCCGAAAGGAATGAGTTACAAACTTCTAGCCCAGGCAGTCCCATCAGTGATTACATCATGTGAACCGTTGCGCCGACCACGTAGGCAGAAAAATCATCAAAAGCAGGCACTCCCCGTCAAGACACAGTGTCCTGATGATGAGAAACTTGCATTTCAACCACCGGAAGTATTAAATGAATCTAATGTTAGATCTGCTGTATCTTTCGATGTTCAACAACAGAACCTGGAAGTAACTGAGCAAATGTCACTGGTACACTCCCCAAACATGAAATCGAGAAATCAGTTCCATGCACCTTCTGGTGTTGTGAAACAAGAACCAATGGACTGCAAGGAACGTCAATCACAGGTAGCAGCGCGCAAGGTGACGATAGAACGCGCATCTGCTAAAAAGATGGAACATGAACTTAAAGAAACTAAATTAAAATTACGGGAATCACGCAAGGAAGTGAACAAGCTCAAGCAAAAACTGAAAAGAAGAAATGATGCTCTGTCTAAACTTCTCAAGGCACTAAACGACCAAGAAATCATCAGTAGAGAGGCCATTGTAAACCACTCAGTGTGTAGCCAACATCTTTTGAGTGAGGGTTGCTTACACGGTAAGTCGGTAAAGTTAAAAAGCACTCTTCGTTGGATCAGCACTATTAGGCCCAATAAATGTGCGTGTAATAATTTTATTCATTTGGGCTTTGAACAGAAGCGGGTTTTGACTGGAGCGAGACATGATCCAAAGACCTCAGGATTAACGTACCGGCGCTCTACCAACTGAGCTATCCAGCCCTATGCTGGCGGTCTCCTTATTAGTCAATATCTTTGTTCGGGGTGCCAGTCAGAAGCCAAATAACCGTTAGCTGCCGTGTTGCCAGGGATCACACCCAAGTTTACGATACAACCTGGGAAGGGGCAGCTAGGGGATCACCTTAAGGGGATGCAACTTTTTAGTATTAATTATCAAGTAATAAAGCACAAGAGAAAACTGACTGGGTAAATTTTATATGATTTGTGTTTTGAACAAAGAAAAATTGATTGGAGCGGGACTTGATCCAACGACCTCCAGATTCACGTGCCGGCGCTCTACTCACTGAGCTATCCAGCCCGATATTGACTAATAGGGAGACCGCCAACATAGGGCTGGATAGCTCAGTTGGTAGAGTGCCGGTACGCTAATCCGGGGGTCGTTGGTTCAAGTCCCACTTCAGTCAAGTTTCCTTTGTTCAAAACCCAAATAAAATTCTTCTTTGACCGCATGCATTTTATTTATTTATTTATTTATTTATTTTTAATCAAGTTATATTTTTTTGATTTGTGTTTCTTGATGTAGAAGTTCATTTAAGAGATGCCGAGAAAGAGGGGAGTGATGAGCTTCTTGCCCAAGCAGTCGAGGCACACCAACAATGTGAGCAGAAGAGTCGCCGAAAGCAAACACTTCCAAAGAAGAGACAGTGCCCTGGTGATGATGATGACGCTGTATTTCAACCCTCAGAAAAAATAAATGGGTCTGACGGTAGGTCTACTGCATCTTCTCATGTCCAACAACAAGAACTTGAAGTAACTAAACAAACATTACAGGTACCTATCAAGGAAGCGCAAAAGCGTTTGGAGCTTGTTGCTGGTGAACACGGGTTACCTGCATCTTCTGGTGTAGAAGAACAACAGAAGTCAGTGGTACTAGAAGCACACAACGTGATGAGAACTCTACCTGAGCTTGTGTCAATTGATCGATGTGTGTACAACAATCATCACCCGAAAACTTGAAACAAGAACTTAAAAGAGACCCCAAAAAGATAACAGGGGTCGTTTTCACAAAGATAGTCCTAACTTAGGACTAGTCCTAGGAGTTATTAAAAGGCTAGTCCTAAGTTAGGACGAGTAACTCGTCCTTACTCGAGATAAGACTAGTCTTAACTCTTTGTGAAATCCACCCCAGGAAGCATGCAGGGAAGTGCACCTGGTGATGCGGAGAAAAAAAATTCCAAGATGGCAAAAGAACTGTTTTCAGTCAAGGGGTTAATTTTGAGACTGCCAACATAGGGCTGATTGGCTCAGTTGGTAGAGCGCCTGCGCATTAATTCGGAGGTTGTTGGTTCAAGTCCTGCTCAAGTCAATTTTTCTTTGTTCAAACCCAAAAGTAGAATGATTCACACAAATATTCCTCGAAATTGTGTGGGTTTTCTTTTACTTTGTGAACTAGCACTGTCCGCAATTTGGTAGATCCAAATTTTTAATTTCACAAAATGGGGGACTGTGTTTGATCACGAAGTACAAAAGAAAACCATATAATTTCAGAGGGATATTTGTGTGAATCATTATTTTCATCTTTAAAAATCTTTCCAACCATTCATTTCATAACAAGTGCTTTATAGCCCAAAGTGGCCAATCCGAAGTCAATACTGTGTCCCTTTAACCGTTCAAAAATGACGTCCGCAGCATAGCATGTTCTTTTCTATTTGTTCAGTTTGATTTCTGTTTCTGCAAAGATTTGGCAAAAACACACTCTGAACTTTGAAAGAACAAAATGATTGTATGGGAATAGAAAACATAAATGTAACTAATTGCCAAGTTGTCTTTAAAACTTTGCCAATAAAGGTTGTTGAAAGAAACCTGATGGAAATTGCTATTTGTTTCTTACTTTTTAATATTTATGTGTTACTAACATCGTTAAGGAGAGGCACCAAGGTCAAATTCAGTTTTGTGATGCACTCATTTTCCAATAGAGCCCTCTAGAAAGTGGGGAAAATTTACAAGTCTCTGACCTCACGTTAAATTGGTGTAAAATACCATTTTATTTGATACTCTTTCAGAGCGAATTATTTTACATGACTTTATCAAACATCAAAAACAAGTAGGTCTGTACATTTGATTCAAAGAGGGATTTTTGTGCAAGTCTAAAGGTCAAATTCAATCAATTCAGAAATGGACTGTAAAAATTCCCTGTAAAAAAATGTACAGTCTTTATATTTGACATATGACATCATCAAACTACTTGTTTGTTCTTTTTTTTTCAATTTTGACAACAATTTTACTTGAAGGAACTAATCACTCTTGTTATTCCTCTGTCACTACAAGTACTACAAGGGGTGTTGCAGAAAGATTCTGTTCCCCACCTACGAACGGAGAATTGTGTAGAAATTGTGTCTGATAGCGCCCTGTTTTGAATCAACTTCCTTCAGTCCTTAGCTCATGAAATCCACTATACAGATATACTGGTGTGGCAAGAAATTATGCCCCCCCCCCCATTAGTTTTGTCTGATAGCGCCCTCTTTTGAATCAACCTCCTCCAGCTTATGCTAATTTCCCATTATGGGAACAGAATCTCCGGGGGACAGATTTCTCTTGGACACTGACAGTAATGACGCTCATCACAATTACAAACCTATGTTCAGACAGCCTTACGTTCCGACACCCCTATGTTCCGACACCGTAAGTGAATTACTTTCCTAACCTTAACCCCAACCCTAGCGTGTAAATCATGAGAGGTTTTTCAGAACATGTAAGGCTGTCGGAATATAGAGCAGTAACACAACTATTCCAAGCCCATGAACTTTCTCATGGACAAAAAAGAAGAAGAAATCATAAGTAAATAAATAAACAAATTAAGAATATCATTAACAACAATAAGATGAAGCATTGTTAACTTTGGCTCTTCACCCCAATGAAAAATTTAAATTTTCTCTGAAAAAAATTGATGATCGGCGGTATACCTTTTGAGATATGGTGCCAACAAGGTTGGCTAATTGAATATTCACCTTGCTAAAAATGGCCAATTAACCAAGAATTTTAATCATTATTAAACTAAATGTTAAGTTGAAGCACTAAGCTTTAATTTGATATAGGATTTAACTCTTTCATTTTATATATTAATTACATTTTTAAGGAGTAAACAAAAACCTGTACAAATGCCATGGGATTTTAGGCAGAAACAAAGAATAATAACAAAAACAATAAAAATCTAGACGAAAACAAAACCTGTTCCGACAGTAAGTCGGAACAGCTAATAATAATTAAACAAATCAACAAACAAAACAAAAAACAAGTTGAACTGTTAATATTTCATACCAGTTCCTGCCTGGCATTTTATTATTTTATTCATCAATTAAAAATTCACGCTGATTTGAAACTGACAGTTTATTCTTCTTGTTTGCGACATTTTTCCTTTTTACCCCTAAAAAGGACATCGAAATGTTTAAATTAGTTACCCTTGAATGAAAGCTGTCACATAGTGAGGTCGTTTGATGTTTTAGCCCCCCAAACACATCTAAAGTATCCAACAAGTGTATACTTGAAAAACAGTTTTTGATGATCGGACGTATACTTTTTGAGATATGGTTGTCTCACGATTGGCTATTTAGATATTTATGTCATTATAACTAAACAAATTAATTAGTTATGTTCAGCTATTTATATTTTATATTAATTTTCATGACCCGAGCTTTGATATGGTTTTTAACATTTAATGATAGGACATTGATAGAATAATATCATAACAAAATCCGTTTACAAAACCTACGATGAATAATAATAATAATAGTGAAAAACAAAATATATGACCTGGACGAAATCAACAGGCGTTTCGGCTATAGGGCCACAACCCCAAACAAGAAACTTTCAATGTAAAAAAAAACACGTTTTCTTCTGAAACAAAATAATAACAAAATAAATAAGTAAATAAATACAATTTTAAAAATGTAGGCACTGCAGCAGTCTTCAGTCGTGATTTGCTCACAACAGTCTAGTTTACTCTGAGAAATCGCTGCCTTACCTGTTGAGGAAACGTCACACAAATAAAACAATCTCTCTTTGTTTTACTTACGTCTCAGTTCACATAAAGTCTGTTGACATCCGTACAGATAAATTATCACGAACACGAAGCAAATATCAGAAGTCATTGTGCATTTCAACGTCAAAGTCAGAACTTCGTTTTATCTCAAATTACGGCAGGCATCGTCTAAACTATTGTACGCACTGCACAAAATAGGTCCACAGCTACTGGTCTCATATTGAGGCTTTGTATTTAATTACTATGGTAACCAGAGTATGTAGGTACAATAGTGAATCACCCACAATTATCTATATAATATAATTGCACGTACGGTTTCTCAACCATTATAAAATACCTGTTTCCGTAAATACACGAACCTTGCACATTCATTTCATAATTGCGTTTTTAAGGTTGGTCATACTTTGACAATGACCCCGAATTTTTTTCTTCTAATTTCTATCCGAAAGATAAATATAAATATGGTAATGCTAGTAAACATCCTGTGGAATTATTTCGCCTGAAATGCCCCCGTTGGTTATATAAATCAATAAATAAAAATAAATTGAATCTGAGAAATATTCATGCGTGCATCGTTTGTCAGATTTATGAGGGTTGGTTTTCGTTGGCGATTGCTGCGGCCAGAGATGCGGTTGGTACCCGTCGTCACCGCGCTAAAAACAAGGATGATTCTTTATGAAAATACCGTGACATCGATTTTTGCTGGCTGCTCAACAAGTTACACACTGTATTCAGCTGAAACTTTTACATGTGACTTTTAAAGTTTCTGTCTTTATAATTATGCCTATAAAACAGCATTACGTTGGCAAAAACCAAACGTTGACTCTACCTATAAGCTATATGGGGCGCCGTTTGTCAATTACTTGTTTAGCGTATGCCATGTTTTTACCATGGTTTGTAACTTAGATGTAAACCATATAAAGTGATGTCAACATTATTTTGTGGTTTCAACCATGAATATACAATCATTGCTTATAAATTATGGTTTATAAACCATGCAAATTGAATTCATCATAAAACATGGTTTGTAAATCATGGTTAATACACAATGAACGCTGAATCATCATAAAAGTTACAATCATTATAATTTTACTTTAATAACTTGACACGATGAATCATAATGAATTCGGTTCATTTTCAATTCAATACATATCAATACGCACGCACCGTGGCTTTTTCGATGGCAGCGCAATTAATTGTTAATTAATTTGTTGACAACGGTGCCCATCACAAGCTATTGATAAAGGAACGCATGACACCAGATTGTGGCAACTGAATCCTCCCGAAAATTAGCATTCACATAAGTGAATCAAAATACTGCCCCAGCTAACATGTACGTCGGCCCAACGTTGGCCAACGTACACATTAGGGCAACCGTTGGCAAGTGACGTTGTGGTGACGTTATTTTTTCCATCGGGCCAACGTCGAGGACGTTGGACCAACGTTGGCCCAACCCCTTTACGACGTTGGCCTTTTTTTTGCCGACGTCTGCACGTCTAACGTTCGTTAGACGTTGTGGTAAAACGTTGGGACAACATAATAGTTCTTTATTGGCCCAACGTCGGCAACAGACGTCGTGTTGACGTTTATTTTCAACATTGGAACAATGTCAACGATTACCAAATCAAGAAGACGTTAGGCCAACGTTTTGCCGACGTCAGGCCAACGTTTTGCCGACGTCAGATAAACCGCTGTACTGACGTCGAGCTGAGTTGGGCCAACGTTTGATTGACGTATTAAGTAAGCGTTGGGGCAACGTCATAATTAATGATTGGTCAAATGTTTTTCAATTTAATGCAACTTGATTATAATGTATAATAGTTTCATAATTATTAGTATTAGAGATATATCAACATGATCAATTACTTTCAACAATACAAACTTACCATTATGATAGGCGTTGCGGTTGCATGACTTCACTGAACCTGTATGCTATACATGGTACAGCATGTACTTTTTAAACAGATAAATTTCTTGACTTTAGCAGTCATGGGTGTATTTTTTTTCTCAAGTTTTTCCATTATAGTAATATTTTTGAAAGTAAAATTACATGTTTAGTAACTACATTTAGTTTGTCACTAAATCCACTAGTTTAGACAAATAAATGAAGAAATGAGTACGCCTAGTTCATAAATTTGGCAAATTTCTTGATATTAGTTGTAGCTATCTTACAACTTCTAAGCCCAATCTACTAATTTGCATGTCATATTTACATTGTACTAACGTTGTTAAGTGACCTATTAGACTGTACAACATTTTCCGACGTTGGCACAACCTAAAGATGCGGACGTAAGTTTGCCCGTATTTTAACAACGTTGAGCCAACGTTGATTGACGACCTGTTTCACTGCACAACATTTCCCGACGTTGGCACAACCTATATAAGCCGACGTTAGGTTGCCCGTTTTATAACTACGTTGAGCCAACGTTGATAAACAACCGGTTTCACTGCACAACAATTCCCGACGTTAGCACAACCTAAGGATGCGAACGCTATTTTTCCCGTATTTTAACAACGTTGAGCCAACGTTGGAAATTGACCTGTTAAACTGCACAACATTTCCCGACGTTGGCATAACCTATGAAAGTTGACGTAATGTTGCCTGTATTATAACTACGTTGCGCCAACGTTGATAAACGACCTGTTTCACTGTACATTTCCCGACGTTGGCACAACCTATATTAGTCGACGTTAGGTTGCCACTATATCATAACTAAGTTATGACAACGTTGTAATTCTAACTGTTGTATTTCATACTGTTTTCCAACATTCGTACAACGTTTAAAAACTGACTCCGACCTTCCAAACGTCTGTTCAACGTTCTTTTTTTGATGCCGACCTTGCCGACGTTCGCCGACGTTGGCCCAACGTATGCATGTTTTGCATTATTTTTTACTTCGTGAACTAACACGGTCAGCCATAGTGAAGAATCAAGTATCAGAGTACTTGGTACTCACAGATCCAAGTACTCGGTACTCCAGTATTGCACTCAATACTTGGATATCAGAGTAAATGGTACTTGGAGATCAAGTACTTTGAACTCGATATCAGGGTACTTGAAACTCAGAGATCCAAGTACTTGGTACTCGGTGCTCGGATACCACAGTATTTGGTACTCAGAGATCCAAGTACTTAGTACCTATCTGTTGGACTTGGAACTCGGATATCAGAGTACTTGGTACCCGGACATCAAAGTGCGTGTACTTGGCCTTTGGGCTTTTTAAAATTAATTCAATGTTTTATAACTTTCAAAACAAAATTAACACAACTAAATCAGACTTTTTTTCCTGAAAAGTTTACATTTATTTTTTGTTACATACTTTGTTACAATAGAAAACTAATAAGTCTATAAGTATTAGAATAAACAAAAAATTATAATGCCTTAATTCAATGCTTAAAAACAAAATAACAAATGGTTATAATGTTCAGAATGGTTAATAGCCGAGAGCCCCATGGAGAGAAGACAAGGAGGAACTTTCAGTTTTAGGTATTGCTCCAACTAGCTCCAGCTGGTTCAAAGACCAGCCTTGGAGTGCCTTGGAGTGCACCCAATCCAACTTTACACACTCATCTTGTGATGTTTATTCATCAGGTAAAGTACACGGTTATTCGAAAAGCACCATCGATTGTCCTTGAAAACAGTCTAATAATCAAGGAGAAAAAACATTGTATATGACAAGTAAAACCAAGCATGAACTACAGATTTATGTCCAGATAAAGAGTGGGCTATCCCCACTCGTGCCAGAAAAGAAAAGAAAATACAAATAAATAAAAAAATCCAAAACAAACCATTCAGTCCAAACATACCAAACTGACACAAACTCATATACTTCAACGACATTCGATGTGTCAAAATCAAGACTTTCTGCTTCCAAAACGAAGGTCGGATTGGCCTAATGGTATCTTTCCTCTCAGGTTCGAATCCAGCTGGGGCACTGTGTGGATTGGATTCTCAGTCCCCCAAAATGATTGTGTGTGGGTAAGGGGTTTATGGGGTATGGGGTTTTCCTCCCACATCTAAAACTGAAAATTTAATCCTCGTCTTCTCTATGTGAGGTTCTTGGCTAGTATAGTGATTAATATTCACTTTTATGAGAATCTTTGGCTTCAAAACCAGAAAAAAATTAAATAAACATGGCCAAAGACAACAAGGAATGTGCTTGCTTTCTTAAGAAAAAGTGTCACATGTAGCAAATATAGATGATGAACAACGACCGTATGGGCCTTATTGAACATGGGATGCAGTTTTAAGCACTGCATTTTTCTTTTTCCTTTTAAACTTTTACTTTCGGGAAAACTAATAAAAACATAACATGGATTGCAGGAATGAAGTTCAAATCAATGATAATGTACAACATTACATTTACCTACAAAACCCAGGGTGTTTTTTTTAGCACTGCACCAAAATAAAGGCACATTATTGGCAACTATACATACCTTAGTAAATTTAATATAATAAAATAATTTAAGCAATCAAAACATAAAAATATGTACTTCAAATACACATAAAATTGATCATATCCGAAAAACAAAGTGTAAGTTTACAACGGTTTAGCAGGAGTGCTTGAATAAGCTAAAAACTTAGTACAAAAGATACAGTTCACTGTGGCATAACTACATATTTCCATTTGGGGTCAGGCAGGGCAGAGAAATAGTTTCCCTGAGCAATTCATGAAATCTTTCAAATCCATTGCAAAGTACATCGGTCTTTTAGATCTTGTGCTTACGGTCTGGGCCCAATTTCAAAGAGCTGGTCGAAAAGAAAACATTGCTGAAAGATTTTCTGCTCAGCAAAAATTTGCAGGATACCAGTCACAGATTCTAGATCCAAAATGGTAATTTGCGTGGTAACTTTGTTCTGGGAAACCATAATTTGGTTGAGCTTAGCCCTTTTTTTCCCCTGCTTAAACAGCTCTAAAAAATTGGGCCCCGGGTTTAAAAGAACACATGATTTTAGTGAGCATGCATAAACTGTACTTGCATATCAGAATACTTGGTAACCTGATACCTGTTCTCCTTTCTAGACACTTTATAGGCAAAGTATACCTTTGATTTTTGGAACAGTTTTAAGCCCATATAAATATAGACCAAAGAAAGGGATTAGGGGTAACTTGGCAGTTATACCAGTTATACTAGCTCTATCACACAGTAAGCAAACTGTTTAGGTCACAGCCAGTGCATAAACCAAGGCAATACCGAAGAAAGAAATTAGGGAATAGGGGTAACTTGGTAGTTATCCCAGTTATAGCTCTACCAGTTAGCTAACTGTTTAGAACAAAGCTTGTGCATAAAATAAGGCAATACCAACATAAAAAAAAGGGATTAGGGGTATTGCCGGTAACTTGGCAGTTACACCACTTATAGCTCTACCAGTTAGCTAAATGTGTAGGACAAAGCCTGTGCATCAACCAAGGCAATGCCAATGAAATAAATTAAAAAGGGATTTGGGGTAACTTGGCAGTTATACCTGTAAATGCAGTCTTACTCAGCACATTGTTTTTATATGCAGAACACTGTCCTTGTTTATAGTGAAAACTCCTGCTACATGGATTGGTGACTCAATCCTTTCAGCATCCTAAACTTATGATCAAGTGACAGCTATGTTTGCCTTGATTCACCTTCAATACACTGTACATGTTTCGGAGCATTTTGCATGTGCCTTCATCCAAGAGCAGCACTGGCCAGGAACATTGGCACCCCTCCCCCCCCCCATGCCCCCCCCCCCCACCGATGATAAAGAGCGAGTTAGGATTGGAACCAAAACCAGCCCCCTGTTGTTCTAATGACACTTTGAGCTGCTGAGAATGATTGCATCCTACTCCATATTGCGACTAACATTAGTACCTACCAATTATCGGCTGGTATTGCAAAATCTGGATCTGGTGTTCCTTCATGGAGAAGACAGGGAAGATAAAGCCATGAATTAAAATCACAAGATTTTAATGTTACACAATGGTATGGTAACTGCATTTTGCACGTAACTGCTAGTTTAAATGAGGCAATGTTGTGCAGCCATGGAAAGTATCGGCCATCTGGCAGTATTAATTGACAAGAGAGCACATAGGAAAAGTCTGACAAAACTCTTGGACTGGCTGATAAACAGATGGGCAAGGAAGGTTTCAGACCTTGAAAGGAAAGTACTCCCTCAACAGTTTTTCGGATTCATTGAAGAAGAAGCTGATAATATCATGCGACCCCTTTAACTTCTTTGCAGGGAATGAAGAGTCATGACACAAAGGATAATACATGTACCAACAAGCATGAAGGTGCCAAAGCATTCAGAGCCAGGCCCCAGGGGCAAGCTCATTTGCTTCAGGATGGACAAAAACTTCTAACAAGGGTGATGCCCAAGAGAAATTTACATCAATTTGGAAGGAGTGCAATCTTTGTGGTAAGGCCCACCATCTTGCCTCCGGTCGAAGCTTCTTATTCATGTCGATGGATGAACGAATGGAACTTGTGAAGAACAGTTTGTGCTTTGGGTGTTTGAACATGGGGCAAATGTCCAAATGCTGCAAGAAGAGACTAGCCTGCCAAGTATGCTCAAAGAACCACCCTACATCTCTGCATGGAGACATCAAAGAGAAACCTAAACATATTGTGCATCTGACCTCTGCAGATCCAGAGACTGAGTACAAGTCGGCCAGCTCTAACAATCGAGTCCGTCTCCCCAGCAGCATGGATGATGGTGGAAAGAGTTCTATGGTGGTTCCAGTAAGGTTATCCCGTCGTGACACCCTGGATGTCGAAAGACTGGTGTATGCTTAATTAGACACCTAATCTGATACAACCTTCGCCCTCAATGGCACTTACCAAGTGCTTGGGGTGAAAAGAACAGAGGTGCAATTTCTGCTGTCAACCATGTTTGCGAAGGACCAGAAGGTGATGAGCTGCAAGGTAAATGAATGAATGGCTAGAGGATTTGTCAGTCAGCTTAAGATTCCACTTCCTGTGGTTTATCACGAGGCATGATGTTTGATCTCACATCCCTACTCCAGAAGTGGCAAGAAAGTGGCTACACTTAGAGAAAATTGCAATTTTGGTAATGCCATTTGAAGACTGCGAAATAGGTCTTCTGATACAACTGCCCTTGAGCCTTGGCACCACGGGATCATATACCCCCATCAGCAATGACCATTTGCGCAAGGAAACAGACCTTGGCTGGGGTATGGTGGGAGTGGCTGATGTAAGACACAGTAATCCAGATTCATCTGACATCATTGATGTGAGTCATAGAGTCCTGACGTGCGAGATCAAGAGATAGTGAATGAACTATCGAGATAGTGAATGAACTTTTAAGTATGCTCACGGTCGCCAGAGGGCGCCGTTGACATGCTATTGACAATGGAAGGTCAAAGGGTAGGCATATGGGGATTGAGCGGGAAAAGGGGGCGAAAGATTGGAAACGGAAGAGGTGGACGTTCCGGGACTACCTCTTCTATGCCCCTTCCTTTGTAGTATATACCGACAACAATCCTCTGACGTATGTACTATCCACAGCAAGGTTGAATGCAACAGGACATCGCTGGGTAGCTGAACTGGCGGATTTTCGGTTTACCATCAAGTATTGCCCGGGGAAATCCAATCAAGATGCCGATGTCCTGTCACGAATGCCAATGGCCATTGATGAGTATATTCCCACCTGCACAAAAGAGATCTCCCCTGCGACTATTCAGGCAACAGCACAAGGTGTTGAGGCTATGCAGAGTGGTCAAGTGTCTTGGGTTTGTGCTCTAGGCATAGAGAGTAATCACCCTGATGAGCTGACAATTACTGCATCCTCCATATCCAGAAAAACCCTTGCAACAGCACAAAGAGACGACTCAACCATAGGCAAGGTTATTGAATAAAAGAGCACAAACAAAAAGCCATCCAAAGAGGTTCGACAAACAGCATCACCAGAAATCAGAGCACTGATGAGGGAATGGGACCACCTACATCTAGATGCAGAGGGTCTATTGCACAGAAGAACCCCTTCTCGAGATCAAGTTGTTCTCCCCTTGAAGTCTAGGTCTCTGGTCTACAAGGAGCTTCATGATGAAATGGGACATCTTGGCTCAGAACGAGTGGTGAACCTAGAGAGAGACAGGTTTTTCTGGCCTCACATGGCACGAGATATCGAGCACTACGTCACACAAGAATGTAGCTTTTTGAAGCAGAAACGTCCCAACGCAACAACTAGAGCCCCACTTTCTAGCATCATAACTACTGAGCCATTTGAACTTGTGTCCATAGATTTCCTCCATCTTGAGAAGTGCAAAGGCGGATATGAGTACATTCTAGTAATAATGGACCACTTTACCAGATTCACCCAGTGTTACCCAACCACCAATAAGTCGGGCAAAACATTGTCCTTCGATTTGGATTTCCTCGAAAGATCCACCACGATCAGGGCAAAGAATTTGAAAACAACCTCTTTCGTCAGCTGGAGAAATACAGTGGAGTCGGACATTCAAGGACAACCCCCTACCATCCACAGGGGAATGGACAAGTGGAACGATTCAATCGGACTCTCCTTCAGATGCTGCGAACACTCACAGATGAGCAGAAGGCCAGATGGAAAGACTCCCTTAACAAGGTAGTGTTTGCATACAATAGCACTAAACAGGAGACAACAGGATATTCACCATTCTTTCTTCTGTTTGGCCGAGCACCCCGCCTTCCGATTGACCTGCTGTTTGGACTGACGCAAGGCTAAGAAACACACTGCTCAAATCCTAGCATGAAGAAGTATGCTGATCAATGGCAGGAAAAGCTACAGGAGGCCTATGACATCGTAAGAGGGAGGACAAAGAAAGTTGGAGCACATGCCAAAGACCATTATGACCAGAAAACAAGATACAGTTGTCTCAACGCGGGCGACCGCATTCTGGTTAGAAGGTTAGCACTTCCCGGAGGTCCGAGTAAGCTTGCATCATATTGGGAGAAGGATTTTCATGTGGTAATTCGGCGGAAAGGGGATATGCCAGTGTATGATGTTCAACGCGAGGACCACTCAGGTAGGTTTCAGACTCTATATCGAAACCATCTCCTTCCATGCAAGTTTCTTGCTCCAGACCAACCAGAACCATGGAAGAAGCAAAAGCCATCACACAGAGTGACACGCTCTACTCTCACATCTCGTGATTTTAACCAAGCTAGTGATGACAGCTCAGGAGAGGAAGACATTAAAGGCAGAAGATGGCCCAACGTCTGGTCGACCCTTTCACCTTCGACCCGAAGCAGTCTCCTTCAACCCTGATACACAAGTACAGAACTTGGACGACAGAGAGCCGCTAGAAGAGAACCTAGGGGTAGACTTAGCTACCGATGAAGCAGTATAAGAAATCCAGGTAGATCGAGACTCCGACCATGGCGCAGAGGAGAACATCCCAGAACGTCCATCTCGACATCATGCACCTCCAGTCAGGTTGACATACGATGTCATGGGGGAGCCCAGGGTGCAACAGATCCAGCAGCAAGGGCCTCCACATGGTCTCCTTCATTCGTCACCACAGCAACCAGGAGGAGATGCACTGCCTTGGACTATTTCATCTGGGTGGACTTGGCTTCCACAGATTCAGCGCCATGTGTGGATACCACCAATGAACCAGATTCCAAGGTTGTATCCATATTCCCAAGGCCCACTTCCAGTCAAGTAACTGCACAGGCTGCAGTATTTAGCACTGAACAGTTAGGCATAAGCAAGTGCAGCTGTGTTACTAATGGATTTGTTTTGGCTGGCCAGTACGAAAGATAGAGGACTGATAGAACTAATTTAGGAAGAGTTTTTTTTTTTTACTCCACCTAATTCTTTTAGCCTCCTCCATAAGAGATACCCTGCCATTCAGTAACTTAGCACTTGTTAAGCTGTTGATGTGGATTTTAAGTTGAACGAGTTTCAATATTCTCAGTTTTATTTGCTCGATGATCCTTTAGATCATGCAGAGCATTAAGGTGTTCATAGACTTAGCTACTCCAGGAGCCCTAGCTTCGACTTTCATACTTACTTGGGAAGCCAGTATGAATGGCAAATGATTTGTTTGCACTACTGAGTTTCAAAAGATTCCTATCCCACCAAAATTCACTGACGCAGGCACAGTTAGTTATTTTGTACCCGCTATATTTACATTGTATAATATTTGTGTTTTGTTGATTTTTTTGGATTGTTGGGACGCCATTTAATTTTCCAGGGGAGAGTGTAGTGGTCACAACGAGGACATGTGTTTACTACCCCCTATACAATTTTGAGCCCTTGATTTAGCCTTCAACTGTTTCATGCCAGGTTCACACTAACACTCATAATTACTAACACTGAACCAGCATGAAACAGCAGTTGTGTACCTGGAGACCATGCATGGGGAGCTGGGGTTGGCAGTACTTGTTATCTTCAAGTCATTCTAACAAGTGACTTGAATATACCAGTACATGATCAGGGGACAGCCAACTGAAGTTTCCTTTTGGTTTGATTTTTCCAGAATCATTAATGTCCACCGGTGTGTGGCCGTAGGTCATACCGGGTGCAACAACAGTAATGTGCGGGGAGGTCCAGGTTGCGATCGTGCTCGGTGGAAGAGACTTGGGGCATCCAGTCTTCCTATTGGTAAATGTGACCTTGGCTTCCTGCACATGTTCTGTGAGTAAGTACAGTTAAAAGTACATGTACATAAGATAGCTCGTACCGTATAAAGGTATGCCTTGTTGTTCCTACATGCAGGTGTTGTTATTTTAGTACAGTGTATGTAAGTTTATAGTATACTTTTTTTTTCTGACAAATTTTGTGTCATGTTTGGAAGGTTGGGTGTGGCCTGGGTGGGGATAACTGGGGGTATCTGGTTCCCTTGTAGTTACGTCCAATCCGATAGCATGACAAGATTGCAATGGTTTATTCAGCTAAATTGCCATGATTGTTAAATACACTGTGTATAATTTTGGGGTTCTCAACAGTGTTGTGTATCTACATGTATTCATTTGGGGGGTAATGGGGTCATCCAGTTTTGGGTTATGAACAAAGCTGAGGGCAGCCTCAAGTATTCCTGATTATGGCATTGGTAATTTTGTATGTGGCCAATTCATGTGTAAATATTCTTGCAGGGTTGCAGAAAGCCGTGGTGGTACGTTGTGGAAGGATTTGGGGTATAGATTTCCACCGGACTCATCAGCACCATCAAGCGGTATGGGGAGTTTTTTGTTGTTTGGCCACAGCTTTGTCAGAAGATTAAGCAGTAGACACGGTTGTGTGTTTGAAATAGAGTTAAATAGAGGCATGATTCCAGTGACATGTCTCGGTGAAGGTGGCCTAACCATCAAAAGGATTCAGAAGAATCCAGGTTATTATTTCAGCGAGTTGAAAAGACGTCAACCAAAGGTGCTCATTGTAGACAAATGACCTATGTTCGAGGTCGTCCAGTCCCCTTGAAGTGCATGCAGCACTTTGTCAGATTATTTTGGGGCTTCCCAAATGGGGGATAAATCCCGAGGCCATAGTATTGTTTCCAGTTCTTCCTCGGACTGGGGGGCTTAGAACCCATCAAGTCTCCCTAGAGGAATTGAATGAGAGAGTGGAAACATTCAATGAGCTGTTGAGGTGTTCATCTTTTACACAGGACCGATGGTTGGTCTGGAACCATCGGAACCTGAGGCATCCGCGCTATAGTCTCGATGGGGTGCACTTGAATGAGCTTGGAATGGCACAGTATGAGAGAACGCTTCGACAGCTCGTTAAATTCTTTGGAACTAGAATTTGGTAACTTACAGTAGAGTGTAGTTCATGGTTCTTAGTGAACCGTTTTATAGATAACCAGGTAAGGGGGGCTATTTTGATTAATTGTTGAGTTGATGTTAGAGTAACCTTACGATAAATCTGTTAGTGTTTGTGAAGGAAACTTGAAACTTAATGTAAAGGATACAAAAAGATAATTCACAGGTTGTTGTTTAATAAAAAGTTGGGTATCAGAAAAACATCTCCAGAAAGAGATAATGCCAGTAGGGAGATTGTAGTGAATGAACTTTTAAGTATGCTCACGGTCGCCAGAGGGCGCCGTTGACAATGGAGGGTCAAAGGGTAGGCATACAGGGATTGAGCGGGAAAAGGGGGCGAGAGATTGGAAGCAGAAGAGGTGGATGAGACTGAGAGTGAATAAACGAATGAACCAAAACAAACTCTGTTCTAAGCCAGCTTCATTATTGTGTGTCACTTGTGATCCTTCAATGAAACCCCAGTACATCATACGGCGTCTAATCACTATACAACTGCCCTTGAGCCTTGGCACCACAGGATCATATACCCCCATCAGCAATGACCATTTGCACAGAAAACAGACCTTGGCTGGGGTATGGTGGGAGTGGCTGATGTAAGACACGGTAATCCAGATTCATCTGACATCATTGATGTGAGTCATAGAGTCCTGACATGCGAGATCAAGATCACTCTGGACATCGAGCCAAATCAGCAAGGTACTTTCAAAGGCTGAGTATTACTGTTTTTTATCAGAGGAACAATTATCATATCTGGATTAAAAGAATGCAACAAAAACAGATGGATTTTTTCAAATGAGTATTACAGGACACCTTGTGAGACATGAGGTCACGATCCAGATCTAGTTCAAGATCAAGACCCCACAAACGGCGAGGGTTAAAAAGGAGATACTCACCCTCAAGAAGCTCACCCAGTGATAGTCGTTGTGGGCTGAAGCAGCTTTTAGATCTTTCTTCTGCCCTCGGTTCCCCAAAGAGTATGAGGGGTCCAGATCAAGACGATACTTGTCGGTAAGGGCAAGAAACATGAATGATGAAGGAGGAGAAGTGAGTGCAGATGAGGTGGTAAAAATTTTACAGAGAAAGACCACCCAAAACCTACTTCGAAGCTAGCTAACGCCCATGATAAGGTTAAAGGTACCTTGTTCGTGTTGGAAGTACTCGACTGGTGAAAACAACAGAGGAATAATGTCCTTGCACAAAGCAGGAAAGAAGAGTTATTGGAAGGGCTGAAACCAGACCGGTCTATTACCAGGTATATTAAAGCCGCCTGGATATGCCTTAACCAATCAGGGAAACTATGAAGAAAACCAGGCTTGAAGCTTGGAAAAGCGATAATTCAGTCTGGTCGATCTAAGAGGACATGCTCCGTACCTCTATTCCACTTATAAAAGCAGTAGAAAAGATGCAAGATGTGCCTAAGGTGTTTCTAGAGGTGAAAACTCTGTTGCTGTCCTCGGATAGTCTATAAGAATTGGCCATACAAAGGGTGTCGATTTTCAGACATCGACATGCCTTCAATAAAGAAGGGTACCTTAGAGATGTGACTCCATTATTGGGCTGTATCCTTTTCGATGAGTGGGCCCAGAAAGTCAAAGAGGAGGACAAGCTCAAAAAGGTTAAACAAAATGTGGTAAAAGGTAAGTCGAGTACAACAAAAAACCAGAGAGCAAGTCCAAAAGATTAAGGCAACTAACTAAAAGCTATTTCAACTACAATAAAGACAAATCCGTCCAATACAGTTGTCGGAACAGAAACAGCTGAAGCAAATATCAAATGTCCCTCAGTGGTAATATACATGGGTGATTTGGCCAAAGTTATGATTCCTTTCATTCTGAATCAAAGGGAAAAGACAACAACCAGACAAAAAAGTACCAAACAAACTAGGTATCAATCAATCCTTCAGACACCAACAGAATACAAGAAGAGCTCGATTTGGTAAACTACTATGGGCGCCACTATGAAGGCATGATAAAAAAATATTTCCAGAGTGAGCAAAGATGACGGAAGCAAGGAGTTTTCACTATGTTATAACAAACAACACTTGCAAAGTTAACAATTTGCCTGTATTTGATAAGATTTCAATTTGTATTACAATGTTTTAATTGTCAATCTTATTACAGTTTTCACAAAGGTTTAAAGAAATTGTGATAATGGAAACAACAATTTTTTTTAATAAAAGGAGAGAGATTGCAGTATCAATAGATTTTTGTCTAAAGAAATCTAGAATCATTTTTTTTTTATTGTAAGAGTAGCCACAAACACCCTTGAAAGTGCAGTTTAACCCTTTCAATACCGCATTGTTTGCAGGGGTCACACTGCTGTGTACCGCATTTTTTCACACAAAAAGCAAAGTGCAGTGTTCACTTTTTTCAATCTTGATTTTCTGTGTGAAGACATATTTTTGTGGAAAAACTTTGTGCATACAATTTGTAGCTAATGAAATGATCTTTCATATGATGTCAAATTTTTATATATTATCTTCATGTCCTTTGCCACCTCGATCGGCAAGAATGGGTCGAGGCCCGCCGAGCCCATGCCCATGCCCACGGCGTTGAAGGGTTGCAGTGCTCGGTCCAGCTACCGGTATATCGTCAGGATCACTGCCATCATTGAACGTACCTTGCGACGAAACATCACGAGTTTCATCCGAATCTTCACTAGGTTCTTCTTCACATATTTTCAAGTCCAATTCATAGTCACTAATGACAAATATTTCAACCAAAACCTACGGGTCACGAACAGCCATGATGGTGATTTTTTGTCGGGAAAACGGAAGCGTGAAATCTGGAAGTACTGCAGCACACAACGTAGTTTTTCTCGGAAAATCGTAATGGCGACCCCCTATACAATACACACCATTGGAAAGCTCAATAAACAAGCTACCCGTCTATGTAAGGGTCAACAACAGAGGGCGCCAAACAAAATAAATACAGGGTCTCAAAGGCCGCGACTTTTTTTGTTGAGTAAACTCGACATTGGTACGGAAGCACACACGGCGCACGGTCGAGTAAACTCGACAATGGTATTGAAAGGGTTAACACAACTTACAGTACATTATCATTGCATGTTAAACTGGGTTAAACCATTGCTAGAAAGGCACAATGACCTTATCACCAGAACTACACTACAACCTGATTTGGTTAACAAAAATAATCATACAGAAAAAATATTAGTTTTAGATTGCATCCTTTGGTAATTTGGCGCTATATAAATCCAGTTATTATTATTATTATTAAATTCTTAATAACTCCTTATTTTAACAATAATAATAATAATAATACTGTACATAAACTTTTTCTGCAGCCATGTATAAATAAGCCTCTCAAAATGCAACCACTGATCAATGGGCACTCAAACAATACTGAAACCATCTCAACTCCTTAGAAACATGCAGCACCGGTCAGAAGCAATTATGGTGAAGTTTTTGCCCAAGAACACAAGTGTCACTACCACCAGACCACACTTCGAGCCCACATTCTGATGACTTCACCACCAGAACAGGAGGATAAATGGGAAAGATTCTCTTTCGTAGCATATTACTTAAGATAAAAAATGAGGTGACCTTTACCTTTGATGACCTTTAGGCCTATCTGCTCTTTACTACAATCATCAGGATGATACAAAGCTTCTCTTGATTGACACATGGGGGTAAGATTCTTTCCATACCTTCACAGCATCCTCCAGTACCCGGTTACAGAAGGATAGATCAAAGAGACGTAGCTTCGGGCAACTGTCTAGAACACTGCAAAAAATAGAAATCCTGGCTAAATTTCACTAGGAGCTAAGAATGATTGACCTCAAAAAGGGGCTCCAAGGTCAAATTAGTTTTGTAATCCACTCATTTTCCAATAGATAAAGTCCTTATGAAAGTGGGAATTTGTTTGTATCAGTTTCTAACCTGAGGTCATCGGTGTAAAATGCCACTGTGTTTGATACCCCTCAAGGGCAATTTTCGTCAAAATCCGAAAGCGCTCGTTGGTGTCACATCTCAAATATATAGCCTGTGCATTTATGTCCAGAAAATTGTTAGTGAATCTTGATTTTTGATGATATTCAATCAAAAGGGCTTTTCAAAAAAATCCATTTGGAATGTTCAGATGTTTATGTCCAATGAAGTCATGTTTCAAATTTCACTCTGAAAGAGTATCAAATAAAATGGCATTTTACACCATTTTAACGTGAGGTCAGAGACTTGTAACTTTTTTTCTGAATTACATGAGGTTTCTATCTGTTGGAAAATGAGTTCATCATAAAATAAAATTTGACTTTAGAGCTCCAGTGTCAATCTTAATGGTAAGCAAAGTGTTTTATCAAAATAAACATCACTACAGCAATATTGACAACTCATCTTCAAGGAGAAACTTTTAATTGGGGTCCGGGTAAGTTGTTGGAAATAAAGCTGAAGAAAATTTGCAGAAGCAAAATGCCAAACGGGAAAATTTCTCATCTAGATGTAGCAGCAGAAAATCAGTTATATAAAAATCTACAGAAATTCTTATTTTAACTAAATCTACTCTCCAATAGTAAATCACACCAAGTTGATGTCAATCAAAATCATATTAATATTCTATCATGCAATGTATCAAGTCATAGGTGGAAATAAATGCAATGTTAATGGTACTATACAGGGTTGGTATAGCTAACAAAATAGTCCAAGACAGTGGTCATGTTTTGTGTGATCGACCATATACATGAATGTAAATTCAGTTAGCGTATATCTATTTTGCTGTGTAGATTGGTTCTTTGTGAACTAGATCTTGCTTTATTCTACTGCCGCAGACTAGATTTTGGAAATTCAACAGACTACTTAGTTCTCAAAAGAACTGTCCTGCTTATTATATATACATGAACAAACAAACTGGTGAAAATTTGGGCTGAATTCATTCTGAGTAACAGGAAAACAGTGAAAAACCATAAACAATGTTCAGCATGTTAACACAATGTCTAAATTTTGGTTGGTTGCTGTTGCCTTTTTTTTATAGATTTTTCGTCGAACATGACTTTATTTCAGAAGGAAATATTTCACAGACAAAAATGGTTCAAGTATGAATTTTAAAATCAGTAGGCTTTCAGACTAAAACTAAACAATTATGTTTTTATCCTTAACAATCCTGTATAAAACCTTTATATTTAATTGGAATTTGGGGCAAAAACTGTTTAGGAAATCCTACCTCTGCACACTCATCGGACCGACGGCTAATGTACCCAAAATGTCTAACTGTTCAAGATCTGGTAGATTGGCAGCTATAGCATACAAGTCACTGTCTGACACACTCCTAAAACACATACCAATCAAAAAGATAACCTCTCAGTGACTGTCATCACATCATTGCAAATGACAATGAGTTCAAAGTAAAAGTCATGTCTCAAATTGGCATTTCCAATGTTTCCTGTTAACAACTGGTTAACATACATGTACTACACCTAAACAACACACTGACCTTGCTATCACTGAGGTCAAGCTATGAAAACAGGTGTACGGTGTATGTGGCAGCCAACTCTTTGATCAGCTCAACTCTTCTTCTTTTTTCACATCGTCTTGAATTTTGATTTGATTTGAAATGTTTTAATTAAAATTTCATTGCACCCAGGGCGAAATTAAAATAATGTTTGCAGACAAAGATTTATATAAAAAATATAAATATACAAGAAAGACATGAAAATACACAGTACAGACAAGCTCCATTAAAGAAAGAGGCTAGAATTAAACATCCTTTTCATCTGACAACTTACACCTGTTATCTCCATGTAATTCCTTTTCAAAACAGTGGACTTAATTAAATCAAGCACAAACCAGTAGGGCTGCTGACTGCCCTAGGCAGATTAACTGTTCATCCATTAAGTTTTATGACCCAAGTAATTCAATGTAAACACACCCACTGGTGAAAAGGATGAATAGTTTCGAGTTTTTGTGGCAAAACTGAAATATTTTTAAAGGAGCTTTCTCAGAATGAATGGAAAGAAAAACATGTAAAAAAATAAGTGATATTCACAAGGACTATGCTACAAATGCAAAAAAGAAAAGGGAATGAATATGACAGTCTGTGAATCAAAAGCTGTACAATAAAAAGTAAGTCTGACACAAAAATTGAGCTAAAGAAATGACTCAACAGCACAAGAACAACAACTTGGAATGGCCGAAAATATAGCCTACTGTATATACAAAATAATAATACATAAACAAAAGGTCCCTGTCTTTTTTCAATCATACCTCAGTGCAGTTAGGTAGAGCTTGCGTAGTTTCTTGCATGACTGCACAAAATTTACAATGTGGTAGTTGCTGCCATCGGATTTCAAATGAACACTAGAAACCAAAGATACAATTTTAAGAAGGTTTAGGGGTATAGAGAGCAGTAAAGTTTTACAACAGAATTTATACTAATAGATGTTAATTTGGATGGGGGATAAAGAATATTTATTTTGTTTTTTACCCTACACCGATGTGTGTTAGCACTGTATACTCAGTACTTTCCCGAGTTCTGTGAAAAAAATCACAGGCATATTACTCGGGTGGGATTCGAACCCACGACCTTTGCAATTCTAGAGCAGTGTCTTACCAACTAGACCACCGAGATTGCCCGGTAGCTAGAGGCAGTTCAAATCCTATATTTTAGCAGCGGGTACCGCAACGATTTAATAGATGTTAATTTTGCATCGGGGATAAAGAATATTAATTTTGGTTTTTTACCCTACACCGATGTGTGTTAGCACTGTATACTCTTTTTTGTCACAGAACTCGGGAAAGTACTGAGTGTACAGTGCTAACACACATCGGTGTAGGGTAAAAACCAAAATTAATAGAATTGATACTGGCGTTCACCTCAAATGGCTTTAAAATAAGAGATGAGAAAAAACCTTCGGCTCGGTCCATTTACAGTGACCAGCCACCACCCCGATTAACTACCACACAGTAGACCAACCCGTCACTGTTATTCCATAATTTCAAATCGCAATGTCTTATTTGACAACTCTATAATTATCACCTACATGTATACATCTGTGTACCAAGCCTTCAGAAAAGTAGTTTCAACTATAAAAACACAACCCTGGTCGAAGTCAAGGAATTAGCATAATGAAGACCCTCACAAATTACTGGTACTAATAATGATTGCAGCTGCTAACAGATTCACATTTTGGTTCTATACGTTGTTGGTTCAAATCCCGCTTTAGTCAATTTGTCTTTGTTCAACCCAAAATTATACATTCATATTTCATTGTGATACTTTAGGATTGCGTTGACCCAGGCAAAAAAGTTTGCCGACTTGCCAATAATATTTGTTAGTACAAATGAGAAACCCAACAATGCAAATCTATTGTCAACAAGCTTCCCAAAACACAATTAAGTAACTAACTTTGGTCATCAAATGTTGTAATAATTAGGCCTGGTCGAAATACCTATCTATATTCACTGTTAAAGTCACTATATGTGGAAAAAAAGACAGGAGGGGCAAAAAGAGAAACAACTCTAGTATTTTTTTCAGCAAGACTATCTTCTCACCACCATCCTATGTCAATCTCTAACAGATCTTTGCATCCCTCTGCCAAATTTCTCAGACCAGAAAACGTCAAAGTCCTGGCTCGCCATAGATTCACACTCAGTAAATGCCTGTATAAAAAGAAGAAGAGGAAGAAAAACAAAAAAAAATGGTAACGTAGTGTTTGTAGAAAGTGCAAAGTTCCTGCAGCCGATTTCACGAAACGCTAGGATTAATCCTATCTCGAGTTAGGACGAGTAACTAGTCCTAACTTAGGATTAATCTTAAGGTTTACATGTTACAGTGCAAGGCTGGGACTCGTCCTATGTCCTAAGATTAATCCTAAGTTAGGAAGAGTTTGGTGAAATCGACGGCTGAACACCTAAAAAAAAAGGTCTAAGCATCAACATTTCAATGTAATCACTCATTTATGATTGCTGCATCTGGAAGCTTACATGTATGTCCTAGCTAGAAAAATACTGGTACAATATATTAAAAGATACAAAATTAAAGAGTACATTATAGTCCAAGAAGATTTACAACAATAAGCATGCTAAATCAGCTTGCAGTCAAAGATCAGCAATATGCATCATTAACACATCATTAAGTTAACAAAGGTGCTACCTGATAACTGAACAAGGTATAGTTGTACAAAGTGAAACCAACTAGCAAGACTGACCAAGTACAAATCAAGGACAAAGGCAAAACTTTTAACCATTATTGCAGAAGTGCAGAAAAGTCCTGCTGATCAGAAAACAGGTCACCGGCCAAAATATCATGTAATGTTGCTCATGACTGCTAAATTTTACTCAGCAGTAAATTTGCTAATTGCAGAAGAACAAAACAAAAGAGAAGAAAAAAAAAACAGGCTACTGGCATGCATAATTTTTTTGTGCTTAGGTACATTTTGTGCTTAAGCAGCTCTATGAAATTGGGCCCTGGTGTCAAGAGGCGCTTTAATAATTGGTTAAAAAAATTCCTTTACTGTAAATGAACTGTCAACACACTAAAAAAAAGAAAAAAAAGAAGTAATTTGTTTACCAGCAATTTCAGTAAAAGTACAAGTCTGGGGACTTATACAAATAGAGTGCTTTACTTTGGATACTCGGGATATGGGTACATCAGAAGAATAATTCTTATTTTTTCTGAAGCAAGGTTATGAAGAGTTGCATTAAGATGAACATATTGTTGATGGTTTTGCCTGCAGCGAGATACGTTTTTTCAAAATCAAAGTACAACGTTTTTTGAACAGATTTGACAATATCAAGTTACATATGCAATGAACATGTACAGTGTAACATGTACATAGTGTGCAACTTCCACATTGTATCATGTACTTACCTGCATTTTGCCAGCTCTGCTGCCACATTGTCATAATTCTGTATGGTTTGTACAGCATCTAAATTGATATATTCCAGTTTGGGTGAATTTCTGCAAACAAACACAATTGTTTTTGGTATAATTTAAATCGTTTACGAAACTCAGACATTGCCAACAATGGCTTGAAACTACAAGAGTATTATCAAAATTTTCAGACAAATGCTGAAATGGTGGCATTTTCACTTATTGATAACCCCTAGAATCAGGGTTCTCTCCAGGACTTTTAGAAACTGTTCGTGATGTATTCTGGAACCAATTTGGAAGTTTGGCCCAAGCACGCTGAATTTAAATGAGGTCCTCAGGATGTAATTTTGTTGGTGTTTTATGTTTGGTTTTAAAAGTCCTGCTGTGCCAGGCCTGGAATTACACGGAGGCCACGGAGGCCATGGCCTCTGTTGCCCATGGTCTTGGCCTTTGTGCCCCTTCAAAAAAGCCCCATAGATTTTCCAAAGATGAAAATCCAGGTCTGCTGTGCAATCTGGGGCATTCTAAATAATTTATCTGTATGAGTTTTGTGATTTTGATCTGAATTTGGCAACAATTATTGTTGTACTTTGTGTGGGGACGGGTGATTATAGCTGAAGGTCACGCCGCCTACTCTGTTCCTGAAAACATCCAGGGTTGGTGATTCAACAACTTGTTTGGGCAGTGAGTTCCACAGGCAGATGGTGTTTGTGAAGAGGAAGCCTTTCAGTAGGTTTTTGTGGGTGGACGGGACAAGGAGTTTCATGTTTTTTCCTCTGGTGAACGATTAAATAATTGGTTGGGATGTCAATGAATTTTTTTATATAGATAAATAAGTATCAAACCTTAGAATTTTGATGGTCACTTGTTCAGATATCCTTGTCCTGTATAGGTTCAGTCTGGTCAGGTTGGTCAGAGTGGCCAGAGGGTCGAAGGCGTCACTGTCCAAAATCCGCACTGATGATAAATCAAGCTCTGTTTGCCAATAAGTTTTAAAAAAATAAAAATCACACAATAAATACAATATCAATCAAGGACTCACTAGGGAGGAAAGTCTACAGGAGTGTTATTTTGCTGAGAAACACTTTATTTTTGGGAACAATCATAGGTGACTTTGCTCTTGAAGAAACGAAATGACTCCTTTTAAGTAATTATCCCTGTGGGTGCCTTCTGACCACTCCTCACGTTCATTTATCATTGTCCGCCACTGGACAGCCACAGACCAGGTGACCAGGACAATTACAAGCACTTGTCTTTAACTTTTTCAGTAAATAGAGACAGCAGGCCCAGTTAGGTATCATTTCGCTACTCCCCAGCTTTTATACTTGTCCTCATTTCACTAAGCAGAGCATGCTTTTCAACACTGAACTAGCCAGCTGGACCACTTAGAGAGAAGTTTGACTAGAATTGTTTCAACTGGAAATTTGGCCATGCAGCGGACCAAGGGAGAATGGTGACTAAACTTTTATGCTGTACATGTACTGCAATTTGTTTTTGCATTTTTGCAAAGTAGATGTTGTTAATTATCATTCTAATCTCATCCAGTCAAAGTATGCGCATGTCTCCATCCACGCATCTAGAGTAATGATCCCTGCATGCCCTGTGAACCTTCATTAGCGCTAACTCCCATTGGCCCCCAAAATTGAATTCTAAACACCGGTTTTGCCCCAACTCATGTCAGCTGAAAGTAGTTTTAAAGTCGTGTTTGCATTGGACTTTTACGGAATAAACTAATCGAGCAAATGGGTAATTTGACAATTTTAAGTCCAGTGTGAACAGCCCAAGCAAAGTGTATCTGCCCTGGTACTGTCCTTGCTTAATGGTCAAGCTTGATTAGTTTACCTACTTCAAATAATCCAAGTGCAGACACCAGTAAGATTTACCCTATGGAATGTTGCCTATATAGTTATGGTCAGATATTAATCCAATGTGAACGCGGCTTCAGATAAACACAGCACCATTGCACCTTTACTTATAGTTTAATAAAATCATCAATTACAGGTATGTTGGTATACAAATGGTTGTAGAAGTCTGTAAAAAGGTAGTGGCTGGGACAGGCTGTGGGACAAGAATCTGGTGCCAAAAATCATAGAAAGGTTAAAGATCATGAATCAAAGTCTGATTTTTTCTTAATTAATTTTGTGTCAAGACATATTTGGTCAATTTTAATCATTCAAAGTTACTTGCATAAAACCTTAGACATTTTCTCCAATACTATAGAGTATAAACAAGGATCTGGTAGAATTTTGTAGATATTTTTGGTCAGTAATCTTGTAGACAGTGGCACAATAAACTGCCTGTTCACACCTCATTCACACACAATCAGATGAGAGTTCCATCCCAATACCTAATGAATGATCCAAGTAATGCATAATGCACAGTGTAATTAATATACATTAAATTGTTTTTTTTATTCATAAAGGAACCTTGCCGTTTTTCATACACCGGTGAACACAAAATGTAAAGTTAGTTACATTTCTCTTAAAAACCCTGTTTAACCTGTATTGTTACTGTTCTCTTAACCATGTGGTAACTGAACTCACTCACTGACCTCATCGCAACTGAATGCATTACAATTTAAGTAATACAATTTGTATGAACTTTTGTACCCTTGGCTTTATTGAACTAGTACAGGAACCATTATCATATGAGTGCAGCACACAGGGTACAGAGGTCATGGCTCTCACTGTGGGATTTTCCATCCTACAATGTTCTATTGAGAACTCACACATGCATAGTACTGACATGAATAGGCAATTGTCAGACACTGCACATTTCGTTGCACGTTTTTGTTGTATAGCTTGGTAGCCATCTGGTGCATAGCCTATACACCTACAGTACATAATTTGTAATTAACACAGAGTTATTGGGTAAGTTTTTGATGGATTCACCTCTCATTTTTCAGTAAGCCTAAAAAGTGTGTACATGTATTTCATGTTCTAGGATTAAAGTCGTGTGCAGAATCAATGTTTTATGACAATAAATACTAGTTTGCTATAATGTATGACAATATGCTACATAAACTTAATACACAACAGTAGTGAATGGTATAACATACACTGTATGCATGGTTACATGTAATGTAACATGAAACCAACATTATAGGTCTGAAGGGGCACCTAAGCCAAGACCGGGGCAACAGAGGAAATGGCCTCAATCGCCTTCATGTAATTCTATAGGCCTGCAACATTATATGTGTATCTGTACATGTATTGTATGCTACATGAACATAGTGAATGGTACATATGCATGGCTACATGTACATACATGTATGTAACATGAAACCAACAATAAGCCTGGAATTTCATCTTTGGAAGGGCTAGGCCATTTACTTTTGAAGGGGGCACCAAGGCCGAGACCGGGGCAACGGAGGACATGGCCTCCATTGCCTCCATGTAATTCCATGCCTGCAACATTAGTACCGGTATTGAAATAGTAATGTTGGAAACATGTTGGTGTGATCATGGAGGAAGTAGGCCTAGAATTTCCTTCCTCCATGGTGTGATGCAGTTACATGTACATGTACATAAAAATGTGCATGTACATACATGTACATTGTAGGTACATGTATGAGGAATGCATTCAGCAATCGAACCATTGGGTCTCACAGTCATTTCCTACACCCCCACCACCCTCCTCACACAAGCACCTCTTGGCCAGCCAGAGACTGCTCAATGTTTCCACAACCTGTATGTTCCAATACCCCCCTCCCCCCCCCCCATGATTTACACACTATGATTAGGATTAAAGGATTAAGTTTAAAGGCAGGGTATACTTTTGGTAATATCTTCAACATCCTCAATTGGTGTATAATACAAAATCTGTGAAAATTTGGGCTCAGCAATTAATGTTTATCAAAGTTGCAAGGAATAAATATAATGGACAAATATTGTTGCATAGAGTTGTGTGCTTTCAGAAGCCTTTCTCAGATTCAAAAATACCTCTTTCTCAAAAATTACATTACTTCAAAGGTGGTTTCTACCAATGTTTTATAATATTAACAGCTCTCTGGTGCTCTTTTCAAGTAAGTTTTTATGTTAGTTAATTTTTGGAGTCAATTACCCAAAGTGTAACCTCCCTTTAAAGGACTAGGGTTACGAAGTTGAACCTCAACATCAAGATGACATCTGACCAATGACCTCATCATGTGTCAAATTATGTTAAATCATCAACATTTAATACTATACACAAAAAATGATTCACAAACCACTAAAGGGATTTAAATGAACAGTTAATGACCTTGGATTATCATTTTATGTGACCATGACTTGATGACATCAATCAAGCACGAACACCTTGTTTAATGTATCAAGAAGTGAATTTTAAGTGTTGATTTTGGTTTATATTTTGTATATTTCAGGTCTAAACAACAAACATGGCTGAGGATAGTCGGTATAGTGTGGAATCTGGTGACATGTTCTGTTGCAATATTTGCACGGAGAAGTATAATGATACAGATCGCCGTCCAAAGCTTCTACCCTGCGGTCACACAAACTGCTTGGCATGCTATAAAGAGTGGGCAAAGAAGGTTGGAAAAGGCTGTATCACTTGTCCAAAGTGTACAGCAGAATCTATGCTTCCGCAGGGTGGAGTGGACGAGCTGATAACAAACTTTGGACTGATGGATGCAATTGAATTTCACAAAAACAAGCAAGCTTTTCGATCCAACACCAAGGTAAGGTGACAGAACCATTTATAACGACCATGTCAATCTTGAAACAAGGGCTTACAGCAACACAATGTAATGTAAAATATCTTTTAAATGAGTTGGGGTGGTTTTGAAAACATTGACTTGGACAAGGTCTAATCGTGGTACAAATTACCCAGGGCCCTTAAGCGGGCCCTGCACATTGCTTTTTACTGTCTCCTACAAATGCCTCTGGCTATGAAATAGTAATAGTTTGCTGATGTCCATTGTGACATCATGTAACACTATGATTATCATGCTCATGGCAAGATTCACCAAGATTGATGGATGTCTGGTGGAGTAATGGGATGTCATTTTGGGAAAGCTCAATTAACGAATTTCCAAGTTTTGGCCACAAAAACTCGGAAACTATTCATTCTTGTCGCCCATTAGGTTTGTTTACATTGAATAATTTGGGTCATTAAGCTTAATGGATGAGCAGTTAATCTGCCTGGGGCAGTCAGCAGCCCTACTGGTTTGTGCACATAAATTCATTATAACTCTTTGCTTCTCATACCATTTAGGAAGCATTTAGTGCTGAGGATGAGGGGAATGCTCAGCAAAGAGGTATCGCTGGAGCTGCAGGTACCTCTCAACATGAAACCCAGCATCTTCTGTCAACAGTTCAAGCCCGCGCACTAGATATCCATAAGTCGGGGAAAGTATTTGATGACATAATTAATGCTGTACGAGGAGAGCGCCATGATGTTACTGTAAAGAGGGAAGACACCCTCAAAACTATTAACAGTGAGCATACTGAAATAGTCAAAACAGCCACAAAACGGAAGGATTATCTTCTACAAGAGGTGAATAAATGCTGCGAGCAGAGTTTGGCATTGTTAACAGCTTACGAGGACGAATATAGTAGAAAAAAAGAGGAGCACCAGAAATTCTATAGAGAGCTGCTTAAAGATATTGACAAGCAAAAGCAAGATGCAAAACCTTCTCATGAGGTATTGGATAGGTTATGTCAAAGTGCTCAATCAAGATCACTGAACTTGAACCACGCGTTTCAAATCACTTCAAAGAAGTTATGTTACAGCGATGACAGCTTCAAGCATATTGTGGAGGACATTAAGTCATGGGGTAAAGTAAGCCAAAGCTCTGCCGTTCTGACCGTCCAACCGTCCCGTTCTGACCATCCAGTGCAAGAGGTCAGCCCAGCAACAACTGACATTCACTCTGATAGTTTGAATCATTACCTCTTGAAATCAGTGGTGGTGGGAACCTTTGGTGCCCACTCACCATGCTGTGTCACACAACTAAGCAACGAAGAAATCGCCGTAGCAAATGCAAACTCTTACAGTATCAGTATCTTTTCGTTACAGCAGGAGAAGAGGAGATTTCAGATAAAAGTTTCACAAGCCGTGACATTCAATAAAGGAATAACAGGTACAATGACAAGTCCATAATTATACGATGTGATAAGTTTTGGGGTGTATTTTGTCATGTCAAAGCAAAAACGCTGTATCCCGAAATTCCAGATTATGAGAAAAACGTATCTCGCACGAAAATGCTCCGTAAGGTTGCATCTCGCACGAAAATGCTCCGCGAAAAGGCATCCTTGTTTTGTGTGTAATAATAATAATAACTAGTTTTTATCTAATCCGCTTCATCTACATATGTCTCAAAGCACTTATTTATTTCCAATCATTTTTTTATTTCCAGACAGGTTTTGAAATTTTCTGAACTATGAGACCCATGTACATGTAACAGGCTGTAAAAGGTCACAAAGTGCTGCAGCGCATTCAGCAGCCACTGCCATAAACACCAGGGCAGACCCCCTTCTCTTAGTGATAAGAGTAACTGGGTTCTTTTACGTGAATTACACAACACACTAGACCAACGTCTTTACAACCCATCCAAAGGATGCAGCAACAGTGATAAGCGTCTTGCCTTAAGGGCACAAGTGTCACGACTCGGACTTGAACCCACGGTCTGCTGATCAGAAACACCAGAGCACTTAATTGCTAGACCGTGTACATCCCGGCTATTTTAAGCAAGATCTGACGATTTGACAATTAATGAGTTGACTTGCGCTTAACGAAAGAGCTATTTTACAAGATGAGATGTTCTAGCCAAAAGTAAAGTAAAATTGAATAACTATTGTAACTTTCTATTCTATACAAGGGATGTGCGTGGGACCTGGAGGTACACTGGTAATCAGTAACCCTGATCAGAACGAGATTCAGAACTTGGATCTGCATGGTAACCCACTAAAAATCATTAGGGTGGCAAAAAAAGAGGAGTTTGATCCTGCTGGTATGGTGTGCAGCCCTAGAGGGCGCCTGTACGTCTGCGACAGGAAGAATCATTTGGTGCGTGTATTCCAACTGAACCAGCAGAGCTGCAACGTAGATGCACGGATTGGCAAGCGTGGGAAGGACCCAGGGCACTTCAACAACCCGAGTGACGTTGCACTGATGCCAGATGGTGAAATTGCAGTGACAGATTTCAAGAATGACAGAATACAGGTAAACTGTTCATGTGGTGCTTGATATTTTCTGGGAATAGACTTAAGTCTCGCGACGAAAAGGTCACCTTTGAGCTTATAGGCACCCCAGCTATGGGAGATTAACAGGGGCACAAATTTGAGGGATTTCTATTTCTGTAACATCACTTTTTTTCAACAGCCAAAACCATATTGGTGGATTGATCACATTTAAAACTAACAATGTAATATATAGAAATAAAATATAATCTGGAAACTTAGGAGAAAATGAAGAAATAGTACTCTCGACCTCCAACATCCGGATCTAAGTGTTGAATGGCAAGTTTATGCTAACTGTGAAACCACGTCGGGTGCACTAACAAACCAATGTTAGGTTAAATATTTTAAATCGGGATGGAAGTGCTTTGTTACTTCGGGCAAAAACGGACCTTGTATTGCATGGATTTTACGTGATGTTCCCAGGACATGGTTTGGGTACCGTACTATTACTAAATCGTAGCAGCTTGCTCAAGTTTACATTCGTGTACGTCAGGGATTATGACAATCGACCATTTATTGCATGTTCTTTATGGTCAAACGTGAAGTAGAATTTAAGGTCAAATTATTTTTAACTTTTCCAAGATTTGCAAATTGTTTACAATTTACATTTTATATATTTAGCTTGTTTTTTTTAATTCAAACCATATTCAGTGGGTGACATTTTTTAAAACATCGCGATACAATAAACCCTCTAGCTGCTCGTCGAGGTGCCCGGAGCTCAAGATTCTCGCAAAAAGCTTGTGTGCTCCCTAGGTCACAAGCATCTGATTTCTCAGGTTTTTCTCCAAATCCATGAAAATCCTTGAGCCATGAAACTTTCTTGAAAGTAATGCAGTCGCCAAGATGGGAGAATGAATTAGCTCACATTATGTCCAACCCGTAGTGTAGTGTTTCCTGTGATGCACAGAGTCTGTACACCTCCTGAAGTGTCTGGGTGGTTCCAGATTTAGAATATTAAAAGGGGTAGGCCTAACCCAAGTCCATAAGTCAGTTTCAGGAATTTCTCATCCCAGATCTCAGGAAATTGAAGATTTAAGGAGGGGTCAACAAGATACAGTGTATTGATATTTCAACTCCCCCAATCATTACAGATATTTGATGGAGAAACATTAGTCTTCAAGAGGATGATTGCAACATCTGGCTCTGAACTTGGGCAGCTCGGAGGCCCATCGGGAATCGCCACCGACTCCGATGGGTTTATGGCCGTCAGTGAACCTCTGAACCACCGGGTTCAACTATTCACACCAGGGGGGAAACCTTTCATGACACTAGGTGCAGCGGAAGAGGGGCCCAACTATTTAAAATGGCCAATAGGTGTTACTATCACAATGGCTAAAGAAGTGGTTGTCTGTGACAGAGGAAATGACAAGGTTCAAGTATATTGAATTCCAACAGTAACTCAATGAAAATACCATTCACTTCCAAGGGTAGCACAACAGTGGGGGCCATTCAGAGTAATCAATGTTTAAAATCTCTGAGGTTTTTTTTCTTCTTAGATTGTTTACCCCTCCCCCCTCCCCCTAACCCATCAACCCTAAATTTAGATTTTAAAATATTGGCAGACTATTTAATATACCCTATACCTTGAAGAACAAAGTAATGCCTCAAATGAAGCAGATATTTTAGATCAATGTTCTCCCAGCTCGGGAGTTATCAATGGCTATTCCCGGCTTCCAGCATGCAAATTTGTAAATGAGATTTTGCGCACTTACATAGTACTCTAGCTGTACATAAAAATAATTACTGTCCAAAAACTACATGTACTTTTTAAGAACTGACTACAATCCTTGTTGGAGCCAGTCTGTGTGAAGTGAGGGGGGAGGGGGGGGGGGCTCGCTGTGGAATTACATCCAATTGGCCATAGAATGGGGACAATGTGTTTGTAAATTGCTAAATTGTGGCACTGCTAAAACAACAAATTCTTACTTTTAGGTGTACACAGGTAATCCAATGTTTGGTCTCATCAAATATAATCTGCTTAGATGGTGCTAAAATGTAGTCAAAATTCTTAAGCAAAACCTAATCAATTACTCAAACAAACTGTATTTTTATTATCTGCAGTTCTATTGCTACAACATGTAACGTCTGATAATACATACACAAACAGCGAGACATTTATTAATCTAATTCACCTAATGTCATCAACACGATAATCTTAGTCGCAATATTTTTTAAGTCAATGTTCTAATGATTTATTCATGTGTGTACATGTACATGTAGTGTGCATTTCAGGCGATGCTACATTGACATGCAGGGCTCAAATTTTAGACTGGACCACAGGTCTGAGGCCAGTGATTTTAGCATCAGGCCAGTAAACTCCAGACTGAACAAGTCTGACTGTCTTGTGTTGTTTAATTGAATGATAATAGGCCTACATGTACCTCACTGTGTTATACCTTTAATTTAAAGAATTGATGTTCAAATGTTGACTTTGGGTTTGATTGAGTCTCGGACAAACCTTTCAATTTGTATCAAATTACACTCAATACCCTGGCCCCGTAAGACAAATGAGATCAATCTGCATGTTATACTTTGTAGAAAGTTCTTTATCACTCAGATTCTGGTCTTGTAAAATAAATTCTGGTCCAGTAAACATTTCTAGTTACAAGCCCTGCGGTTTTGTGGAATTTTACCCAAAATTCGAGCCCTGCCATGCATACCACAATTTTTACGTGCAATTCGTAGTTGGTAGACGGTAACCACAGGTGAGTTTGTGCAAAGCGTTGAATATTGAATGTTTGCACTACTACCATTACAAACCCGTGTCATTTTGTGCGTGACTGATTTCTCTAAAAGTTTTGATTTGTGTAAAAAATAAACACGTTAAAGAGAGGCTCCAAAGTCAAAACGAGTTTTGTGATGCATTCATTTTCCAAAAGATAGAGTCCTCATGAGAGACAGAGAGAGAGAGGGGGGGGGGGGGTAAAAGTCTACTGTTGAAATGATGTAAAATGTCACTTTTTTGATACTCTTTCAGCTTGAAACTTGCAACATGATAACATCCGAAATCAAAAACAAATGGATCTGTACATTCCGCAGAGCCAGATTCACTGCTGTTTTGATTGAATATCAACAAAATTCAGGAATGAAAATTGAAAATTCTCTGTACAAAGTGTGACGTCATCAAACGTTTTGTGTATTTTGACAAAAATTGCACTTGAAGGGTACCAAGCACAGTGGTATTTTACAAGGTGTTAACCTGAGGTTAGTAGACACTTGAAATTGGGTTTTTTTTTCTTTCTTTTTTTTCCGTTGGCATAAGGACTCTAGCTGGAAAAATGAGTGGATCAAAAACTGAATTTGGCCTTGGAGCCCCACTTTAATAAGCATAGTTCTTGGTGAAATCTAGCCTTGTTATTTTTACATCTTGTCTTCCTCTTAAAAAAGAAAATTGTATTCCATTTTAAACATAATTGTTCCTATCAGAACATTTACAGTATAGGCCCTATTACTACAGAGGTAGGCCGACACGTACTGTATACAAGTATACCTTTCACAATGAAGTTTAATTTCAAGGCTTGTGAGAAACTCGTGCAAAGTGAAGTTTTCTACATAATTTCAAGCCTGGAATTTCATCTTTGAGAGGGCAAGGCCATTTTCGTTTTACTAAGGACACTTCCATTGGAAAATCTTAAAGTCTATGGAAGGGGCACCAAGGACAAAACCAGGGGCAACAGAGGCCATGACCTCCGTGCCCTCCGTGTAATTTTAGGCCTGAATTTAAAACCCTGTGGTGAGGGACACTGTCAGCTCATACTGACATATCTCAATATGTCTATTGTCATAACCACATCATACACACTGGCGTCAGCTCACATGCCGTTTTTATATTTTGTCGCCATTTATTTTTTTCACCAAATTATTAACCACAATTTTATATTTTTTTAATGAGATATGGCCCAACATCACGAGGCCGAATGCACCTGCGGTTTCACTGGCTGATTAAACACTAATATAAACAAACTTGTGGTTTGCAGTTTGGAGGAGTCTGGTCTGACCGTTTGGAGGTCGCTGTAGTGTGGTAGAGTTTTTAACCCATTGTTTTTTGCAATAGACAAAATTACTAGCCAAGTTCCTGTAAACCGTTGCTTGTGTTCCCTTCCTCTCAATTTTTAGGTTAACAGTTAATAATTAAACAAATGGAATGTAAGCATCAAATGATCATCTATGATACGACCATTTTGTCTTTAGTAAATACTCAGGGTCATTGAGGCCTAACCATGAAACCGAAAATCTACCCTTGGGAGATCCCCTGCTGGTTTTCCAGTAGATAGCGATCTAAAGACCCTGGGGTTTGTAAACAAACCATCTCTGGTGAAGGCCAGTCAATGTGAACTCATCCCATGGCCCATCCGATGAAGTAATCACTACAAGGGAATTCAACATGGGACGAGAAACCTGGTCCTGGACCTGGACCAGCGCCGTCCGATGGCTGTCCGGGATTAGTTTTGACAAGGTCCCTAAGTGCTGTGGTTCGACAGTGCACAGTCAAGAAGGTAACAGTACACACTCGAACCCACACCTTCAGCTCCATAATACATAAATGTATGGTTAAGTATTTATTTAAATGCATTTTGGTTGTGAAGCCAAAGATTCTCAGAAAAATTAACCACTGTACTAACCAAGAACCCCACGGAGAGAAGACAAAGAAGGAAGTTTTAGTTTTAGATGTGGAAGGAAAGAAACACACACAATCAGGTAGGGACTGAAAACAGAATCTACATAGTACCCACAGCGGGATTAGAACCAGGGTCCTAGAGGTGGAAGGCGAGGAACGAAACCACTATGCCACCCGACTGCTCCAACCATCAACTACATCAAAAACACTACAACTTGAGTAAACTATAATTAAGGCCCCCAAATTACTTCTTGCCCCCCACCCCCAAGAGAAAGTAAATAAATTTAAAACACGCCCGTTACAGCACTCTGAAACGAAATACACCATAGCTGTACCATTAGAAAAGATTAGTGAGGCTTACCTTGTAACTTTTGGCATGTTGATGCAATGACGCTGATATTCTTCGCTGTTAGGAACACACACGCTGATAATCTCAGGCTTATCAGCTCAACTCCGCAATCTAAAATAAATCTGAACAAAGAGGAACATCTTCACTCATGTACCAAGCGCTGGCATAATTCAGTTGGGCAACCAGACCAGAGATGAGAGTCATTGTTGTTAAAAAAGTCTGAAACTACAATATGTTGGATCTACCTTTTGGTAACCCTTAGGGAGGCTTTGGAAGACAAATGGCTTTTAGGAACAGTGTCCTAAGCACTAGTGAAGTAGATCAAAGTGTGGGGCATGGTGGGGCATGTGCTTCACGCAAATGTCCATTTCCCCCTATGTGTCCTCCCCCCCCCCCCCCCGAAATTAAAATAATAAATAAAATAAAATAAAAGTGGAAAATAGAGGAAAATGCATGTTTGTACAATTTACATGTAATGTAGTGAACGATCACAAGATTGCAAGTGCTACCGCAGCCACTAAATGCCAAGAACATAAGAGGATGGTGGCCCCCTGTAGTGTCCCCCTTCCAGCCTTCCAAAATAAAAGCATGACCCCCAGCACTGACAAACCCATTCCCACTGGGCCCTCCAACTTAAAGACTTTGCCCCCCCCCCCCCCCGAAAAAGTCCTGGCTACGCCGCTGTTGCCCAATCAAGAGTTTACTGGCCTGAAGCTTAACTCACTGGCCTCGGACATGCGGTCTTGAGTCGATTTTGAGCTGTGATTACAGATCATTTTAATAAGGAAAAGTTGTCGAACGCTAAGTTAGTGTACCTTGAGAATGGTTCAGGAGTAATTGCTTCCCGGTCACCACACCAAGACAGACTCAGCTTCTGCAGGTATTGACATCTGCCTGCAAGACCTTGCAATGTCTGCACATTGACCTAGTTTCAAGCGTAAAAGGTAGAATTTTCTTCATGGGTAAATCATTACGGGTAAGGTCCATAAAAGAAAGAGGCTCAAATGAAACATCTTTTTCATCTGACAGCTCACACCTGTTATCTCCATGTAATTCCTTTTCCAACCAGTGAAAATAATTGGATCATGCACAAACTAGTAAGGCTCCTGACAGCCCCAGGCAGACTAACTGCTCATCCATGAAGTTTAATGACCCAAGTAATTTAATGTAAACACACCTAATTGATGAAAAGAATGAATATAGAGTTTTGTGACAAAAATTTGGAAATTCTTTAATGGAGCTTTTCCGTAATGTAAAAACCAAAACTGAGGATGATACAATCAATATAGGTCTTTGTCAGGAAATAAGAAAACACACTTACAGGTAGGGTTATACATTAGATTGGTTAATACTAAAAAAATTCCTGACCATAAAAACTACCTTTGGTTTGGATATGTTTAGAATCTGAGAAACGATTCATGCATGATTTTGAAGTTCATACTAGAACCATTTTTTTCCCTGTGAAATATTTCCCTCCATATTCAAGAAAACTGTATTTGAAAACTTGAAATAAATGCAGCAGCTGATTTTGGTTGTTACAGTCACGATTTGAGTCGGAGTCTACAGTCAGCGACAGAAACAACTAGGCCAAACTGATTCTAGGCAAGCAAGTTCAGGTACCAGACTCTTACCATGTGCCAGTGAGGCTGCAAATCTAACTCCAGGAATAAGAGCTGATCATAGCAGTGTTTCTTGAATAATCGACAAGTGGTCGACACTCTGCATAGATCGGAAAGCTCAAGATCCCCGAAGATTAACTGGATCAACTCACCCTGGGATTAGGAATGGGACCAAAGAAACGGCAGATTAACAAAACACTCAGAGAATGAGCTTTGTAATGACAGTGATAGGCCTACCCTGTAAAAAACACTGGCATCATATATAGCGCATGTATCTACCAATAAGGTACTCCAGGTGCTTGTTACATAATAATAATAATAACAATAATAATAGACTGTGCAAGTCTCGCGCGTATTTGAACATTGGGATCCGTTAAAGCGCGTGAGTTTGTTTCTTTAACGCATTAAAGCAATGTACGTGGGACCACAGTGGTCCCAAAATTGTTCGAATACGCACGAGACTTGCACGGTCTATGGCTTCTTATATAGCACTCATATCTGTCACTCAGTGACGCTCAAGGCACTTCAACATTCAGTATTTTCCTGCAAGGTATGAGAGGCTACGTTTGAAGTATGAGACCTACTCCTTTACATAGCACCATGTAATGGTTTACAAGGTACTGTGGCTCAATATGCAGCCAATCAAACCAGGAACAGGAACACCGGGGCTGACCCATTCTCTTTTAGATAAGTGCACTGGGTTCTTTTGCTTGGTTATACAACACACGAGACCAACGACCTTACGACCCATCCGAAGGGCGAAGCAATCATGTTTAAGTGTCTTGCTTAAGGAAAGGACACAAGTGTCACGACCGGGACTCGAACCAACACTCTGCTGATCAGAAACACCAGAGCTTGAGTCCGGTGCTCTTATCTGCTTGGCCACGACACGCACATATACACTCTTCTTACTGAATTCTTTCGGCCTAAACAAGTGCTGGTGCTCACATTGTTTGACCACTCAGACACACATTCTTACACAACAGAAGGCTCGACATCTCGGCCATAGCATGCCATAGTTCAATAGATTACCCGCCCCCATTCCATTGTACATACACTCTCATGTCTTGGAATTGGGGTTGGAGATGATACTTCATATTAAATCCTACCCGACAAATCCATATTTTCTCAAAAAATACAGGCATTACCAATGATGTAAGTTCACTTGGAGTGTTTGGTGACACTTACCGGTAACAAGTCGAAGTAGCCGTTATCAGTGGTTACACTTGCTGACGAGACTTGTACATCAGTACTGTCTTGTGAGTTAATTGATAAAGCCTGAAGGTAGGAGGCGTAAGCTGCATCAACGTCTGCCAAGAGAGTGACGTGCCTTTGTTATTAAGAGACTGACAAGATGTGCATTCGGGTTGGCTTTCAGGTTGTGGCTTCTTCCCATGCCTTTCAACTTTGTGGGCTTTCAATATTATTAGTTTTTTTACCTTTACACTAAAGTGTGTAAAGCACTATACAGTGTATACTGATTACTTTCCCAAGTCTTGTGAAAAAAAATCTATAGGCATAATACTTGGGTGGGATTCGAACCTCAGACCTTTGCCATTCTAGAGCAGGGCCCGATTTCATGGCTCTGTTTACCGTTAGCAAAGAATTGGCGCTTACGGAAGCAGGGAATTCTTTGCTATCCTACGTCAAGCGTATTTCATGCTCTGAAGTTGTTCAGAAACGTTTAAAAACGTCCAACTTTTTTCAGATTTTAGATGTTTTGCGGACATCAGACGTCTTCTGAAGTCAAGTGGCTAATCTAGATCTGTTTTCTTCTTTAAATATCCTCATGGGATCTTAAGCTTACTATGTACCTGTTCCATCGTCCTGTTCAGAGACAGTACCAACCAATTCCACTGCGTCAAGTTCTGTGTAGTAATTCAAATGTAGATGATGGAAGACCAAACGGATCAAGCTACAAAAAAGGGGAACACCAATATGAATTATGCTAGAAGTAACTATAAAATGAAGAAGAGCAGAGTATACTGCTCGAAACGTCGAGACCACATCGGCTCTTTTCAGAGCCAACACTCCCACAAAAGAGTTTTAATACATGGTTGTACCCGCAAGTTTACTATTTATTTATTTATTTATAGTTACTTCATATTTTCACACCATGCAAAGCTTCAAACACCACTTAATTATTCTAGAGTTGTGTATTTACGCTTAGTTTCCTAAACAGTTAAACGGAACTTGTACTGTGACTTCAAATTAACTGTTTCTACCGATTCCAATCAGAACTACGAGCCCATCTGCGAAAGGAGCAGATGTCAACATACTTTCAAGGGTTAAAAGTAGAACACTCTGTCTTTACAGTCACAAAACCAGAAACCACAGTGGGAAGGTACACAAAGCAAAATGTACAATAAACTGTAGGCATGGGAGGGGATTGACAATAATGTGTTTTAATTTGAAGGGGATTAAGGTAAGACACATCCCACCAGCAACAGGGATGTCAATCATTCTCCTTGGCTAGTGTCTGGGGCTAACATTTTAAAGATAAGGAAGATCGCACCTTTTGTAAACTGTAGGCTTTGTTTAACCTTTCAGGATTTCAATGATTGGTTACTGTTCAACAGCTAATCCGGTTTGCTAAAACGGTTAACAAATTCCAAAACAAACCCATCCCCCTTTTTTGTGTGCACAACATTAAATGTAACTTCTGATTATTTGATGAAATTTTCACAGGGTAGATGCATGGTGTGTTTACAAACAGCTTAAGATGAATATAAAAATACTTTTCCAAAACACAACGATGTACACCTTTCCTTCAAAAGGTCAACACTCAACTCATGGGAAGGAAGGGTCTTTCGATGAAAGAGTAAACTGCAGACTTACTTGACGGCAAACTTGACTTTCTTGAGAGGAGGCGAGAAGATCCTGGCGTGTGAAGAGAGCTGAGGCTCTCCAGACCACAGCAACTGCCACCTGTACAATGTCAAAGTTCAAGCCAGGTAACAAAGGTGTGTCAAGGCTGAGCGTTTAAGAGCACCAGACTCAAGCTCTGGTGTTTCTGGGGTGAAGTTCAAAACTGGCTGATCTGGCCGTGCGTCTGATGGCAAGTCATGAATATGCATAAGGTGACGTCACGCGGCGCTATAATTATGGATACACTGATCTATCTGGGCGCTTGTACGGTAAGTCATGAATATGTATGAGGTGACGTTACGCGGCGCTGTAGCTGGAAACTGGCCAATTTAATTAATATGCAAGATCTACCAGATCAGCCGGGCGCCCTGACTTCTCACAATCAGCAGGCAGAGAATCGTAATTAAGATGGCGGCCCCCAGGCACGACGAACTTGAATGTAATTTTTGTACACTTTTTTGTTGTTGCCATTTTCAAATCATCACATCCGGACAAAGTCATCATTTGGTAAACACTGTCATGTATCACAGTAATTCCACAAATGTAAGGAATCATATGAAGTAGGTTTGAGTAGTATGGGATTTTTATAAGTGGGAGAAATTTGCAATCAAAGTGGAACGCATTATGCGTACTTTGAAAACTTCACGTTTTAGTAGTATAGATGATGGGCTGTAATGGCGACTATAATAAGACCGATGTTAAAAGAGAGCCATAACCGCCCAACAAGGTGGGCTAGGTGGCAGCAGACTTACCATTTAAATTCATTGTCCTGGGTAATGTGCGCATACTCAGAACTGCGAAAAAACACTAGAAATTTACCTGGTAAGTCTGCTGCCACCTAGCATTCCAAAGTCTCCCATTGACCCTACCTGACGTCATTGTTGACCATTTGACCAGTCTGATTCAAATAAATCTCACATGCAAAGATTTGTACAACTGCGCCGGGATGGTACGTCTCATAAATGCGTACCTCCGTAGGGTAGACCTTCTCCTCGTACAGTAGATCTAAGTTAAAGAAAAAGTAATCAATTGATAAAAAAAAGACTAACTTCAATCTAAAAGCTTGCTGTCATAAAGTTCATACCAGCAGTACCAATCCTCAAGGAAAATATTTTTATTTTGAATACATACTGTCAGGCCATGAACTTCGCTCTTGAAGGAGCACACCAATATCCTTCTGGTAAGGGGCACTTCTATGAGGAAAAATGTAAATTTGTATTGGAACCTTGCAAAGGGCACCACAGCAAAAGCACAGGGCACCACGGCAATTGCTGTGGGTGCCGTGGGTTATATTTTGAGGCCTGAATTGTACGTAGTATATGTCAGGAAGTTGCATTAAATGGTTCGAATCTCAGTCATGACACTTGTGCCCTTGAGCAACCATTTATCGATTTGTAAAAAGTTGGAAAGGTAGTGCATTCTGCTCAATCAGCCAGGCTCCTAAGTGGATGAAACCCTTGCATACATCCTTACGGACTGTGAGGGGGTAACTCTGTTCCAGACCCAGGAGTAGGTGGCAACGTGCCCCTGGTGACAGTTGATCTGGGTCGACAGCCCAAATCAGTCAAGTGTAGTTTACCTTGAAGTGGCTGTCCTGAGGCTAGAAGGAAAAAAATAGTCTGGAGTCTGATTGCATGATGTTTATCACTTCATCAGTATCCAAATTGCAACAATAAGTTGCACACACAAGGAACGTGACAAAGATGGTGGTTTACCTACAAAATCTTGACCAAGAAAGGTCTTCTTGTGGATACGACCAATCGGGCAAGGAGCAGAAGGAGCCTGCTGCCACCACGATCCATAGGTCCTCTGAAAACGTAAAAAATGTAAAAAAAAATCATTACAAAATCAAAAAACATTTGTCACCGAGGGTGGACAAGTGGTTAGACTGCAGGATTTGCAATCACAAGGAACGTGATGGTTTGAAGCTGGCCCAGCTCACTGCTGATTTTGCAAGGAGTACAAGAGTATTTGTTGTCTTGTTACTGAATCATAATTTATTGATTCAAAATCATAGACACAATCAATTCCATTCAGGGCTAACATTTTCTGCTGGCGCTGGCAAGAATCTAACACTCAGACAACCTTCATTGGCATTACTGTTCCGTCCCAACTTGACAATTGTCCCAACTATAGTTGGGACTGGTCCCAACTTGAGTGTTAAAGTTGGGACCAGTCCCAACTATAGTTGGGATCGCCCATAGACTTCAACAGGACACCGTGCACGGCCGTGATCAATCATGGGTCGTGATGCGATCGGCGTTAATCAACAAGATTCTTTATTTCAAACCCGGGTCTCGGCTCTGTACAAACTCATGTCCAAACTGGTTTGGAATGATAGTATATTGCTCACAATGGACCGCTAACTCAGTGTAAATAGTGTTTTAGAGGGTTCTGACAGCGGACAGCTCAGGCTACCAGCAGCCTCATGCTGAGTGCTGCCGGGTGACGCTTTCTTTTCTACCTCTGGTCTCTCAGTAGGCCTACACATTTTAGTTTCCCTTCTCTCCGAAACAAAATTCTAATTAATCTCAAATAATCTCAAGGGAAAGTGGTCTTAAAAACTTCATACTATAATGATACTTACTACTATTATGTTTTTAGTTTATTCGTGGGGTGCTTTGTGTTCACTGTGATCCCAACTACAGTTGGGACGCCCCAACTTTAACACTCAAGTTGGGACCAGACCCAACTATAGTTGGGACGATCATCAAGTTGGGACGGAACATTACCACATGGATGGAAAGGATTTAAGGATTTTTTAATGTATACTATTACTATACTATAGAATTAGAATGTACTCACAAAAACACAAGCACCCGTCACATCTTCATAATTGGGGTAGATAGTGGACGGTCCAGCAAGGTTAGGAACGACGTACGAGACGTTACCGTCTGTCCCATACTGCGAGGTGAAATGAACCACGTCTTTAGCAAACTGACTGATTGTTTTGGTCACCCTCATCTCTACGTGTTGCAGACTGCAGTGTGACAACGATGAGCAGCAGCCCATGCATCAATACCGATACCACTGACTGGATTAAGAGCAACTGGAGTGGTAGAAATCTGGCACAAGTCTGTTTAGAAACTATTTGGTAAGGATCTCACTCTCTCTCTCCTTCCTCAGAAGTCAGAGACTGTCGAGACTTCCTGTGTTTATGATTAGGGCTGAGAGTGAGACCCTGTTTGTACTGTCTACAGTATTACAACAGAGTACAACTTTTTGTGTTATTCGTTCATCCCTAAAATTTGACTTTATCAGCTATTCTTTTTGTGTCCATTCATCACCAAAGACGCACAAAGCGTGGATCTAAAAATAGCCAAATTTGGTCAGAATGAGACGAATACCATGATCGGAAGTGCACGCAGCCCAGTCCCTCTGATCTCTACACCGATCTCTTACACTCAGCAGTGCCCAGTCCATGTGTTTGTTTTTATGTCAAAAGATCATCAGGTAGGTCATCACGTCACGGAAACATTTCGCACCAAACCAAAGAGCAAGGTCAAACAAAGAGGGCGCTATGTATCTTGTTTAAGGACTGCAATAATAATAAACTCCCAGAGAATAATGCTATTCAAAAATACTCGAAAAAATATTTAAAGTCTCTCAGCCTCTTCAAAACCAATCAGATATATTTTCAGACAACTAAACTTCAGATTTCTTTTAAATTTTTGGTAAGTCAGCCGTTTGGAAGTTTTGCTAATTACCCTATAAAAAAGAAGAAAAAAAAAAACCCAGAATTTTTCCAAAACCGACTCCTCGCTGCCAGTTTCTATGACTATGAGGCGTTCCTCCCAGTTCCCAAGACAAATAGTACCAATTTTCACAAATCTCCTAAAAAGTTGAAGCACAGAGCCCCCCAGGTTGTGATACATAGTTACACAATCTATTAATTGCATGACCCCCAAAACGTTATTATTAAAAAGGTTTTGAGGACCTACATATTATGATAACCAGCTTGGCGCGTGAATGTTTGTCTATTTAGTGTGGTGGTGCGCCCACCACACTAAAACAAACTCCCCAAAACACACACAATACATGTACACGTATTTTAAAGTCTTTCAGTCTCTTGAAAATCAATCAAAAATATTTTCGGACAAACATAACTAAACAAGTTTTTTCCCCCAACTTTTGGCTGGTCAGCCGTTTGGAACTCGTGCTATTTACCCCCGGAAAAAAACATCCCCGAAAATGTGCCTTTTCCCAAACCGCCTTGCTGCCGTGAAGCACTTCGGCTTACGGGCCAAATAGAACCCACTTTAAAGCCTAAATTTATCAAGTCAACTAAACGTTTAAGCACAAACCCCCAGATTGTGATAACTTGTCATAGTTACACAATATTAGTTGCATGAAGCCCCCCCCCCAAAAAAAAAAAAACAACAACAACAACAAACAAACAAACAAACAAACAAACAAACACCCCAACAAACAACAAAACAACAACTAGACAAACAAACAAATAAAAAACAAAAAAACAAACACGTTATATTTCAAAAGAATTTGAGGGCAGACAATTTATGATGAGTAGCGTATTATGACCGATTTAATCTCACACCACAAGTTAATGTTGGCAAAAGTGTCACAGAAGAGACACAACTGATAATTTCATTCTGTCAAGGCTATATACTGTCTTAATTCAAACAGTAAACTGAGTCATTCAAATATTTGTTTTAACAGCAAGACACGTTATCAGTTTCCTTGTTTCATGTTGTTAATCTTGAAATTTATTGAGGTTATTTTGTCATTAGGCCTATTTAAAACAAAGGGTTTGTTAGGTAACTAAAAAACATTAGTAGTGCAGTAGGCAGTGTGCATTGTTTGCATTGATCTCTAACATCAAGGCCCGTTGATTTCCTCTTCGTTTGTCCCCCCATTTCCCTCCCTTTTAGCACTCACTTCGAGGGGCCTTAATGTGATTTGAAACTTCCCCAAGAAGAAGAAACAGAAAAGAAAAGAAGAAATCATAATGGGCAATTTTTCCTTGCAGTGGCCCCCAGTGTCAACAACACGTTTTCCATCGGCCTACAATTAGTTACTCTCTCTGCATTCGACTACAAAAAGTGGGCCTCTCTGGAAATACAATGACATGGTACTCCCATGGTACTTTCAGGAGAACTTTCTTACAAAATGCTCTTGAGTAACATCTCATAACAGCACTCAAAAGAAACTTTTCAAATGACTTTTTTCAGTTGGTTAACATTAACATGCATAAATCAAATGTCAAATACAAATGTTTTTGTTTATTCCTAATCAATTGCCAGGCATTAAATACAAAATAATTTCTCAGGATGCTTGAGCCCTACTTATATCATTCCCATCTATAGAAATTACACATTATTTCTCGGGCCATTATGAAAATATGGCCCTATAAAAAATATGTATGTTTATAAAGGAAGACTTTATTTCCTAGAATAGCCGTCGTTCAATTTGAGATGTTTTTCTCGCACGTACTTTTAGACTTGACCAGTCTGTTATTAACTATTTACACCAGTTGGTCCGCACTCTGAATCTGTTGAACTGCTCATTCAAAGAATAAGGATAGATTAAGGACGGGGTGCTGGCTTCGTCAAGCTCCTTCATCTGTTTGAAAAAGAAGAAAAGAACAAGGCAATAACATAAACGTGTTAATCTTGCTGTGATTTGATAAGATCGATAACGTTTCCTTTTGACTGTCGGCAACAGCTACCATTCTGATGTGAAATCAATGTTAACAATACTAACTGGAATTAAGGGGAAAGAAAAAGACAAATTAATGGGAACAACCAGCTAAAAGTTGGAAATCAGGTGATCCTTTGAGACCCTTTTATGAAGGTCAAAATAGCGTAATTTTGTATCTTTAAACTTAAGAGTGTAAGACACACCTGTGCTTCAGTCAGCTCCCAGCCACTTGCAGCAGCCATATTGCTCTCAAGTTGTCCAATTGAAGTTACACCCATGATAGCGGAAGATACAAAATCTTTCTGGATAACCCAGCGTAGTGAAACTTGGGCGACCGACTTATCTGTATATAGAGACAATATCAAGAAATCATTACAGGAAAGCTCCATTAAAGAACTTTCGGGTTTCGGACACAAAAACTCGAAAACTATTCATCCTTTTCACGCATGAGGTGTGTTTCATTGAATTACTTGGGTTATTACATGTGATAAATGTAATGGATGAGCAGTTAATCTGCCTGGGGCAGCCAGCAACCCTACTGGCTTGTGTTTGACCCAATTATGTCCACTGTTTGAAAAAGCAATTACATGGAGATAACAGGTGTGAGCTGTCAGACAAAAAGGATGTTTCATTTGAGCCTCTTTCTTTAATGGAGCTTTCCTGTAAAGTAAACCACAAGGGAAACTGACAGGGCGGAACAAAGATATGGACAAAAATCGTGACACTGTCAACTTTAGGGCTAGATATCTCAGATGGTGGAGCGCTGGCACATTAATCCGGAGGTCACAGGTTCAAGTCTAGCTCTAGTTAATTTCTTTTTGTTCAACCAAACTTTATTTAGAGAGGCATTAGTTCCACTTTTAATTTGTGGTTTGGCGAAAATTGCTAATATTATTTGGAGGGATAAAGTTACCAATGACAGGCTCCTGAAACAAACTGAGGAAGGCACAAGCTTTTTGCTTGCTAGTCTAATGATTCGGGCAAACGTTTGGTTTGAAGACGTCGAACACTCATATACACAATTTCCAATGATTTTATGTGGCAAATGAGTACCAGCTTTATCAATGAAGGTTGGTATACAAACACTCACCATTAACCGTATAGCAGGACTTACCTTAGTCAGAGATATTTAGAGGTCATTCACTAGACCACCTTCCACACATTTAAAAAAAATTAACAAAGTTTCTTATTGTGCCTATCATTTTTCTTACCATGTTCCTTAGCAATCTGCCGAACTTTGTCAAGTGTTTCCCAGACTTTCTCATCCTGTTGGAATGTAGACAACCTAGGGTGAGATTCCATTTTTACTGACGGGTTGGCCTCAGTGAAACCCAACCGGCTATCAGCAGGAGCCACTCCGTCTCGGGTCACCTTTCCCGTCAACAATCCGCTACAAAAACACACACAATAAAGTAAATAATTAAACAATTTCTGGACAATTCGCAAAGAAGAGCGCCACCAAGTGGTTACAATTAGAGGCAACTTACGCGGGGCATCACGAGAAAAAGCTGAGAGTTACTACTATAAATATACTTCGTTGGCAGTAATAATAACCTTTATCAAGGCTCAAGCTGTGCTTATTTTTTCAGGACGAAAGTTGATAATGTGATGACGTGAGTAAAAAGTAAAAGGCAGCAGAGCATAATGATAAAAAAAAAATATATGTATATATTTTTCTGGTAATGCATGAAACTAGGGATGCCTTTAAAAGTGAACTTAATCACAAACCTCGGCTTAGGCCCTGTCGCCGGCTCTGGGTTCTGTTTGTAAACACGATGCACTGCTCCAAAATTGACGACAGAGCCCCAGCCAGAGCTGGGGCCCATGCCTTCGATTGGAAAATGCCCCAATGGTGCTTGCTATGTGACCCAGAAACACATCATTTAGCCTCTACTCTTCCACGAAAAGTGTCCCGAGTTCTAGTACCAAACCTAGTACACGGGACCTACAGCTTAATGTCCCATCCGAAGGACAAAATGGTTAGAACTAACTTATATTCTGCTTCAAAGAGAAGTTGAGTAATAATAATAATATTTTGGGTGGCCAATCATCCTTACTTGCAGCTGAGAAGCTGATTTGCAAAGGACACGGCTACAGCTGTTTGAGCTAATGGTTTGAGCTATGGTTTGAGCTACTGGCGTGCGAGGGCACCTACGACAGCAAGGCACATCAACCCACAACACAGGCACAGATCGAAAGTGTTTGAATTTTTTGGAGGGAGGAAAACCAGAGGGCCCAGAGAGAAACCTTTGTGGCATAGGAGAGAACTAACGCACAATCCTACTAGTCCCATATGGCCTTAGCCGGGAATCGAACCAGGACATTGGTGAGAGGCAAGCGCTTTACGCACTACGCAGCCCATGCCACCAAAATGGTTCCATATTCATCAATAAATACACAGTGCAATGCTTTGATGTCACAGATGTTATTAATTTCAAAACATAGTTTATGTACCCTTTGAGTGGACTCCAGGCCAAGATTCCAATGCCCTCATTTCGACACACTGACGTGACTTCATAGTCTGCTGAACGCACAGCCAGGTTATATTGGCACTGATAAAGGAAAATAAAAAAAACACAGAGAGCGTTCGATTAGCTTCCCCAGCGGGTCGACTCAGGTCTGACCCCAGTGTGTTCGAGTATAGCGTTGATGTCATTGTTGTGGCTCACCCTGGTCAGACCCAAGTGACCTGCTTGTGGGTTCCTTTGGGCTGACCCAGGTGCATTACATCACAAGGAAATCAATTCTCAATGATCACTATTTTGTTTGTAATTCAGCAGGAACTTTTTCAGGAAGTTGGACACACATTTTCACCCTTAAAACAGTGCAATAAAGGTTTTTTTATAGTTTTTTTTATATTTGAAGACCAGGGCTCGAATTTGGGGTAAAATTCCACAAGACCGCAGGGCTTGTTGCTAAAAGTGTTTACTGGACCAGAATTTATTTCACAAGACCAGAATCTTCATGAGAGAGAGCTTTCTACACAGTTTAATATGCAAGTTGCACTATTAAGAGAAGATTTACAATGTGTCTCATTATTTTGTCTTGATACTGAAGAGAATTGTACTAGACTCAAGGTCAACATCTGAATACCATTCCTTTCTATTAAAGATATTACATAGTGGCTATTATTCAATAAAAAAAACACAAGACCATCGGACTTGTCAGGTCATGAGTTTACTGGCCCGAGGCTAAAATCACTGGCCTCGGGCCGGCGGTCCAGTGTCAAATTCGAGCCCTGAAGACACATACTTTTGTATCAACGTGGGCTTGGAAAATAATTTAACATTGCAGTTTTACCTTTAGAATAACTATTTTACGATATTTTTGTGAATCCACGAAAATTCTCTGACGTAATGCACACAATGAAAGTCATTCCGGTCGGCTGACCCAAGATGAATCAGTGTGAATGCTGGGGGAAGTTGGCGTTCGATTTGCTCATGTCAGGGGCTCACCCTTATTCATGAGCACACGGGGGTCAACCGGGAAAGCTAATCGAACGCACCTTCAGTATCAGATAAAACTAAATTGCTTGAAAGTAATCCATGACTTGAATGTTTAATTCAACTAGCTGAATGATGAACCAGTAGTAATCCAACAGCTTGAATGTTCAATTCAATGAGCTGAATGATGAACCAGTAGTAATCCAACAACTTGAATGTTCAATTCAACGAGCTGAATGATGAACCACTAAAAATCCAACAGCTTGAATCTCTATTGAATCTGTTGAATCTATGGAATGTTCCATTCAACGAGGCAATCGCCTAACTGAATGATGAACCAATAGTTATGGCTTGAAGTTATATTCATAAAAACTTGGCATTACGAATAACACATTTTTATGAAACAATAATGAAAATATTTTTGCCTCCCCCCAATTTGAAATCTGGACTTTTAGGAATAAAAATTCAGAGAATAAAATATTTAGTGCTTTTTGATGTAAATATTTCTTTGACTTCAGTTAAGAAGTGAAACTTTAATGTGATATTTTCAATGTTTTTAAAACTATTTTTTTAAATTCCATTTTAATACTGTAGACACATATATCGTTTTTGTTTACCGTCAGTTTTATCGTCAGATTATCTTTACAAATTTCGCAAATGGCATGACAAGAGCGATAAAAAGGGGCTTGTTTGAGAGAAATGCAAGTGGAAACTATAGTTTGAGAGAAATGCAAGCAGAAACTATAGTTTTAATTTGCCAGAAGTACCCACCCCCTAGAAAAGATGATGGACCCTTTTCTGCCGCCCCCCCCCCCTCGAACTCAGTATGCTACAGTTTCATCGCTGCTCACCTACCTGTAAGCTTACGATAGGGTTCAATCCCATAAACTTGGCATAGTCTGTCATCTTCTGAAGTTGCCAGCCGGAAAAATTGCTGGCTCCGATGTAGCGGATTTTCCCAGCTCTAACGAGATCGTCCATTGTCCGAAGCACCTCCTCCACCTTGCATCCATCATCCCACAAATGAAGCTTAAAAAAAAAAAAAAAGTCTAAATCACTGCATACCCTCCACAAAAATATTCCATCTACCGGGGTTAAGCCGTGAACAAAGGTGCTTGCTGTGTGAACCAGAAACACAGGGGTTAAGCTGTAAACAAGGGTGCTTGCTGTGTGAACCAGAAACACAGGGGTTAAGCTGTAAACAAGGGTGCTTGCTGTGTGAACCAGAAACACAGGGGTTAAGCTGTTAACAAGGGTGCTTAGGCCTACTGTGTGAACCAGAAACACAGGGGTTAAGCTGTAAACGAGGGTGCTTGCTGTGTGAACCAGAAACACCAGGGTCAACTCCTATACTTCTATGACAAGTATTCTGGATTCTTTTACGTGCACTACCAATTCAAGTACACCGGACCAACGGCGTTATGTCCCATCCAAATGATAAAGCAATTATGGTAAAGGAATCTTGCTCAAGGCACAATGCCACGACAGTACCAGGAACTTTTGGTTTCCATGGACATTATTTAACACAATCTCGGACTTTAACGGGTCCTAAAGTGCGAATTTCGTGCGAGACTTAGGAATTTACTCCACAAACCTGATACAGATCCAGATGGTCAGTCTGAAGTCGTTTGAGACTTGTTTCGATGTTCCACAAAATGCTCTTTCGACTGAGACCCACGGCGTTAGGATTATTCTTGTCGGACATAAAACGCACCTTGGAGGCAAGGACAACTTTGCTTCGGTCTTGCCTTTTTGGGGCAAAGGGGGCGAAAAGAGGAAAAGAATGGAAAGTATACAAAAACTGTTACTGCTGTTAAAAAAAAGAAGACAAATGAATTGTTATAATCAACTGCAGTCTGTGTAAAAGTAACCCAGTAATGGGTCAAAATTATGCAAAATCTGAGTTAAAATCTCATTTTTTTTTACCAATATCCGGATAACCAACTATGGTAACCAAATCCGAAAATTTGGTCACCGGTACCTGAAATCCGGGTCAATTCTAACCCGTTTTTTTTTAGGGTGTACACCTTGCTCACCTTCAGGAAAAAGGGCATTGTTGATGATTTTTACCTTTCCAAATTTGAAGGTATAAATATTAAATTCTCTTCCCGTCCATTCCTTTCCTGTGCATGAATTCAAGCATACCCCTTCCTACTGTGACTTCACTCCCTACGGAATTACCTGGTAAGCCATCTACCAATCAGTTCCTCGGCTTCCCCTCCTCCGTAAACATTGCTGGTATCGATGAGGTTACCACCGAGCTCAAGGTAACGATCTAGGAGTTGGCTGCAGGCGACATCATCAGTAAATTGACCAGGACGCCCAGCCTGCAGTAGAAGGTCAAATCAGTTCAGAGAGGTTTGTTGCCAATCGATTTGATGAAAGTTCATACAAAATTTATTGTATTGTATAACAAAAGTGGTTTGCTGACGAACTGTTGTTAAACTTTCTTAACATTAACAGCAAAATCAAGATCAGATACTACTATTATTATGCACAATCGCCTGTGTTAATTTTATCCATTTCTGGGTCATTTTGACACAGATTCTGGTTATACTGACCAACAAATGGGTCAAGCTTTTAGAGTTTGGCCGGAGATTCTGTCTTTCGGAGATTGTTCTTATTGTATGGAAATTTCATTGGATGGCGCCCTCTTTTGACTCAACTTCCTTCAACCCATAATTTGTATGTTATTGTTCATTTTAGCCTGAGAATTTGACGTCACTCTTCAAGGCTCGTGAATAACGCCAGATACCTGCCAGACCGGATGTTAGACTTGATTTCAAGTCTGAGATCGCAGTTATTCCTCTGCATCAGCCAAGAAAAACGCCCCCACAGATTAGCTATCACGCGCCCCAACTCGCAATCTCAGACTTGACCCCCTTGCGTTGTGATCGTAGGCTAATGACGGAGGTTAATCTACAAGAGGGCGCTATTTCAGGGAATAATGTATTGGCTATCGGTTAGAGTAAAAGCCACGATTGCAGACTTGGAACCAAGTCTAACCGGATGTTGGCAGATGTACTTTTGACCTCCCATCCATTCACACGTCGCGACTATTCGCTTACGTCTCTGCACGTTTATCCAATGAACTCATTGTATCCAATGAAATCGCTGGGCCAGTGCCTGTCCTTGGATAAGGACAGGGAAACAGTATACTGTTCATTTTACCGTGTGTGTGTGTGGGGGGGGGGGGGACAACGCCCCTAGGACACCGACAAGGTTCACCTAACATCAGAGTTATTGCAGTGTAATTTAACAATCCATACAACAAACATGTGACAATTCCATCCATTGGTTTGGTCCCAGCTTGGTTAAAGCATAAAAAAATGGTTAGTGTTTTGTCAGAGGTTTCAGTGCATAATGTTCATTAATTTGGCTAACTATTTCGAATGCAGAAATCAAAATCAGCTGTTTTGTTTTGGGAAAGTCTTTCTTTGAATTCTGACGTTATTTTACAAGGAAACTTCTCTGATAAAAACAAGTTCAGAAATGGGTTTGGAAAAATGTCCGTATCCAGCCACCAGTTTTTCATTCTTTATGAAATAAATTAGTATCTAATTTACTCAAAAGAGATATTCCTTTGGGTAAAAATGAGTGAAAAAGTGGTGGCAGGATACGGACATTTTTCCATGGGTTTTTATACTTACTTTAGATGTGCCAAATGTCAATGTTCCAATCCCAATTTTTGAAACTTTCATGCCAGTGTGTCCAAGGTAACTGTACATGTCGTCTCTATCAGGCTTTAACGGAGCAAATGAGTTTGCTGGAGTTGTTGACGGATTCATTTTACTTTAAAATGTTTGATGCACTTAATGATGTCTCTGATGACTATCGAAAATCAAGTAGAGTGGTTGTCGATTACAGCTGCAAATGTGGATGCTGGCGATTACCATTCAGTATGCGCTGCAAAAGGAAACGATCCGAGCATTGGTGATTGCAAAAGTTACCTTTATTACCGCTTTTTTAAATGGCCACGTGCCTTCGGATTGGGCGTTTCGGGCTATGAAAAGCATTTGACAGGAAATTAATAATGATTGGAAAGTTATTTTCTGAAAGTAGAATAGTTACAACATTAACAACTCATCCCTTGAAACTGTGTGATTTTGTGTAATTTCATAAAAAAAAGATCAGAGTCCGCTATTTTGTAACCACATTTTTGAGTGGACAAAAATGGTGAAAGCATGTTCCGCTGGTTGTATTTCCAGAGGTAAGTTTATGTTAAGTTAATCACTACTCTAATTAAAACACCCCTGCAAATGAACAACTACAAAAGTATAAGAAACATTACAATGGACTGCAAACAGGTCACATACCTGATTTGTAAAACCATAGAGAAAGTACAAAACAGACTGCTTTAAACACCCTTCTTCCTCCACGTCAGCACAGATTGCAAGACAGCAGGCCTGTGTGTGAGAGAGAGCATGCGACGGCAATCGAGCTATTTGGGTTGGTCTTCCCCTGTGTGGTTGATGCACACCCAGTCGAGGGTCCAAACACGATTGTTAATGTTAGTTAGCCCATGCGTGCTAATTGTGAACTGTACGAGTTGGAACATTATTGTCAGGTGTCGATTCAGTCCGGTAGTTCTCCAAAGACTTGACCCTACCTCTCCCCCCCCCCCCCCCCCAAGCCAAAGGTAAATACGAAATAGTATAAATACAATACATAATTCCGGCAAGCACGATGACCCCTTCCTTCGAACGAGCACCGAAAACTTACGTCTCTGTTGGGCTCGCCAGTTGCCTTCCCAACGGTTGTATGTAATCTAGGCAAGATCATGACAATCAGTCACACGACGGAAACACAGATTGCGTTCCAAACGTCCCTAGTTTTCGGGTGTACTGTGTTGGGTCAAATGTCATCATGCCCTTATAAATCTCGGTTCAAAGACCATTGTGTTTGCGCGCGCACACACACAATAGTCCGTGCAAGTCTCGCGCGTATTCGAACATTTTTGGGACCACTGTGGTCCCACATACATTGCTTTACGCGATGAAACAAACTCACGCGCTTTAACGGATCCCAATGTTCGAATACGCGCGAGACTTGCACAGTCTATACACACGACGTGTACACGGCAAAACTGTACACGCTTGCAATGAATAAACATAGAGGGCGCTGTAACTAAACTTTATGACAAAAAAGAAGATTTTACTAGTATGACAAACTGCTTTTCCAGAATGTGGTATTAATATGCAATGTTAACAAGAAGATATGATTTAATAGCAAACAGACATTGACTGCTTCGAGTGCTACGACGCCCGAGGGAACGCTCTGGGGATAACCGAGGGTGTCGTAGTTTTAACCGTAGCACGAGTAAAAGCAGTCTATTTTGTTTATAAAACCCTAAACATAACTGTTGCCTAGACGTCTCTATCTATGTACCAATAAAAACTGATGTTGCTATGCTGCCCTACCATGGCAAAACAGCCCAACTCGAAAGTTTTTGGTTTTTACATCAGATCATTTCTGGGTAAATTGAGGGTGCTTTTTCCATTTCAAAGTTTTAAAGGCATACTCTTTATGGTTTCTGAGTACATTGTGTGTGTATAACATGTCCTATCTCAGCCTCTTTTTACACTTTCATCCCATTTTTATGGCAAAACAGCTTATATCTGTACTTGCTTTTCTCAAAATGACAATTTTTGAGTTGGACTGTTTTACCATGGAAGGGCCGTATGGGTGTAGTACATTAGTTGCTACTTTTCTGCGTGCATATAGCGCATTGCGTTAGCGCGGTTTGAATAAAAAGGGACATCATGTGACGCTCTCTAACCAACCAAAAGGCAGAATATTAATTTATAAGGGAGCAATGTTGCAATTTTTTAGTCTTCGTTAGAGGTGTTTTTTTTAAAAATCTTTCTTTGACACGAGACTTGCACACATGAGTCAATAACACGAACGTTTCAGCAGCAAAACGGAAGTTCTTATAAAAAAAAACTAAAACAAACCGAACATTGTTTACATGAAGTGTTTGGCGAATGTTTAATGCCTTTTCAAAACACCAACCCGGAAGTTTAATCAACATTTGATTACAATACACAAATTTCCCTCAATTTGTTTTCGCAATTAAGCTGAAAATTCATCCCCGATGATTGGTGGGACTGTCACCAACTTTATACAACTTTCAGATTACCGTCCACATTAGACCTTCAGATAAAGTTACTAACGTGAACACTGTTCACTGTTCTCATCTTCAACACCTTGTGTATTATCATTATTGATTACAAATCTTTTTACTTACTGGTTCGTGGCGTGTCTGGACGACGGAAATTGTGATAAATTGACTTAAATCTCTAGAGAACCCTTCCTCTCAGACTAGGGGACCTGGAAACAGATCGTCTCCCCGTGACTATGTTTATACGCAGAACATTGTTTACGTCTTTTCAAAATAAACCAGTGGCTTTACATCCATCTCCTTAATGGGTAAGTCGTGGTTAAACAGAGCACCGAGTAAACGAGGAACAGAGCGCTCCGATGATTGAGTCCTCAACATTGATCAATGTAATATGGGTCCAGAGCTTGACATGTGAGTTGGTTAGTAACGCGACCTAGGCCCAATTTCATAAAGCCTGTTAGCACAAAAACTTGCCAAGCACAGACAAATATTGCTCAGCAGAGACAGTTTACAAGCCAACATTCCATAAAATTCAAATTGTTGCCACTGGTACCCCGCTAAGTTATTGCTAAGTAATGAAATTTGCAGAATGTTCTGCTTAACAGCTTTATAAATTGGGCCCTGTACATGACGTATCTACGGAGCTCTGGAAGTGCCATCTAACTTATTCCTTGGATGAATTACTGCAGGATAATGACATCATGAACGTAAAGGCAATGTCATGGAACACGGGGCAATTTACAGGCAACCAGCTCCAGACAATCCGCTCCAATAAGTAATTCATTCACATTTCAGTTCTCTTGTTATTTTCTTGGGGATAGTGAGTTACAGCAGGAAATGTCTCTTGCGCTGACAAAGTGTTCCTTTTGCATACAGCTCAAGTGGTTGCCTCCAAGTTGTCTGAAAAAATAGCCGTCGGGAAGACTTCAAAGATAAAAATCTTGCATCACCCGCCTCGCTCACTGTTTACTAAAGTTCTTTTACACCAGAATTGACGTTCCAATATTAATTATCTAAAGTCCCCTCGATCCACTGAGCGAAAGTAGTAGTCCCGGCCGATTCCCCTCCTTACGCCCAGGTACAGGACAGTTCTTTTCAGAACTAGTGTCCCGAATTTCCGAAATCTACTCCGCGGTAGTAGAATAAGCAAGAACTAGTTCCCAAAGAACAAATCTACACAACAAAGTAGATAAACACATGGTGTTACCGCAAACCAAATTGTTCCCTTACCATCTTGCAATGCCTCAAAAATTATTAACGACATTCTTAATGTCAAATTTCTCCCGGATTGTTAAGTATGGAAATAGAAATGAATTTGTTAACATTATGAAACACAACGAACGTTTTTGTAGTGATTATATTAAAACCATTCGACCATTTGCGATCGCTGTTGGTAATTGTTTTAGTTTTCACCATGCAATGAGGTTGGGTAGCTGTTGCAAACTGTAGGTTTATGCTAATTTTTAATTACTCCGTCCAGTGATTGTTCATAAAGTGTCGACTTTCCAGAAGTCACGAGGTCTCATCAGAGGTCATGCATCCTGTGCCAGTACCGGTTTGATAACACTCATCAATTGTCCTTATCCACACGGCTTGTTATCATCACACAGAGCCTCTAGATGACATCGGTAAGAGGAGTTTCTTCTTCTTCTTAAGCTTTTTTTCAAAGGTAGTTTTTGTTTTAGGCATATACAAATCTCGGGATGGGGTATGGAAGGTTTAGGGGTGGTGCTTTAGAGCAACCCCGTAGGTCATCATCAACCGTTCATAAAAACAGCTCGAGGGGAAATAGAGCGAGACCAGTCCATTTCTCTTCCCGGATCCTGACCTTTTGGCCTGACCCGTTTCTGGGTCAGTATGACACGGAATCGGTTTCATATTTCAGAGTGACACAGAATTGGGTCAAAATTACGCCGAATAGGAGTAACCCACATTTTTGTTTACCACTTCCTGTGTCAGTCTGACCTGGAAATGACCTTGGACCTCGAATCTGGGTCAGGTCTCATCAGAGGTTCTAACAACACCACCTTTTCAGTCAATCCAGTTTAACTGGCATTATTATAAATCACAGTCTCAGGGGCATCCAGATTGTTGTGACACGTTTGTAACGCACCACTTTGAAGGACAATGATTTATGACAAAACATTACGTCCATCCATGTGTCCGACAAACCATCATCTTCGACAAATTTGTCCGACAAACCAACATGTCCGACATATTTTGTCCGATAAACCATTGTGTTTGACACATTTTGTCCGACAAACGAATATGTCCGACATATTTTGTCCGACAAACCATTGTGCCTGACACATTTTGTCCGACAAACGAATAATTATGTCCGACATATTTTGTCCGACAAACCATTGTGTCTGACACATTTTGTCCGACAAACGAATGTGTCCGATATATTTTGTCCGATAAACCAACGTGTCCGACACATTTTGTTCCACAAACCAATATTTCCAACACAATAATGCCAGACAAATTATTATAATAAAGAAACCATTATGTCAGACCTAATGTGTCCGACAAACTTGTCGGACTTAATGAAGTGTACACATGACAAAAGAAGAACACTGTCGTAACAAGACATTTTCATCTGGGGCGGGGATAATTGGGGCAAAGACACTATTTGGGGAGGGGGATATTTTAATGAAACCATTCTAAACAGGGCTTGGGTTTGCTTCTGCACCCCTGTCCCCTCTGCCTACGCCACTGTACAATAAATAAATTGCAGTTTGGTATGATCCTACAAAATGGCACTTACCAACAACGTTAACTGTCATTAACTGTTTGTTACAAAAATAAGCGCACAATGAATATATCTGTGTTTTTTCAAAATGTCCAATTACTGCATCGAAGCCTTTAATCGTCTTCTTTCCATATAAATTAAGACAAATTCCAAATTTCCATCAAAATGGAAATCGCTCATCTTTTGATGATGATTGATATGACAGTTGAGATTTGAAAATAGGAACAGCTTCATAACATCCTACCAGCAATATACATATCAGCCATTACCGCTGTAGTTATGAGTGAGCGATAACTTATTTTGTTACAAGACACAAAGTCTGCGGGGGAAACAGTGTGCTAAAAAGAGGACAGATACTATTAAATAATAAACTTCACAATAAAAAATTAAAAAAAACTTACCTGGTGTGAAGTTCGTGGTGATGCCAAAAGAAACATTTTCTCCTGAATGGCTGACAACTTTTTGACGACCTTGTGTTTGTAAGATATTCAAAGTACCTGTGATAATGACCAGATGACCAAGAACAGTTAGTTACAAGGTCAGAAATCTTTGCACTTAGGATGCTGGTGATTCATATCTCAAAGTATAGAGACTGTATACCTTTGATAATTATTCCTAAAAATTAATGATCAGGAAATCTTACTTGGTATGAGGCACTTTAGCTGTTGACAATGGGTAGCTAATTGAGAAACAGTTCCCTTCAAAGGAATGTGGTTTTAGAGAAAGGGATTCAAAAACATGTCAATCTTAGAAACGTTGATGCATGAAACGTTTCTCAATGTGTATTCCACTAAGGCATACGGATTATTCGTCAAGTATGGACAAAATCGCTCCAGATTCTCAGCGATGTCTCAAAAACGCTACCACATTTTTAAATAAACAATTCACAGCTTTGTTTTATTGGATATATTTATATTTATATGGGATTAAAACAACCGAACATTTAAACCAAAAAAATATTATTGCCTTTAATCAGGGTTACCAAGGTCAAACTGAGTTTGCTGTGCAATCATTTTCCAATTGAAAGCGTCCTCGTAAAATTAGAGTGGATCGCAAAGCAGAAGTTGACATTGTAGCCCCTTTTCATAAGTTTCGCCTAGTTTGTGAAAAATTTTTCACGAAGTTTGGTTGGAACCCATGTAGCTTATGTTTTGTCAATGATTTTGAGTACGTTTAAAATGAGTCGAGTTCAATTTGAAGAAATTAACGGTAGTTTAGGAGGTAAAACAAAGCTGCTTTTCTTGAAATTTATGGTATTTAAGACACAAGTGTATGTCTTTGGTGGATTGGAACTGTTCCGGTGCTTTCAATCAGTCTCAATCTCAAAAGATGTTTTCTTCTTGACGAGTAGCAATCTTTTACTTTGGCCTGAAGCTTATGAGTATTCATGAAAAAACAGCCTGTACGTTTTTGTAGGCAATCAATTAGACCCTTTTTTCTGAGACCATAAATTGTCGATAAAGAATCATTTCAAAATCATTTAAACTGTTCATCTTCTACAACGCACAAAAGTTTTTGTGGCTGGCTCAATTTTTTTTTACAAAGAGATGAAGGGTTGTTTACACGACCAACTCAGCCATTATAGTAACAATATACAACGTGCATGCCCCATATTGACTGGGTCAAAGGTCAGAGAAGAGTTTGGAATACATTGACCCAGAAGTGGATGCAGAAAGTTGACAGTCGTGCATCGACCACGGGCAGTGATTAGTAACAACCGACATCGGAGACCATAATGCAATATATTCTGAAACGCCTCCAAGAGTTATTATTACATCAGGCCACCGTATATAATATACACGACCGGGGATTCCATTTGTTCCCATTTAATTTATATCAAAACCAGAAGCGATGAGCTGAGAGCGGATAGTCATCCTGGAGTTGGACGCTCTTCAGGTTGGAGTACGGGACGAGTGGAATGTGAAAGCTGCCGTGTTTTTGGAGAAGCTGTAATGATCAAAACAAGTCCAGCTGTTTGAGTCATCACTGGTTACTGGTACATCACATAGAGCGAGAGAACAGAAGAAGAAGAAAAAAAACTTCCTCTTTTTATCACTCCCAATCCGCAAATGAGAACTTGTTTCCACTTAAAACAAGTGGTTGAGAGATTCTTGGGCAGCTAAACTGAGTGGAATTGTAATTTTCTTGGAGTTCACGGACCGCACTGGGATAGAACCCCATTTCGACCTACTTCACTGTAATCCATATGGTTTATGAAGCGATAACGTTTGGGTAAGTTGAGGTAATGGTTGCTGGATATTGCCTAGGTTTGTTCTGTAACTCTTTTCATGATGGACTGCTGCAATCAATTGAAATCTAACCTGTTCGTGCTTATTTTATTTTATTTTATTTTATTATTATTTTTTCAATGCAAATTTGCCCCAGTCGAAGCTAAATCACTCTTGACAAGGGGCTACAAGAGGAAAATAATTATTTACGATGAAAATAAGTCAATGGAGCTGAAAGTATAAATTGATATTCCTCTAAAAACAGTCTGGATTGTAGGGTGGAGGGAAACATGCACCAGGCAAGGAGTTCCAAAGAGATGCAGTACGTGGAATGCATTCTGGAATGGCTCTTTGTTCCGCATCTCAGCAAAGCAAGAGTGTATGGGTGAGAAGAAGCAGAAAGCCTGGTTTCACGTTCAAATAATAATATAATATGTCCTATATAGCGGACATTTCTACCAACACCGATACTCAAAGCGCATTAACAGTTTTTAAGACAGGTTTTTGAAATGTTTGAATTATGAGACCGTTTTTAAGTGGCATTTTAGAAAGGTGCTTCAGCGCATACAGCAGCAATTGCCAGAAACACCTGGGAAAACCCGTTCTCTAAGCTATAGGTATAGACCTAATTGTGTTCTCTCACAAGCATTATGCAATGCACGGGATTTACGGCATAAATTCCAACAAGAAGAACGCAGGAATAATTGTGAAGTGTCAATACCGGGACTGGAACCCACACTCTGTTGATCAGAAACGCCAGAGCTTGAGTCCAGTGCTCCTGACCTCTCGGTCACGTCAAGCTATTCCAACATTGCCTCAGCACAATACACCGAAATGTTGTAGGTAGATTCCAGTAAAATTATATAAAACAAACGTAATAAAGGGCAGGTTTTCCCAATTTTGTTCTTTCTTTTTTGATTCTTTATGTTCATTTTACGTGCTGGAATAAAGTCATAGTTCCGTGGGCAAGTATTGTTTACTTTTAATCTCTTGAAAAGCGCAGCGTAAACTTTTGGTAATTTAAATTTGTCAAGCTTTGAGAACTTAGAGCTCACCTGTGTTTATGATGTTAAAGACTAGCTTGAACGAAAACGGCAACAAGTGATCTTTGCTGAAATTCATTACAAATAATGTTCAGTCAATAATGATATTGAGTTCACGAGAGTAGACAATATTACAAATTTAATAAAAACACTCGTTCTAAATAGCGTTCTCAAGTGCTTCCAGAAACGATTAAAATGGACCCATGACGTCATCACTCATGTTACGTCATTTGTGGGAGCTCCTGTTTGTGTAGCCTCTTTGTTGCAATAATAAAGCAACATCACACAGATGACTTCAAAGTACTGTCATTTTGACTGTCGCCTCAAACGGCAGAAGCGTAGCTAGTTTGTCAAAACCTTGAGGATCGGGCGTAATTTCTTGAGCGATACTTTACCATAAAAATCAGGAAGTGTAAATATATCAAAATTACAATTCAGTGATATAAATAATAATAGGCATTTATAATGCGCCAAATCAATCTAAAAGATGTTCGAGGCGCAGAGAAGCAGACAATTTAAACAAAACAATACATATCCAGTGAAAGAAGCAAAACAACAATTAGGGAAAACATATACATGTACGAAAATTAAACAATGGATACCAACAAAACTATGAAATAAAGAAATACATCTTGACAAAGGTGAGTTTTTAGAGTAACTTTGAAAGTGTTAACATCAGAAATATTACGGATATCTTGAGGAAGACTGTTCCAGAGAGATGACCCAGCATGTGCAAAAGAACGATCACCCCATAAGTTGTGTGTTTTAGGAACAACAAGTAAACATGAATTGGAGGACCGAAGATTCCTATATTTTAGAGGGACGATATTGAATGAAGAGATTTGAATTGTATTCAGGAGCAGAACCATGCAGGCAACGAAAAACAAGCAAAAGTAACTTAAATACAATTCTAGAAGGCATAGGGAGCCAATGGAGAGACTGTAATACTGGTGTGATGTGACTTCGACGATTAGATAAGGTAACAATCCGGGCAGCTGTGTTTTGCAGTCTTTGCAATCTGGCAAGCTGGGTGCTTGGTAATTGATAGAGAAGAGAATTACAAAAATCTAAACGGGATGAAATAAGGGTATGAACAATCTTTTCAGTGGCAGTTTGAGTTAAATACTTTCGTATAACACCAATGTTACGCAGCTGGTAACGGACTGATTTACAAACAAACACATTGATAAACAAACACATTATATGTAAACAAGTTTAAGTAGCATTTGTTTTCCCGCTCAAGTAGCTGTTAAACGATACGTGTTCGGCAAATAATTTGTAAGTACATAACATTTCTTTGAGAAAGTTTAACCAACTTAAATTTTTAACATGACTGTATTGACGCTTGACTTATTAGACTTGCCCATTGGAAATGGATTACTTACTAAAGATTTGCCTGAAATAAATTGAAACTTATAGTGGAATTTGCACTCTAAGCCTGGCTATAAACTTGACCCGAGACACTACGAGACACAGGCATAAATTGAGACTCTCTCCAAGGAGCAGGAAATTGACTTAAGACTTGCCTAAGGAACATTTTTATATTAACATTAATCAAATAAACAAATTGAGTCTTGTGATTAGATTTAACCCCAAGTGACTGGAAACCTGGCCAAATATTTACCCTTTGGAACACGGTTCAAAAACCGCCTTTCGAAAACAAATAAGTTATATCAGGTATTATGTTACAGTCTTCAGGCTTCTTAATGGAGACAAGTCGACAAAAGCCGCATTTTACTTTGTGGCCAGTAACCCACACACCGACGTCGCGATATCTTTGCCGACAATCTGAATCTTAAAGGTTTACTTGATCACCCATATCATTTCCGTTGCCATGAAGTTATATTAATAATGTTATAATTACAGGCAGGAAAATTATGGTAAAGAAAGTCTTTTCCATCTTCGTTTAGTTAACACTGTTATTTTGTTAATAATATCGTCGTGGTGTAGGTTCGGTTGACCTACAACCAGTGGCGTAACCAGAAGGGGTGGGTTGGGCGGGGTTGGGTTGACAAGGGCAGACGCCCCACCCTGCTCAAATCCTTCTGCCACCACCCGGCCCTGCCCCAATGAAAAAAAATAAAAATAAAAATGTATAAATTAATAAATAGATAAATAAATAAATAAATAAAATAAAAACCGCGCCAAACTCTGCGTTACGTACGCTCTGTGGACGTTCCTTTGTTGCGTGAACTTATGAGAAAACAAATGGCTATTTTTCAACACTGTAAAATTGGTGTGTGGACGTGTGTATGTCCACGTAGAGTTTCAAGTCCCTACATTGTGCTACAACTAATTGCACTTGGATCCGTTAACAACGCGGGGGGGGGGGTAAAATCAATGTGAACATGTCACTGAAGGCTTTATACCTACACTGCTTTAGTCATCATTATTTGCAGTATAAAAATATATACATAAAAACAATGTTTGTAATTGATGAAAAAGAACTGTCGAGTCAAGACCTAACACTCCTTTTGACATACAATTCAAAACGAAAAAACACACAAACAAACATTGTTAAAAAACCCCAGATCAAACATTCTTTGTTTTGGTCTATGCATCTTTAGATATCAAATGGCTGCATGTTTAAAAGCGATTTAGCTTATCCAAAACATCTCACTAAATATATTCGCACCTCTGCTGAAGTTTACGACCATGGAAGAAAATCAAATCAGCGTTGGGACAGCGTTGACGTAAAAAGTACGCTTGCAATTAGCTGCGCCCAAAATTTCAAAGAGCTGCTTAGCAGGCTTTTTTCGTACAGGTATCGTGCTTAGCAAACAATTAACAGGATACCAGTCAGAAATGATGCAAGGGATATGGTATTTTGGTTGTTAACCTCATTTTGGTGAGCGCAATTTTGTTGTGCTTAGCTACAGTTTGCGATGAAATCGGGCCCTGGGGCGGAGGATGGTGGTTGTGATGGGAAGAACCCCGAGCTTGTGTAAGAAGATGACACCGAAGAACGGCACTTGAAGGCTGATTCGTTCTATAGGGTTTGGATGGGGCTAAAGTAGTGCGTGAGTTCAAACCCGTGAAGCCACAAGCAAACCATTATCGTTATCATCATCATCATCATCATCATCATCATCATCATCATCTTCCTTTACTGTGCATAAACACCCTCTGGAGTATTGAACACAAGCTAGTCTAATTTATGACCATCGAGAAAATTAAAAAGATAGAGTTTCCGTTAAGAGTCAGCATTGAGGCCATTGGAGCCGTTAAAGTCAAGACCTTAGACTGGTAAGAACTAAACAAATAAATGACCATTTGGTGAGAAGGACTGCAGCTGTTTCTAGTAGGCCCTATAAACCATGATTGTGATAAGTTTACACCACAAAACATGGGAATGTGAGAAACACTTCATACATGAAGCGTTTAATGATTGTTTCTCAGTTTTCTGAGGGTTTGGTGTCCGTTCGCGAATCCTGCTTTCAGAGATGCTGTTGGTACCCGCTATCACCTCACTTAGTAGACACTGAATGCAGCTGAATTTCACATGTGATTTTCATTGTATCTTTCTTGTTGCCTAAAAACTAGCATAACGCTGTCAAAAACGAATCTCTGGCCCTGCCTTTGAGTTTTCATAAAGCATGTACACTGCATCGAATTTGAATTTTCAAAAAAGGCGCCATTTACAACAAAAAATAAAATATTGTTATTTTTGAGGCCCGGGCCTTTTTTCACAGATGTTTTGTAGTATAGTCTCCCGAGTTCCGAAATCTACTTCGCAGCAGTAGAATAAAGCAAGACCTAGTTCCAAAACAACTAATCTACACAGCAAAGTAGATATTATACACATTATACACGCAAGTGACCGAATTTACAAGAGGAATTGTTTTGCATTTCCAAAGTTTGTTTTATTATTTTTCTTCATTGTTATTATTATTATAATTGTCTGTTTATATAATAGGTGTGTTGTTTACATGTGCTGGTATTGTCAGGGTAAATTTAAGCTTATTTGTTTCACTTAATTGATTACGTTTCATAATTATTTGGTTTCTGATACCGTTGACAATACTGTACCGTTTCTACACACAGAGGTTAATAGCAGAGTTTTGTCATGCCCCCTTCTAACCAAATCACTTACCACTGTTGATTGACACCCCCTCTAGGACGTGTGGCATGATCCAGTTTAGGATATCATGACATATTGGCTGACCAGTGTGTACGATAAGACAATGACAATACTAAAATATGCCAGCATGTGCTGACAACTTCTCTTTTGAGGGTTTTAATTAGAAGAACAGAGAACAGAAAAACGAGATAAAGAAAACACAAAAATGCCGCCATATGCGGATTCCTTCATTCAAAAATGAAACAAAAAACCGCATATAGCAAGTCTATCCGGGCATCTTATTATTTTTGATCCCCGCTGGGCGATATGGTGCGGGATTACTTTGGCATTGTAAATCAGACTGACAATCCGTGGAAATTCATACTTGGGTAATTTTAAAGGTCAACTGAAGTTGCAATATTCTGATTGTAGATACACGATTTAGCAGGCACGTTGTAGTGGATGCTAGGTCTTAGCCAAAATTAAACCACACTATTGTTTATTGTTTATATTTATAATTATCAGTTTGGTGAGTGGCTTTAATCGGTTATATTTGCCAAATGGGGGCGCTGTTCGTGAAAGAGCGCGAGATAAAATATAAGTCAGGAGAATCAAAGGAGTACGTTACAGCAAAGCATTTCTCAAAGACAAAGCTTTCAAGCGCCAGATATTTAATGCTTGGACCAATACCGGCTCACATTGACAATCTGTTTTGTACATAAAACAATACTGCATTAAATTTCTAACTTAGAAATTGCAAAAAAATCTGGATAAGTTGAGCCGTGAAAACGTCAGGAATGGTACCGAATCTAAAGCTTAGACAAAATATACCAGCTCATATTGACAACATGTTCTCTGAAAAATGCCAAATTGCGTTATTTTTGTGGGGTCAACAGCCATATGTTTTGCAAATGATTTAAAGCTTAAAAAGCATCTGCTTCTTTTGTCACTGCAGCAGATACAAACAAAGTAAACCCTGATGTTTCCAAAAACATTTCTTGGGGGAAAAAGAAGAAGAAATACATAATCATCTCGGTAGCTTTAAGCCATTACGGACCGTCGTAATTTTCCAGAACCCGAAGTTACGCTAAGAATGTTAGCACGTAGACCAAACACTCACTGTCTGATTGAACAGTACTGGGAATACGCGGACCACCTTATTTTCCCGTCCAGGACAGCACCAGATAAAAAAGTGTAATCTCATCGTGAAAGACATGAATGTGATGAGGAAATTGGTGCGTCTTTAAAAATGTGCATGGATGGCTGGAGTGTTAGATTGCTTTGCCCTGATCAGTCGGCAACTATTTCATACTGCTCATCAGGGAAAGCACGGAGCGCTACTGCCTTCAATTAGACTTCTGGCCACGGCTGGCTTAAGGCGGATCATCCCCACTGCCGTAAAGGTCGGAACAATGCCGCATATTGCGGGCACATTTTGTTCATTGTCTGATTGATATTTATCAGTATACATCATCACACCAGATGGTGATTTCCCATTTGTAAAGTGCCACATTAATGGTCTACGTACATTATTTACGAACCCCCCCCCCCTGAAAAACCCAACTGGCCACGAATTGCAAGTATAATCCTATAAAGACTTTGCCTATATTGTCAAATCAAAACCTTAAAGTTTACTGTGCAAAGAAACAGCATTGCCAGTTGCCATTTTGAAATGCCCCACAATATTTCCTTAAATTAACAAAATGTACTCGCCATGTCTCTGAATTTCACTTTTCATTTAAAACCTTCAAACGAGGGCCGCTGTCAGCACGTGCTGGCATTATTTTATTATTTCCACTCGCCTTTTTGAGAGATGGTGGGCACTGTTATGAGAGTTTACTGTTTGGATTGGGTGTATACAAACAGATGTACTCAAAGCAAATCTTGTCCAGCAATGTGTGCAGCATATCTCAAAATGGCGTAGGGGGCCTACTGGCTTAACCACATCGTACACACTGGTCAGCTCATAGACAATGATAATAATGATACTTTATTCAGGCAGATCACAATACAGGCAAAATATAGAAATTTAGTAAAACAGATAAAATACATATTTATAAAAACCGCCCCTATCCCAATATACAGCAAGAATTGAGATTCAAAATATAAAAGAAGGAAAACTGCCCTATCCCATTATACAGCATGGATTGAAATCAAATGAAAAAACAAACGATCAAAAACAAAAAACAAAAACAAGGCAAAGAGAGAACACACAAAAGGGCCACAAAAACAACAAAGGAAATAAAAACTGGACAACAATCCAGGGAGCAACAGACCAAACCAAAGATGTTCTGCCTAGGAGAAAGACAAAAGTGAAATAAAACACTATCACCGAAGGCGTGTGTCACTCATGATATCCTAAGCTGGACCATGCCACACCTCTTAGAGGGGTGAAAATCAACAGGGGTCTGTGATTTGGTCAGGAAATTGCATGGAACATTCTGCCAGCATCCATTGTGTGCAAAATTGTACGTCATTGTCAATGGAGGCGTATCAATGTTAAAGCTTACTTAAACAAACAAATAACAATTGTTGAGAAAGTGCTAAGAAAAAAAATCTTAAACTGGAATACCCTTTGAAGTATGTGCTGACAACGTAACACGGTACCGCTGGGACCAGAGAGGTGCCACGTTTGAGGAAAAGTGTGCAACACGCGTAAAGTTTAGGGCTAATCTGTATTATTGAAATACAAACGTAATGTAACTTTGTTATTTTCTACATAATGAACAAAACGCATACAGTTTTTGAAGAAACCTCTCCGTCTTTTCAAACATTAATAGAGGGGATCGTCAGCACGAACAAAATTGGATTAAATAAATCTCACAATCAACGTTAAGAGCTCAAATTATACTGACTTCCTGTATGTTTCATTTCTTTCAGTGTCAGGCCAAGTGAGTTTCGTGTACGTCATCATGACGTCATATGAGGTGGACATTACGAGTGTGTTGAATGACACCTCCTCTAAATCATGGAATGATCAGTACATAACGGAGCCGGGCCCGGAGACAGTGTTCGTGCCGGTAGTCTGGTCGCTCATTATAGCCGTAGGAGTCACCACTAATGCCGTGGTCGTCTATGTGGTCATGTTGCACATGAAAATGACAACAGTGACTAACTACTACATCGTCAATTTGGCACTGACTGATATATCGTATCTGCTGTTCTGTACGCCGTTCACTACGCTGACGTTTACACTGTATGGCTACCTGACTGAGGGAATGTGTAGAGTCATATCGTACGTACAGCAGGTAAAATGAATAGGTTACGAGTCTAAATTGACCGGGATTCCGGATCCCAGAGGGCCTGATCCATTTCCCCGGTCATGCTGACCCGGAAAATGGTCAAAAACTGATTTTTCAACTCGGATTCTGCGTCAATTTGACTAACCTCTGGGGCATTTTGACACAGATTCCGGGTCAAACTGATTTCGAAATGGTCCAAGCCCCACAAGACCTTGATCGGGGTCAATTCTGACTAGGAAGATTTTAAATTGTACTCAACTTTTCCCCACCTTTTTGTTTTGGGATCGGGGGTTCACCCCACCCCAATCAAACGATTTTCACATTCACCCAAAATTGGGCAGGACCATAATGGAGGATCAAACACTACGAGCCTGCTCCCTTGGTGTTCCCCGGAGGGTTATTTGACTGAGGTACAATATTGGTTTACTAAGGACTAGGCTACATTGAAAACTATTATGATCATTATATATTTCTAGTAATGACACAAAAGATGCCTCATAAGTAAACTTAATAACTGTAGCTTGCAAGCCTGAGGAAACCTGTAAACAAGGGTGCTTGCATCGTGAACCAGAAACAGCTGGGTTAACCCCTTCGCTTACACTAAGTGTTCTGAGTTCTTTCACATGCATTACGAATCCTAATAGACGGGACATTCGCCTAAATGTCCCATTTGATCCAAAGGACAAAGCAATTATGGTAAAGTATCTTGCTCAATGACTCAAGCGCCAAGAGCGGGATTCGAACCAACACTCTGCTGATCGGAAACGCCACTGCTTGAGTCCGGAGCTCTTAACCGCTAGCCCAAGACAATCCACTATACAAAATAATCGGCTACATTTTGGGCCAGGCTACATTTAGGTCTTAGACCACATTTAGGACCTGCATACCATCATGCCCAACGCAACCTCCACACAAACTAATGCATCCTCGCCCCATTCACACTTTACATCAGGCGAATAATCTGATGCTGGCTAGACTAATACTTTGTGTATGTATTTTTTTCACGTATGCGTCTTAACCCCAGGCTTCTGTCCACGCTACCTGTATGACTCTTACTATCATGAGTGCAGATCGTTACTTTGCCATCGTGTATCCAATCAAGTCAATGAAGTACAGGACCAGACGACTATCATTTCTTCTCAACCTTAGTGTGTGGATCCGTAAGTACCCCTTTCAAGCGTGAGTGCTTGCATACTACGGTGGCCCTGAAGGAACATCACATAACAAAACAAAATGTTTTAGTTATAGTTACCCGAGCATAATTATACAGCATTAATCACGTTTTGATCTTGAAGGCCACATAAAAGGCCATTCCTGCACGTCAAGGGCATGAATCCCTCTTGGCAACCGAGCGCCCCCTGTTGACGGCAACAAAACACGAACCTTTCAAGAACGGTTGAGGTTATTTGTTTTCTCATTTCTATTTGTGAACAATTTAAAACTACGTCACGGACCAGGGATGGGTGAAAAACAATTGGGAAATTGTGAATGAGTATTCAGTTTCATTAAATCTGAAAGGCAACAAAAAACACCAAAAAATACCAAGAAGGCCTACACCCACTTCCTTCTAAGCTTGTTTTAAAACTAACAAGAGCGCCAGGACTGGCTACACTACCCTCTTTATAACAGGAACGTTGTTGAAAGAGGACGGCAAAACAAAGAAACACAAAACAGAGATGAGATTCCTGACTTCTGAGTGCATTCGTTATAAGCAGAGCCTCTTTAACATGTGCTCTTTATAACGACGATTAACTGAGTAATGAGTGGTTATTTTAACATGACTTGGAATTCAATCTTATTTCATCTTCTGCAGTCTCGTACATTATGGCTATACCAGCTTCAATCTTCGTTGAAGCAGAGAGTCACTTCTACTACACGGGCGAGAAATATTTCTGCTTTGAAGCATTCAGCACGCCTACCAAGCAGGCTGTGTATTACACCTATGTCCTCGTCTGTACCTACATCTTACCCCTGTTTGTCATCTGCGCTTGTTATTCTCTTCTCCTACGGGCAACGTGGACGAGGCATCACCCATCGGCACAAAACAGTCACAGAATCCGCCAAAATCTTCTGCAGAAGAAGCGAATGACACGGATGGTCCTTGTGGTGGTCTGTCTTTTCTTCGTGTGCTGGTTACCAACGCACGTGTTCAACTGCTGGGAACGCTACAGCACCAATGGCTTCCCCTACGACAGCGACGCGGTGTACTATGCCAGAATTCTGGCAGTAACACTGGCTTATTCCAATTCATGCCTTAATCCCTTTGTGTATGCCTTCATGGGGAATAACTTCCGAACCAGTTTCAAGAAGGCGTTCCCGTTTTGCTTTAGGAGGCGGATTGCCATCAGAAATACCTTTCGATTAGTGAACCGATTACGCAGAAGGGTGAATGAAGAAAGTGGGACTCGGGTGACCGTCCTTGCAGTCTGAGAGGACAAAACCATCAATTTTCTTCAACAAGTATTTACATTCCTGTAAAACTAAACAACAATAGCAATACGCAGCCCAACTAGCATGACACCTGTTGCCTTAACGCCCACTTTTTGTTACGACACGCATGCATAGCTTTTGGTTCAATGGGAGACTTTGGAACGCTAGCTGGCAGTAGACTTACCAGGTAAATTTCCATTGTTTACGTTGTTCTGAGCATGCGCACATTACCGAAAACATAGGATTTACCCTGTAAGTCTGCTGTCATCTAGCGTCCCAAAAGTCCCCAAAGAGTTTATAATGTGATGCAATCTGCAGTAAACCGCGCCATACCAGAGGTATCGATGTATATGTGATGAGTCTTTTTATGTGAATTTCACAGCGCACTGGACCAACAGCTTTACGTCCCATCCGAATGACAAAACATTGTAAGAGCTTCTTGCATAGGGACACAGGTGACTTTACCTGAACCCGAACCCACAATCTGACAGTCTACAAACATTGAGCCTGGTGCTCCAGACACACAAAGTTCCCGGATCAGAATTGACCCGGATTCCGGGTCCTAGATGGCCCAATCCATTTGTGGGTTAGTTTATCCCGGAATCGTGTCAATGTAATCCGTAACTCGGAAAAAATCGGAACTTTTGACTCAGACTCCAGCTCACCCTGACGTGGATTCCGGGTTAAACTGACCGAGGATCGGATCAGACCCTCTGGGACCCAGACTTCTGGTCAATTCTGACCTAGAGTATTTTAGAGTGCAGACCGCTCGCGGCGACGACACTCCAAATCGATAACATCTGTTATATCCTCTCATAAGTTGGAAACCAAACTCGGTCACTATACGTTTGTGACAATATGAACCAAAAATAAAAACTGAATACATTGAGTTATTGATTGTTGTCGGTTCATGATTGCGTATTGTTTAAGGGTCGCGTGTACAAATTTAACAGTGAGTTGCATTGTAAACATTTATAATATAATAATCTTTTATGGTGTGTTTTATGCAAAGAATCGCTTGTCGGACACTCATCTAAGTTCAGTTGTGCAAAATGTTATCTAAATAGTTTTCGGGTATAAAGAAATTTATGTCCACAAAGCAAAGACTCTTTTAAGTTCTATAATCGCAATCAAATCTCTTGTTAGTCTGGAAGATGTTAGATTCCCGCCTCAAAATGATATAGTATGCGTGCAAAATGATGGAACTTTGGAAGGTAGGTTCATTGATTTGTTTTTGTAATCGTAATGGTGATTTATACGCAAAATTTGATACAATAAAAGCCACATGTGAAAGTTTCAGCTGAACCCCCCCCCAAAAAAAAACAAAAAAAACAAACAAAAACCAAACAAACAATGTCGAGGTCTATTCACACGAACGTCGAATTGATCAATTTTAGCAAGGCGACAGCGGGTACCAACCGCATCCCTGGCCGCACCATTTGCGAACGGACACCAACCCCACAGAAATCTAAGATACAACTCATGAATCTTTTCTCAGATTGAAATGTTTTAGGGTGAACAAAAAAGTTATCCAAACCATATTAATTCGAAGGGAATCCTTGCTCAAAATAATTTACCAACAGCTGCAGTGTTCTCACCAAGTATGAAGTTTGTATTGTCATTAATTTGTGGAGGGCTTACAACTATATTATCCTACTTTAGACTGCGTAAATTTAAGGCGAACCAGTATGAACCTTTTGCACAACTGTACTGGCGTGTAAAACAAACTATACCAAACTTAGGCAGTATCCCAAATGGTGGTTGCAATTGTTGCTACGCGTATTGCTAAATGCAGCATAATAATGGCTGAACATAATACACAGTGGTAATCCAGCAGAAGACGCAGCTGTAGCCGCTAGTTTGTATAAGGCCTGCGGGTTGGAGAGGGGAAAATAGCCTGGCATGTTTCTGTAGAGACTTAGAAGGGGCACATTCTCTTCAAATCTCATAACAAGTCTGCTGTTTGGAATGGGCACAAAACACAGTGTGTTGTAATCAGTGAGTAGCGATTGACAACATAAATTTACCTCTGGAAATACTACCAGCGGAATATACTGTCCGCCATTTTGTGCAGTCAAACATTGGTTTAAAAAAATAGCAGACCGTGTTCTGTCATGAAACTACACAAAGACCACACCTTTTTAAAGGGATAATTATGTGCATCATTCAACTGTTATACAGTTTACCAACCACATTTGTTTTCAAAACAAACGTTAGCCCAATGCGTCCAATCTGAAGGCAATCTGCTCCTTTAACCAGTCATTATACAAGGTTGATTTCGAAGGTGTCAAAGATTCATTGTTCTGTATACTTGTTAAATAACACAAGTTTTAAAATTATGACAGTTGTTTATTTGAAGTATAATGATACCGAAAATGACCTCCACGGATGTTCAATTAAACCATGATATATATACATTTAACGGAACTGTGTACATTTTGAAAGTTGTAATAGTTCTGATGATGTTTATTGTCAGAGTTGAAAACACCCAAAAGCCTCTAAAATTTGAGAACAAAGCTGACAGTTTAGCCTCAGCTTGCGTCAACCCTCCGTTGAACCACTATCCGCGTTGAGCGCTGAAGTAAGTCCTCGCGCAATCATAGAACTTTGCGCAATGCAGTTTTAAACTACCGCACGCAAGTTTTGAACTTGAACAAGCAAAACGACCTACCGACTTAGTGGGTCCTGAAATTTGTGCACTTCGCGCAATTATCTGATAGCTCCCTCTTTTGACTTAATTTCCTCAGGCCACAAACATTACACTCACCGTGGTTATATCGCACTTTTAAACATGGTCACGTGATCTCCTCAAACCAATCAGATTGGATCAATGAACTGTCCCAGTATTTTGTATGGGTTTATAATAATATAATAATGATACAATAGTGACGTTTATTTAGACATTTATGTCCAAGCCGTTTTTGCCACCTGACCGCAATGTCCGCCTCGTTGTCTCTGACAAAACAACATGGATGACCATGGTGCTATAGATCTTTCTGTTACAATGTCACAGCCCGAGTTTTTGCCACGCAACCGAAGTTGGAAAACTATGGGGAGCCATAAAAACAAAGCAAAAACAGAAAGCCACCGTTTGTACCAACGTTAGACAAATCGTCACCGTTTCCACGAAGAGCCACACATCTTAAGATGACAAAATATTGATTACAACGGGAAGGGGCCTTTATCTCAACAATTTCATTTTGTATTTTCATGAAGAGCCACAGGCCCTCCAAAATGCATATTGCAACAGAAAAGCGTAAAATGTAGGTCAAATCGTTTTTCAGGTTTCAGGAAGAGCCACTTATGTCAGTGTGCGCGTGATCACGTGACATGCGTGCCATTTCCTTTGTCAAAACAAGTTATCCATTTGGGTGTTTGAGTAGGACATCACACTTTTCAGGGTTCACGAAGAGACACGTATCTTTGACGAATTACTATGACAATTAGCCATTATGTTTAAAGAAATTAGCTAGCCAATGGAGAGTATAAACTTATACTGAATCAAATGAGAGGTATTTAACCGCAAACCATAGCTTGATTTTGCAGTTTAAAGCCCAGCACAGTGTAAAATGTCAATCTCAGTCAAGCATTTGGACATATAAGTGGCTCTTTGTGAAAACGGTGACGAAGTGATCACAAATATTGTTGAAGTGGTTGGAAACAACGCATTCAATCATGGGGTGTATTTTTAATTGAAAGTTTGCCGAGTTGTTGAATTTGGTCACAACATCGGGGCCCAACTTCATAGAGCTGTTTAACGGCCGATAACGTGCTTACTGTGCGATTTCCATTTCACAGCGCTGCTAACCGTAACTACACGAAAAGGCATGCTAACCTTCCGGTGCTTTCTGTATGAAAATGAATGACGTAACAAGAACGCACAAGATGGCTGCCTAGTTTTCTTGCCAACCTGTGAAATATGCTTACGTTTAAACAAATGTTCTGCTATAGCAAGAAAATTTGCTTACCGTTAAGCAGCACTATGAAAAAGGGCCCTGTTAAAACGATTGAATGTTTTGCTAACTTTCGGCCGTCCATGCCAACCAGCGTGGTTTATTAATCAACAATAGAATGGTCTTTTAAAAAGAGCGGCCATCTTGAACGTGTAAACGCTTTGAAATTGGCGGCTACAGCTATGGCTACGTTGGATTTCCGCATCACCGTGGGTGGAAGCAAGGTATATGTCCTCAGAAACAACTTGAACAGCTCGTAGCCGTAGCTGTAGCCACCAAATTCGATACGGCCTTCCATCTCCCGTGAAGTGCTCATGCGCAGTATCAACTATTCTTTGCAGAAACATTTCCCAGCTTTCCTCGTCGTGTCAATTTGATTTGGTTGGGTTTTTTTTGTTAGAGATTGCGGTCGTGAACTGCTGGCGGTGACAATCATTGTGTGTGTGTTAGTGCTGGACTGTGCTAACCTTACCTCCATGGCCCGACTCTTTGTGTTCGAGTTGGGGGAAAATGGTCCACTTCTTCCTATGACGTATCCTCGGCTTCAGATGAAACAAGAGCAAATGCTTTAAAAACACACAAAGTGCAGACTGATTGAGTGGCCAGGTCTGCCTGATGCACTACAACATGCCCGATATGGGGCAGAGGGTACCCCCATATCCCATACTAACACCATTTTTCTCTTGAACAGAAGTACCCCCTAACATCCTCTAAAGGATTCCTGAGATTCCAAGCACACATTGAAAGCAATAAAGACGGCGGGGCACCACCATTCCCCGTATACAGCACCAAACGGGCAGAGAGTTATCCCCAATTAATGTCCCCAGACTTGAACGTACCCATTTCCTCTTGAACAATAGTAACCTCCTAAATCCCTCCAAGGAATTCCTGGGATTCCAGGCATACAATGACAACAATTGGGGGAGAGGGGATGGCACACCATGCCCCATATCGAGCTCTAAATGTCATGCACAATTTCACTGCGTGTGGCTTCGAAAATTCAGACCTCCTAAAAGTGATTAATTTGGCTTTCGTCACACTTTAGAGCAATCTACTTGGGACCGAATTGCCCCAAATATGTTTAGTGGCGCATGGGACTTGCAGAGTCTAAAATATAAATGCGAGATAGTAATAACGTAGTGGTGTTAAACATTAGTTATACACTATTTTAGGCGAGAACTATAGAAAACATTAACATCGTATATTACTCGCGTAGTATTTATAAATAAAAAACAAATCTTCACACTGTTATTTAAACTGCTTTCAATTTTGTCTTTATTGTTGTTTCCTTAAACATATCCACATGATCATCTCACTAAATTACGCCCTCTTTTGTCAGTTGAACATTATTTGTTTGTATAACTTCTTGTCAAATCAACGTAACAAAATGAAGCTGAAATGACAGGTGGTCTGATCCCTTTATATGAAATGAGAACTAGTACCACTCTGATTTGTTTCAAAATGGATACAAGACAAGATCTCGAAACGGTGTTGGATTTCTCGCGGCAGGAGGCAAACATCTTAATTTCAACCACATACAACTATTGAACACATTATGACGCTTTTAGCGTCAACAGAGAAAGAGAGTTGCTATGCCTAGCGATTATAAGCCATTATCTGTCAAACTTAAAAACAACAAATAATAGTAAACTTTAAAAAACCTGCATGTAGACACACAGGGTGCCAGACCAATGCCAAGTTCTCTTAAGGACTATCGTTGACGATAGTTCTACTAATATTTAACCCGAACTCCGTCTAGTCGTCGATAGTTGGACTACGCTAGTCGACTGTTTGGAACCAGCCTACGGATCGGGCGTGGTCGCGTCGCTGGTTATCAGTAGCCGTTTGCATAGCACAGTGCAGAGTGGACCGGTAACACGAAAATGAAAACGTACATTTAGTCGCAGGTCGCGTTGACATGACATGACTAGAGTCGTTCGCACTACAAGCATGTGCGCATGCCCTATACGTACGTCACCAAATAACCGCAAGTTAACCATTGGTCCTTGCGCGAACTTGGCCCAGACTGCACGTTTGGTTGTGCTACATTTGGACCGAAAATGACTTCCAACAGGCACGTGACCAAATAAAATTGATCCGCCGTTATCGGCAAAGTGCGCATGCTCAGAACCCCCAAACATTGAACGTTTTCCTGCTACGTCTGCTACATACCAAACTCCTTCAAAATGGTAACAAATTTCAGCGTGATGAAAAAGTGACAACTATTTGAACTTTTTATTTAATTGATTACTTGTATAATTATTTTGTGATAATTTCGAAAAACAGTTAGACGAAAATTGCACTCATTTTAAACATCACTTTTCACCTCTTATACATGACAAAAACAAAACTTTTGAAAACCACGAAGTGGCTCGTTATAGATTGCCATTAATTTAAACAATATATAACATAAATTACTCTCATTTTTATTTACAAATATAGTTTTATAATTAAGTAAGATATTTCTTTTTTTACAAATGAACTCTCTAACGATATCATGAGTTCTGTCCTCTTTTGTGATTCAGTAACAATTCACTATTTTAAAAACTCGAGTTGGTGATTCTCTGGCTTCCCCTCAATTATATCATAAACATCACGAGCAGACTTTGACTCAGGTAGGAGGTGACATTGTGTTATGGATGATACAAGCATGGGGTGTGGCATACATTCAGGCTGTTTCACGAGAAAGGTATTATGGCTGTAGGACAATCGCATATTTTGTCCTTTCAAAATACAAGAAAAATAACAAGCAATAGCAGCCATTTTGACATTTTGCCAAATTGCCTTGCGCCATATCATCGAAGACACGATTCTCTCAATTATTCCCCTTATCTGCCCAACAACAATTAAACCGCGAGCATTTTGTTCAAGCACCAAGTGTTTTTACAAAGTTAAATAAATAAATAAATAAATACACAAATGTGCCAAGTGATACGGTGTATGTGTGAATGGTTACACGCGTAATTTCTGCATGTAATTCGTTAGCAGCTCTTTTTTGTGTGTGTCAAGTATTTGTAAAGGGTATCGTGCTATTTACATAACCTGCTTTGGTTTGTCACTTTCGCTTTCGTTGTTACAATATCAAATTCTGTGACTATTTCACTTAGCAAGATTAGGGTAGTGGCGTACATATCCTATGATGAATCCAGGCAGTTTGCGACATACAGCCATCGGTAACAAAATAACCTGCTCTGGTTTGTCACTTTTGATATAGTTTTACTATACGATATCACATTTCGCTTTAGTTGGCTCAATTTCATGTAGCAAGATCAGATCAGTGGCGTTACACAACTTGAACCCTGGCTCAACTTCATCATGCAATAAAACAGTTGGCAGAGGAAAAACAATATTGTATAGCGGCAAAAAGGTGAGGAAACAATTCATATTTTTCCAAAACCAGTTCTAAATCAAATAACTCACCTGAGCGCCACATTCTTATGACCACTTCAAATATTGTTTGCTTGGCTGATTTCCATAATATCCCTTCCATTTGGGCTAAACATGAATGCAAATTAATAACCCCACTAAAAAGGATGAACTGTCTTTAGTGACTGCAGATCAAGCACCTTTTTGGTATTTTTGCTCTCTTTGCCTTTCATTTCAACCTGAAAAAATATCACCTCCTCATTTTCTCCTACGTCAACGCACTCACCACAGTACCCACTTTTGTTCTATTCGCTCCTCTCATACTACGTAAGTCCTTTTCAGTATCGTTATTGCTTCCCTCTCAAGCACACTTTGAAGTGTTTCAACAAAAACGCCATATAATCGATGTTGAAAAATTGAAACTTCTTAACTGTTCTCAAAACATACATTGTTTATGTTTTAAAATCGATATTGGGTCGACGATAGAAATCTTATAATTAAAGAACAATTTCCAACCTGGGTAAACTGCCAATTGAGCATGTTGCATGTGACTCTGTAAATCAAATTTCAAAACAGAACCGTTAACACAAATTGTTGTGGCATTCCGTTACTGTGAACATTTATATCAAGTTTGCAAAACAGTTAAACCAGAGACTTAATTTGTTACCAACGAAACGTCAGGGTAATTTCGTTTTCAAAACGAATTGAAGCATATATATTTATATACATATTTGACACAGAAGCGTTGTGCACGTTTGACATTGAATATTGGTATCAAATGGTTCGCTCCAGTTAAATTTGTTCAATATTTGGTTTGGCGAATGTTGGGTACGGATCTTGTTAATGTTTCGATCTGCTGCGAATCGACAATCGCGATGTGCATTAGCCGGCTTCATTATCGTTCTTCTTATGCAAAAAACTGGTTCTTCAGAAAATAGTCTGCATCAAAGTTGCCAATCCATGTCCGTTTTCCACACTTAACAGATACTTTCATCCCCTGACAATTCACGCACTCACACAATGACGTATCGCCATATACACTCTCTTCTCGTATTTTGTCCATGTCCGTATCCGAATTATCGGCTTCTGCAGTGGTAATGACGAGTTCACTTAAAGGTCGATTCATAGATTGGTTTTTGCCACCTAATGGTGATTTATAGGCATAATTATACAAAAATAGTCACTAAAAGTCACATGTGTAAGTTTCAAATAAATACAGTGTCTACTTGCTGTGAAAACAGCAAAAAAGTTTCGGTAGTTTTACAAGAACGTCGAATCCATCCACGTTTAGCGAGGTGACAGCGGGTACCAACCGCATCTGGTCACTGTGTCCATGAATGGACACCGACTCTGATAAAGCTGAGAAACAATTCATGCATGAATCTTTTATCAGATTCAACTGTTTTGGGTGAACAATTTTCCAAGCCATAATACTTTCGAGGTAATCCTGTCTAAACATAGTTCATCAACAGCTGCAGCGCTTCTCGCCTAGTTTGCTGTTATGGTTATTATGTTTTAGAGTATTTACCAATCTGTGACCCTACCTTGAAGAGCGCCCTCTATCCTCAACGTTTTCACTTCATCCAATTATCGTAGCCAATGAAACAAAACATACCTTAAAAGACCTCCATCTTTTACCTTTCAAACCTTTACCACTTCACGATACGCATACACCTTTACCACTATCCATAAACACCCATTAATCAACATACTTAACAAAAACTCTCCCTTACTAAACCTGTTAGAATGTCCCCATGTTGGTATCTTTTTCTTTTTCAAAATATCGTCTAAGGCATAAATTGCATAATCCGTTGTCATTGTTTGAGCATACCAAAACGAAACACATATTAATAAACGTTTTTTTCTTCAACTAGCTTTTAAAATTCCTTCTTATATATATTATGCAGGGTTTACACGATAGCCTTATTTACAAAGCACAGAAATTGAAAACTATGCTGTAATTTATATACATAAATATTCAAGCCTTCGGTAACAGCACACAACAAAACAGTAAAGAATGTCACACAAAGTTGAGCTAAAATCTACACATCGTGATTTATAACAACATTTGTCGACATGCTTGAAACCCTGTTTGGACAGCTTTTCTTGAACCATGGTTCTACTCTGGTAGCCATAGTTAGTTAAATATGCTGGGTCTGTTGTTTTGGCAGACTAGATAGAATTGAGGTTTCAGTAAATGTTTTTTTGTAGATTCGAGAAAGCTTTCATGTAAGATATTTCACGAACAAATCCACCAATGATAGTGGTAGTTAACAAAAAGCTAAACATGAGTTAAAGTTGGGATCCTGACATAATATCACGTCCATCTGCCTTACGCAAACACAGTTTGAAAGTTTGTGCATGTTTTTAAATAGCATCTGTCACAATTCTTTCAGAGAAGTAATACAAAATAAAATATTTCGGCGAAAATCAGACCATGCAATCTGAACGTACCAGCAGCATGTTTATTTACAGATACAAGCAAACTTTAAAATATTAATATATATCTCTATATATTTTAGAAAACATCAATAAATCAACTACCTGAATCATAATGTATTACACAGATCGTTTTCGTAGTAGCTACTTTGAGTATCTCTTTCATACTATTATACACTTCAATAGGTCGGGTACTGAATTGGTTGACTTGGTGTCAATCAGAAACCAACCTGTAATTTGATATATTTCAATACAAAACCTAATATGGGTTTTCACTTGGAAATAGAAACTTGTGTTGAGTGAACTTTTAATAACAGTGTTGAGGGTCAAATGCAAACCCAACCAGGTTTGATAAGCTAACTAAAACGTTTGGTGTTAATTAACACCGCGTGTCGAAAGAAAGCATCAATTTAACGCCAAAATGTTTGCAATGACGTCAGGCACAAATGCCCAGAAATGCCTCATTTTTGTAGAGTATTTTGATTAGAATAAAACTCCACGGGGCTTTCGTAAAGTTGTCCAAATGTTCCGTACATTGTCCTAAAAAATTTACCCTGGCCAAAAAGAAGGTGAAATTTTAAAGAAACCAACTAACCGACTAACTAGTCAATCAACCAACCAACTAATCAACCAACAAACCAACCAATCAACCAACTAGCCCACCAATCAACCTAACAAATAAAAAAACCCACAAAAACCCCAACAACAACCCCAACAACAACCCCAACAACAACCCCAACAACAACCCCAACAACAACCCCAACAACAACCCCAACAACAACCCCAACAACAACCCCAACAACAACAACAACAACAACAACAACAACAACAACAACAACAACAACAACAACAACAACAACAACAACAACAACAACAACAACAACAACAACAACAACAACAACAACAACAACAACAACAACAACAACCCCAACAACAACAACAACAACAACAACCCCAACAACAACAACAACAACAACAACAACGACGACGACGACGACGACGACGACGACGACGACGACGACGACGACGACGACGACGACGACGACGACGACGACGACGACGACGACGACGGCGGCGGCGGCGGCGGCGGCGGCGGCGGCGGCGGCGGCGACGACGACGACGACGACGACGACGACGACGACGACGACGACGACGACGACGACGACGACGACGACGACGACGACGACGACGACGACGACGACGACGACGACGACGACGACGACGACGACGACGACGACGACGACGACGACGACGACGACGACGACGACGACGACGACGACGACGACGACAACAACAACAGCAACAACAACAACAACAAACAAACATACAAACACCCCAACAAACAACAAACAAACACCCCAACAAACAAAAACAAACAAACACACACCCCAACACCCCGACACCCCAACAAATGAACAAACAAACACCCCGACAGACAGGCAATTAGCAAATAAACAAACAAACACCCCAATTCCCAAGAAACAGTGACCAATATTCTTTACTGTGCTACTACATACTTGTGTATCTAGTTTAAAATACTATATGTCACATTCAGGAAAATATATACTTTTTCCAAGTTATTTATTCGATCTACAATCAGTATATATGTTTGTTTACATTGACACGTGTGACTAAGTAAAAGAAAATGTATCACTTGGCACACAACAGCAATTCTTTACCGACCAAAATACTCCATAAACAAATAAAATAAATAAAACAGCAAGTAAATAATAATCAAAAGAGTGGTGAAATTATCATTTTGAAAACTCTCACACAAACTTAAAACTAAATGTTTTGTAGTTTTTAGTGCTCAGACCGGTACACAGCGAAATCATGTCAATATCTGCTTTGCTTGAATTCAAGTTTCCTGTCAGATCCTATTAAAACCTAATAGGAAATGTGAGCATTTAAGAATTGCTCATTTATTTATTTGTTTTCTTTCAATATGACATTTTTACATTCAGTGTAACTTTAGAGAAATTGGAAAGATTGCAACCAACATTCACGGTATGACAGACCTATTCACATCCAGTGTAGTTTGAGGGAAAGTGTAAAGGTAGGAACCATTATTCACAGTAAAACTAGATAATCTCCTGCTATACAATGGCATGTTACACACGGGGCGTTTCTTGTTGATGCAAGTTACAACGCTATTATTAGATGACAGTAAGAAAACAAGATATACAATGTTAATACACACTGTTTATACTAAACTCGTCTGACTGAGTAAGAATTAGCCCGAGTCTAGGTCCCCATAAAGTGGGGGATTCTTTTGAGAAAACCGCTAAAATAAAAAAATTATTTTAAAAACGTCAAGGTGATTTTCTCAAAATAAGTGGTGAGCATTTAACGCACCCAAGTTTAAGGAAACACAAACTGCTGTGAACACCCTTTTTGACATGATTGATAACATCATTTGTGTATTTGCCGCATTTTCGCACGTTCTAGGCTGTAAATTAATATGAGATAGTGAGGTTGTTTTTTTTCATCAGAGAGAACAAGGCAAATACATATTTATTTCAGGATCAGTAAACGGGATACAAAATTCAACAGCGCCACCACCAACAGTTTGCTCCAGCAATTTTTTTTAAAGACGGTCGATCTAAAGTAACCAAATTGCATGCGTGTGTTCCAGTCGTGCTCCAATACAAAACATTCGAAGTCTATACCAACCTGCACATTTCAACAGTGAGCTTCATCTTACAAATATATGTACATGTAGCAAAGGACTTTTCCTACGTGGGCGGTGAAATAGGGACCACTCTTTTCAAACGCTTGGTGGCGCACTACATTGCAACCACCCCCCCCCCGAATTCAGGGTCAGGATTTGTTCAGTGACGCTCCGGTTTACTTTAATGTTTGACCTTGTCTTTGGGTTACAAAAAGAACAAACTATCAAAGGGTCCATACTAGGCACTCGACTAAAATCTGGAAATAATTATTACGGTCAGCTCTAAAACTAATAATTAGGTGTCTACATGACAAATAAATGCATTGTTTTGTTATGCTATTGTCCCACTCACTCTTGCAGTTCATTGATAGGCCTCTGGTGCGGTTTCTATTTTCCACTTGTATCCTTGTTCAATGCTGTAAAATAATTTTCTCATTAAGCGTTCAAGCAATAGTTCATCAAGTTTAAACCTGCGTGGACTTGGATTTGATTAAACTGCCAGTGGGGCCCTCCGTCGTAGAAGACTTTTTGCCAGCCAAGAAAGGAAATGCTCGGGCCATCTGTTTCCGGAAGTTCCCACCCATGAAGGCGTATACAAATGGGTTGACGCAAGAGTTGAAGTACGTTAACAAATGAGCAATGATTTGAAGAATGAGGGCGACTATATTTGCCTTGGGGAAGTTTTCATCCAAGCGACGCCATAGGGTCATGATGTGGGTACCAATCCAACAAGCAGCGAAGGCCACAATCACGGCTAAAATCATACGCGTGATGCGTCGCTTCTGCATCAGCATTCGCAAGTGGACGGGGGCGTGCGTCTCCTCGGTCGGTGACACGGCCTTCCAAAGGCGGTTCAGCACGATAGAGTAACACACTGCGATGATTGTCAGCGGTATAAGGTACACCATCACGAAGGAGTACACGCCATAGCCCTTGTAGAAGATATCGAGCGGCCACATTTCAGTACAGATTTCATATGTCTCGTTTTCTTGACGGCTGACGTCAAAGAATACAGCAATTGGGATGGCGAGTACTGCAGAGACTGCGGGAAATAATAATAATAATAATAGTGTGCATTAAACTAATCTATAATTTGTTTTTACACAGGCGGTTTACAAATTTAAAATAAAAATTCAACTTCAACAGAGATTTTCGCAGGGTGTTTCCACACATGAATGTGTGGCTGTCTACTTGTTGAAACTGAAAAATAAAGCTAGAGGTATGACATTTTTTGTACAGGATAGGTATCCAGAGGTATCAGACTTGATTCCAGAAATCGGACTCAAGTTCACACTCGACTACAGGACTCCTAAGCCCTAGAACCGAGGACCCGCAAGTCACTTATATTTTGTTCCCAACGCAACACTTACGAAAACCATAATCTATACATGTACATCATTCGAATGATATTTTGTTTTCGATCGCCTTGGTCATGCAACACATGAGGTATTTACCGCAGCAAGTATTCATGAACCTCAGTACACAAAATAAAACATTCTTTAATTAGCCCTTGCATATAACGCCACAAGATCCAAACAGCGCCCTCACCGAGATCAATGAAGACCTATCATTAGCCCGAACATCTGACGTCACACTTCAAGGCTCGTAAATAACTCCAGATACCAGCCAGACCGGATGTTGCCAAACGTACCTTTGACCTAGCATTCATTTCACACGGACACTTGCAGAAAAAAACAACGCTACGTGATGTATCCAATGAAATCATTGGGCCTTAAGACCAGTACCTGTCTTTATCCTTGCGGATAAAGACAGGGGACCAGTCTAACCTATCATTGGTTGAGAGTTGTTTGTGGCCAGTACATGCGTACACACGTTTCCATTGATTGACCTCAGCGACGCCGGCCAATGCAAAAGGTCTGTTGTCATTTCTAGTAATGAATTTGTTTTGTCATCGAAAGTGTTCCATCATCTAAGTCAACTGATCCACTTTAATCTGGCACAGCTTTAGTTTTTGGTTGTAACGATGTAAACAAGTGACTCGTGACTCGCACTCTAAATCAAGTGACCCGCAAACTCAGGCTTGGATTTCGACTCAATTGACATGACTTCCTCTGCCGCTAGTATAACAACCATACAATTTAAAAACTTCCGTAGGGACTGATCCATTTATGGGTTTTACTGACCCATTTGTGGGTCAGTAGGGTTAGTATAACCCGGAATCTGTGTCAAAAGACCCCAAGTTGGAACCAAAGGACGCAGAATCCGCGAACCTGACCCGTAGGGTCAGGCCCCCTGGGACCCGGTTTCCGGTTAATTCTGACCCGAAAGTTTTGAGTCTGTAGTACTTGGACATGCATTTAACGTGAATGACCCAGAGCAATCATTGTGCCCTTATGTACCATTTATCTGTTGGTGAACATATGCAGTTTTACTGCAGATAGATTTATTTCTGTTAGTAAACACGCCATGCATTGCTCGAACCCACAGTATATAGTGACTTGAGACATCACAAGCACCAGAGATCGGTTTGCTAAGCTGCACTGACAAGATAAGTCTCAACATTTCAACACTTTGTCAGGATCTTCTATGAACAGTAGTTTTAGGGTGTCACTAAACTATGGGCGTTCTTGTGAGATCGATAGTCGGGTATTAAAAATAGACTCACATGTCCAGATACAAACGCTGACAACGATAGCGACCCTCGGTGTTCGACTCTTGAGTGCTTTCAGTGGGTCTGTAATGGCATAATACCGATCGATGCTCATCGCTGTCAATGTGGCACATGTTGCTTGGGCAGTCACCTGCATATCAAAAGAACAGAGTATGATTATTACCATATATTTTAACCAAAACAAATTTCTGGCGTGTTTGTTAATGGACATTATGCCCGTTTTGGGGCCGAAACGTCCGGCCCATTGTGTCAAACAAACCGTCATCGTGACCAAGCATTTCATTCAACCCATTGTGTCCGCCAATGTCCGATTCAATCTGTCTCACGAACCTGATCAGACATTTAAATGGACACAGTGCCTTCGGGTTGGGCACTTTGGAACAACCAAAGCATTTTTGTTATCAAATGGATGGAAAGATGTTTCAAAAGTAGAGTATAATGATCGACACAAGTATCCCTCGAAATTGTACGGTTTTTGTTTTACTTATTGAACTAACACGGTCCGTATTTTGTGGAGTCAATAATGTGATTCAAAATTAAATAGTTGCGGACCGTTTTAGTTCCACTTCCATACTCAAATGGTGCTGGTAGAGTTTTGTCCTGCCCCCTTGTAACCAAAACCACTGTCCCAGTTGACATACTATGATGTGTGGCATGGTACAGCTTAGGGTATGACTATCATGGCATATGAGCTGACCAGTGAGAACGAGGTAGTTAAGACAATGGAATTAGTAAACTAATCAGCATGTGCTGACACTGGACCTCACTGTTTTGTCAGAGCTTTTGAAATGTCTTTATAATCGCGCACGAACAGTTCTCGATACTTTTCCCCAAAACGCAACACTACGTTGGCCCAATGTAGGAATGCTATCTGGGTTGAGTATTACTCACTGGACGGCAGTGATCAGGAGCAGCACCTATACTGAACCGATGTAGCGCCCTCTACAAAGTCAGCATGAAGTGTTTCCGACGAGGTCCACCGTTCTCGCTCTATAGCATTATCCCCAGTCATCAGGGAAACAAAATAAATCACGCAGTTCCTAAATTTTCTCAACTATAGCTCCAGGAGCATACAATCTCCAACAGTTATTGCGGGATTTGTGTGAAATTTTACCTGAAATATATTACTTGTTACTTCTTAAATAATCACAGGTTAGAAGCAAAAACAGTTCAAAGAGTCTCCGTAGTTCATGTCTTATTTTAGCGTTTTTTGCTCAATGATGTAAATTTTGCGTGCTGTCATCAGTTTAACAAAAATTACTACAATACATATTAAAGATGAGTGGAGCACACCAATGTCGATTTTTTTTCACCGCCAGTTCTTTAGAACCACTGCACAACTCATTAGTGAAATTAAAGTAACCGCAAATTAGTTTACAAACACTGTTTCCCGCCACGCAAACTCCCAGCCACTATGCCCTACTTCCAGAACGGTTTTGAAAATATCTTTTTTTTATGGCAGTGTTTTAAATATCACACTTTAAATGGTGCATTTTTGTTTTGCATTTAATGTAAACAGTGTTCTGTAATCAAAGTCTATCACAAAGGACCATGTATTTCTCTGTCGACAAGTAAATAACTAACGTTTTTGTTTCACAATACATTGTGGGAAAGCAATAGTTTCCGCCCTTCCTTGATAATACACAAACATCAATTGATTCCTCTTTTATTGACCCCCTTGAACAACGCGAAATGCACCTCCTCAAAATGCACGTCTACCATTTCCACCGTTTGGGGAGTCAATTTCTTTGGGTACATTTTTACTTAAAAAAAATGGCGGACAGGATAGATGCGTTTGAGAGTGCTCCGCGTTGTTTGGGGGGGGGGGGGGTGGGGGTCAATATATACGATTTATCCACAACAAACTTTAAATTGCTAAAGACAGACGCATCGAGTAAATTAGTTACGCAACTCATAACAAGCAATCATTCTTTTGAAAAACAATTAGCTGAGTTTGAAGTACTGGATTAAGTGTGCCTTGTAGTTTTTAAGTGGAATAAAGCCTATTGACACACTCTGTAAATCCCGAATCAAAACACTTTCCACTTAAAACAATCCAGCGTGCTGTCATGTGTGAAATGAAATTGTGCAGCAGTTTGGATACCGCTCCACGGCGTTGATAGACTTTTATTTAGTCTGTCAAGACGTCGATGGAGTTTAAACCATGATGTAAACACCACTCCTGATCTTAAATCAGCATCTTTCGGTCTCCACAGAGGATTGCTGATGCTGGGGAACTGTTAACACCCACCGTCTATTGCTCTGTTTAATCCGCCTCATCAACGAAGGCTGTGCACGCTCCGTTAAGTGAATCTCACACTGTGTTAAGCACGGGGCTTTCTGGAGAAAAACAAAACCTATGCTTTGGACTGTCTAGACTTCAGTCAAGTCATGGGGCTGTTTGCATTACAAACATGTACTGGATGGATTGGAAACAACTTGCAAGTATCATCAAATACCCCGACGATATAGGTTAATACTTGACCATTTGAAAAATCAATAGACGCTATCCACTTGAAACAAAACCTCTTTAGCATTGCTGATTGTTAGAGTAGAAAGTTTAATGGGATTTGACTTTCAATCGGTGCATTGGGTAATATCTTTGAGAACTATGCAGGAAGTCAAATCTTGGGGGGACATGCACCACGATATGCAAGTGTTGTTGGCGGTATAATATAGTCATCTGAATGCACGGTATGTATCCATCACATGAGATCGTGATGATGCTTTATATGTGGTTTATGAGACGTGTTCTTCAATACAGACCGCCCAGTTACCAGTAGACCGTTGGGAGGGAGCTTGCCAAAGTGAACATACAAAAGGAAGATTGAGTTGAAAATTACTAAGTGCTCATGTCGAATGATGTCATTCGGATCAGGTATTGTCCAGTACCCTGTTTCTTAAGGTATTAACCTAATTTGTTTCCAACTTCCTCGAGCACCAGTCGGTGTATACGTTAAACGAAAGCCAAGGCCTTCCGTTCTATTCAAAATATCTTGCGGGCCGTAGCTACATGAAATCCTTGCATCCGTGTGTAGAAGTTTGTAGCATAACAAAACCGTTCTGCGGGAACACTTAAATTTCTCCCCCTCTTTCCAATCTATTTGGAGAGCCCTCAGGTAGAACATTTTAAACGTATTAGTACCAGTATCTAAGGATACTGAGCAATAAAGTAACTGTGCCAATGCCTTATACGAAGTAAAATACTTAAACGCTGTCATATCCGCTAATCGGCAACTTCAAACTCTGTCACCGGAGCGTGTATAAAAACGAATGACAACCTCAATCAAATTTGTTTTCATAAAACAATACTCTATAGCAGTACCTCGGGATACCCAAGCCCAGATTCCCCGAGAGTAAGTAAACATTGTGTTTTCACTCCGTAAATATTTGCAGGGGACGGGTAAACTGATTTTGACAATCGAGTTGTTTGCTCACTTTGTCTGACGTTTTTATTCTAGGAAAGTTTGCCCTTGTGTTGAGACGTGCACATCTGAATCGTTTTTACACGTCTCAAGTGGGAAAGTATTCTCTCTCTGAACCGTCTCTTGTTTGTTCTTTTTTTTTAAAGGTTTTATGATTGACGTTGACACAATTAGAAAATTATGTTTAAGACATGCAGCCGTAAGCCCAAAGCGCTATGCTTTGGACTGCAAGGGTTGGCCAATACACTAAAAAAAACTTCCATGTCCGAACTGACCGGATCCGGGTTCAATGCGGCCTGACCATGATCGGGTGGGTGTGACCCTGAATCTTTTTCAAAAATGACTCAGAAATGGGTAAAATTTACCCAGAATCCAAAATTAAAATCCCATTTATTGACCACATTCCGGGTCAGCCTGACCCGTAAATTGGTCAGGCCCCCATGAGAACCAAAGTCCGGGTCAGGTTCGACCCAGGATTTACAGTGTAGAATGAACTTCCCTCTAAAATCAAGTAATTTGTTTTCGTTTTAAGCCGCAGTCAGACTGAAGACCCCCAAAATGTTTGAACTGAAGGAAGGCAATGGTGCCCGCTATCAAGAGTTGGCAACTACCCAGGTAGGGATCTAAATTACAGAGAGACATCACATTATAGAAATGTCGGGTCAGAATTCTGGATTTTGGATCCCATAGGGACTGATCCATGTATGTGTCATGCTCACCCGGAATGTGGTTTTAAAAGCTGCATTTTAGCCTGGATTCTGCGTCAACTTGACTCATTTCTGGGCCATTTTGACACAGATTCCGGGTCACACTGACCTTGAAAAGGGTCAGGCCCCTGAGACCCGGAACAAGGACTTAGTCTACGGGGGTTTCTAGAGTCCACGGGAAGCCAGTTTTGATAGATAGTTTGCACACTAACACTCGGGGCATTTTGGGGCTAACTGGCTACCAAAGTTCTCTCCACATTTTAATATGTTTTCCCCTCCAGGAAATCTAAGTGATACTCTGTATTAATCTTATCTTTATTGAATACAGCATTCCTGGGAAAGTGTTTCTTCCCGGGTAAGTGGCCCCTTAGACCCCAAGGGTTTTTGCTCCTATTGAAATTGTGTTTCATAAACTACACAACGGAATTGACAAAATAATAGTTGTCAGGTAACAGTGTACAAAATGACCGTAAACCAAACCGCAAAAAGATTTTAAAAGGGTAATATGAAAAAAGAATAAGAATAAGAAAACAAAAAACAGAAATCAAAACTAAACAAAACAGGGTTCCGGTCTAATTAAGAAGAGGATACCCAATTAGTAAACGAGGCTACTACCAAAGTGGGTAAGAAACAACAACAAAGCAAAGCAGGGTTCCGGGAAGAGGATACCCAATCGTAAATGTGGCTAACTACCAATGTGGGGTAAAATTTTATCATTGCAATACATGCAGACCGTGTTCCCTCTGCATCTGCTTTTGTTGGTTTAATTATGAGTTGTGATAAGTATATAATCTTTTATAACCAATGATAAATCTACATGATGTTGGTTAGGACACTTGACCCAAATCACATTCGGTAAAGAGCAAAGAGGTTTAACTACCAATGACGTTATCTTCACATCGGCAGATGTAATTCTGATCCAATCAAGGTCGCTGGGGCGACATAAGACCCGTCTCCGCCCAGTAGGTTCCCAGAGGGATCGAATTCGCACATGGACCAGCGAGTAGATTACAATTAACAAGGTTGTTACTAACGGTTTAACCATTTATCAAATGCACCTCCCTGCTTTTGATGAGCGGATTAACAGATTTGGACTGGCAATTCAATAATGAGTTAGCGCTTATCCACAGTATAATCGTGGTCGATTTCACCATCTGCGGAAAGAATTTCCAATTTTATACGTTCAGCTGTTCCAATCACGAGGAGGATTGTACGTTTCCTTTGGATGATCCTTATGTTGACACTTTGGGTTCTGACTGGAATATAAGCCGACCAATAAGATGATTTAAGGTGATCAGAGGAAACGACATGAAAAGCATTTTACAACTTTAATTTGGGGTCGAACAAAGAAACAAAATTACTAGTGCGGGACTTGAACCCGCGAACTCCAGATTAACGTGCTGGTGTCACGAAATTATGGCCCCCTGGATATTCTGTCCTAAATATGGAAAATTAAACGTGATCTGGAGAAGCCCCATTACGTCATCATCATGTCATTTTTGGGAGCGCCGCTTTTGTAAAGCCGCTTTGTTGCAACTTGGAGGTATAACAAAGCTACCTCCAAAATGACGTTCAAGTATTGTCATTTTGACGCAAGCTGTCAACGGCAGAAGTGTAGCTCGATTATCAAAACCTTGAGGTTGGGGCCTTATGTTTTGATCAATAATAACGCCACATTCAGAAGTGTACAGATAACAAAATTTCACTTCAATGATAAAGAAACACATTATAAACAAGTTTAAATATAATTCCCGTGAATTTTCTTGTTCACTCAAGTAGCTGTTTAAATACATGAAGTGAAGACGATTGGCCATTGCGAGAAGAGTGATTGTCCCAAAATTTGGGAGCCGCGTCGTTACACACACGCGCCCCATCACAGGGGGTAGCATTTGATGCTCTTTAAGAGTAAGTCAACAATGAGTGGACGGTTACGAACTCTTGAGACGGTAAGAAATACCACAAGGTGCGGGGAAATTATCACTCTAAATCAAGTTCTAAATTCAATTTAGGAAGATCGAAATATCCTAATCAAACGAAATAGTCAATGGATATGAAGGAAATAGGTTAGGGTGCCGAGGTTTCATCACACTATTTTGTCCTGTTGGCAGCCAAGGGCTGGATTCTGTGTGATACTTCATGCTGAGTGATCTGTTATTATGAGGGATGATATCCCACTGCCCAGTTCTATACACAGCTTCCTCGGTCCCCCCAGAGATGTCTCTCCCCGTCTCTGTGTGTTTCCTTGGATCGCAATCGATTCCAAGTGTGTAACCGTACTTTATCTCCTCTGCCGTATGGTACGTAAATCCACGTATTGACTGGAACCGCCTCCTGTTCAAATACCTCCCCGTCTGGACACACTCAGGAAACTTCTCACTTCTGACATTTAAAGGGTATTAATTTCTTATTATAAGATGAATATTACTGAGGTATGCTAACCACTTGCCGTCAGCAAATTGTATTTATCGACAGCCCAATTGTCACAAAGATGATTATATTTCAAATTTGTTCTCATACAGCTTTATCATCTTCTTTAATTGAAATAAAAATAGATTGATATTTTCATTTGCCTGATTATGAATGTGATATTTTTGAGCTGTACGACAATTACTGATATTTAACAAGCATGGTTTTGTGGAACAGTCTCCGGTTCAATGAAAAGGGATTAGTTCCGTTATTAAACCACGCCTCTTTTATCACAAGAAGCGGTTTCTGGAAGTAACTTTTACTATGCATTAGACGGTACTACAACATTATTAACATAAGTGAACTTAAGCTCGCAAGCCTGAAGAAACCTGTAAACAGGGGTGCTTGCTATGTGAACCAGAAACACAAGGTTTAACCTATTTTTCTTGTCTTCCACGATAGGTTTTCTGGGTTCTTTTACGTGCACTAACGGCCCAATGTCCCATCCGAAGGAAAAAGTAATTGTGGTAAAACATCTTGCTCAAGGACACAAGTGTCATGACCAGGACTCGAACCCACACACTGCTGACCAGAAACACCAGAGCTTGAGTCCGATTCTCCTAACCGCTCAGCCAAGACATGCTAACGTACACAAATTCACTAGAGAATAAACTCGTATCAGATGTGTATGTCGCAACAGAGTCCGGCATTCTCATGAAGACGATCAGAGCATACTGATCGAAACGTTGAGTCGTTAACCACCGGTTCTTTTCAGAACCAACACTATTCAAAAGAGATTTTCATTTTGTGTTACCGCAAACCTCTCTTAATTAGATGTGTATGTTGTTGTGTTTGTTATGCCCTGAAATGAAATTATGACACTACGTTTGTTTTAAGTCCTGGAAAAAGCTTCAGGCTGTTTGACACTACAAACAGAAAAGGTTGTCAAGGTGGTGTACTTTACTTTGGCCTGGACTCGATTTCACAAAGCACCGTAAAAGTGCATATTATTGCCCTTGGATTGGTCGCTTTTGGGAATGAAAGCGTTCGGTATGAAATGAATATGCTTGGAAAGTCTTGCTAAAAGTGGAATAGAATGATTCACTTAAATATCCTTTGAAATTGTGAGATTTTTGTGTAATTTTATGACAGAACACGGTCGAATATTTTGTGCAACCAAATTTTTTAATCCATAAAATGGCGGACCGTATAATCCGCTGGTTGTTTATATGAGGCAATTTTTGTTTAAATCTGTACACACTAATAACAACACACCGTGGGTGTTTTAGCGAACGAAAAACTCTTTAAAAAAGAGCATTTCCAAAAAGCAAAATTTGAAAGATTTGAAGGCATTTTGCCCCTTTAGGATGCATTGTAAATATTAATAAAGTAATTTGTATTGTGACTTCGCAATTGAGATTGGTGCATATGATCAATTTTAGCTCTTTTTGAATTAAAACCCTAAGTGAGTTGCATTTAGGATCGGTTTGTTACTATACGTAAATGATAGACATTTTAGTGTTTTGTAGTTTGGGCTTTAGGCGTCTTCTTTGGAGCCATCTATTGATAAGTTATCAAGAATCCCTACATGAAGTCGGGTAAATAATAGGGAATTTAGGGACTAACATTAAAGGTAATGCTCCACACATGATTGACATTGAAAGTTCGGGCTACACTAATGGTATCGATACGGGCTAAACATAAACGTTTAATATTTAATTGTCTTTGGGTGGACGCTTATAAAGGTTTCTGGTGGTTCAATGCACAAAGCTATTTGAACAGGGATAAGGAATTTCTATGGGTTTTTCTATTTCCCCCTTTGTCGTGCCCATAAGCGATTTGCGAGATAAGATTTTAATAATGTATGTTACAATGACTTGCTTAGTCACGGGTTAAAGCTTAAAATATAAATTCATCAGACTATAGAGACAGTTGCTTTGTCAAATGGTTCGAGGCAAGCTTTTGAAAAGGGATGGAGGACTTTCTATGCATGGGTTTACCAGCAGATACCGATCTCCAGATGAGCAAACCCTGGTGCCATTGTGCCATACACATTCATTCAAAATTGTGTATGATGTTCGCCGCTCTTATCTACGCAATAGTTTGCATAGAATCATGTGACATAGCAACTGTCTCTATGTTCAAATTTAAGCGGTAACTTGTGACTAAGCAAGTCATTGTACTAGACATTATTCAAATGGTTTATTGTATCGACACAGTAGTGTACCCATACGTCTCTCACAATGTTCCATACTGTAGCTCGTTTTTTAAATTATATATTTACTGTTTTTATTAGATTATTATTTTTATTTTTATGTCAAACTGTTATTATACACCTAATAACACCCGTTTCCTTTATCCGTACATAAGTCCAGGATATCCAACCACAACTAAAAGGTGATTAACCATTTATACATTTCCGAAGGCTCATCAAAAGGTAAACTCAAATTAAACGATTGCCAAAAGACCCCAACGATAACTACCAAACATGTCATCATTGCCAATAAAGGTTTGCGAAGTTAGAGAGGGAAACGAACCTCAAAATCTTATTCAAATTGGACACGAGGACTGCGCGGCAATACACTGTGGTAGGCATACATCGCAATCGCTTTTCTGACACCTCGGGTGTGAAATAAAGTAATCATCCGATCAGACATTGAAACGGGCATTGTGATTAATTATTTAGGTGCTACACGACACGGAAATGCTTCCCCCTCAATCTTCCAGGGAGAGCGGATTTGTATTAATGGCCAAAGTCCAAAAGTCTTAAAAATGAGATCTAAGGGAATGAATATTAGTTGACTGTTAAATGATGTTCACGTAACTGATCGACACGACTCCAGCTAATCTGAGAGTAAAACGAACGACCAGGGCCTTGCAGGGATGCAAACTTTTGGGGGTTATTTATGCTGGAGCAACATACGTAATGGAGAGAGATCAAACGCAAAACACTTATTTTTGAAGAAACAGAAATGCCCAAACGTTAAACTAAAAAATGGTTGGGAACAACGTGGTCCATGAAGTTTGAATACACGCGAGACTTGCAGCAGCACAGTTCATCAGTTGACAACTCACAAAAATATATATTCTAGTAATAATGATATGTATTAACTAAAATAAACATTGAAAATGATAGCCTTATTCAGTGGCATGCCTTTATTCTTCGATGGGCGGATAGAGAAATTATTTAGGGGGAATTTATGATACAAGTATGGAATCTAACACACAGTCATGGTATATCATGAAAACCAAATTTGGCCAAGGTACAGCAAGGTTTCTCCTTTGGAAAAATGAGTAGGTAGAATAACAAGAACTAGCAGCTATTTTGACAATGTTGAAATGTTGCTCAATATTCTATTTATACGCTATGGCCCTATATATTAGTCAAGTATCTCTTCTATGATATACTCTGAAAGAGTTCAAAAATCATTTCTTGGCTCATCAAAGGCACAGTCCCATCACCCCTGCCGTGCCAGGGAGTCGCACGCTTTTCAAAACGTTTCCACCCACATAAAACGAAACTTCCAACTTAAATGCACTGCACTCTGGAGCTCTTTCCTGAAAGAACCTGGAGACAACTGTGTTTGTTATTGATATTATAATTCAATGAAGTTTTGACATTTAGTATATAAGGCCTCAAAAAGGCTATGGGTCGCGGGAGCGCATCAATGCGGGGAGAAGCTCAAAGAATGAATACCAAAGAACGACTACGGCAAGGAATGAAATGTGCTTCATAAAGATCCATGGCTACGATGAAAAGCCTAGCAACCGAAGTGAACACGTACTGCATCCAATTTCAGTAAATGTACTTCCACATTGGAACATCCAATATTACCTATGGCAATATTTGCATTGGACGCGTACGAATAGAATTGGTGGTGGTATCCGTTTGTGTTAGCTCGTGTTTTTGGCGTTGGTGGCGTTGTCGCTGTTTTGGGTTGGAGTGACACATTTCTTTGGTGATAGTGTTTTATTTCATGTTTGTCTTTCTCATAGGCAGCCCATCCATTGTTTTGCCTGTTGCCCCTGGTTTTTCTGTTTGTCAAATTGTAAGTCCATATGGGCTTACGCGGGAGTGCCCTTCCGGGGTCTTTTAAACGATGGAACAATGGAACCCACAAGGAAGTTCTTTGGAAAAGGGAATCATAGAGCAACAATAGCAGGACATCACAAACTGGATCCGTAAGGTTGTATGTGTATGGTCGTGTGCATGAATATGTCTACGCATTAAAAACGAGAACTTTAACTAAAGGGATCCGGGAAAATGACATTTCGGGAACAGTCTTCGGTTTGTTTCGCGTACAAAACCAATGGGGACGTCATAAAAAAAAAAGCTAAGTTCAAGCTATGGGTTGTCCTCGATTTACACCATTTACAAACCATGTAAAAACAAAATGGACGTATCTAAAGTGAGCTTATTGTATCATTGAGCTTAGCTCCATATCTGCTTCTGATTCTGTGTGGATGTGAGGCTCTTTTTTGGGACTTTTGTTTGCATTTGTTTTTATTTTAAATACTTAGTTTTAAACCGCAAGGGAAACTGACTTGGTAAAGCGTATAATTAATTTGTGGTTTTACAAAGAAATATTGACCAGTTTAACGTGCCGCCTGCCCTCAGTGTTTAACCCAACATTATTTAAATTTTAATGACAGTTTGCCACAAACAAGGATATACGCCACTCTTGGTAACGGGATACAACAAGACAACGTTATATTTAATATGACAATAACTCAGGGGAACTGAAGGTAGGAATTGATATTCCTCTTAAAACAGTCTAGATTATAGGATAAACGGAAACTTACACCAGGCTAGGAAGTCCAAATACAGGCAGTACGTGGAAAATTAAAGCTGTTGGAATGACTCTTTGTTCTGCATCTCAGCAAAGCAAAAGCGTATGTGTGAGAATTAGCAGAAAGCCCGATTTTACCCTAAAAACACTTGTAAATAAAATTAAAATTAAAAATAAAAACTAAAATGGTTCATGACTTGTGTTTCACTCAAGGCCAATTTACTAGATCACTCGAATAACTGTGTTTGATCTCGCACCATATTTTCACTGAACCGTCACCATCTCCTTCAATCGTTTTGCCAACGGCAAAACACTGTAAAGCCAACTAATACAGGGGCATATCACTTCGTGGAGGCGAGATAAAAAATCGACGACTAGTGAGAGAGAGAGAGAAAGAGAGAGAGGGAGAGAGTAGTGTAGCAATGGAAAAATAACTTTTTTTTTGTTAGCTAGATTTAAACGCCGTATCGAATAAAACTGTTTTTACTGTATAAGTTTACTGTTCAGTTTAGGTCAATGGGGACCAGACATAGAATAGAGTGAGTTAGAAACATAATCCTGCGTACTGGATATCTGTGACGCACATGCAGTTGTTCCCCCTAACAAATGCATGTTTTCCTTCTTATATCATTTGAGCAACGTGGGTTAGGCTGATGTCCAAAATCAATAAAGGATTTTCCGTGCAACGAGGGCCGCTGTCAGGACGAGCTGACATATCTTAATATTTCCATTGTCTGAACTTCCTCGTACTCACTGGTCAACTCATATGCCATGGTCCAAAGCTGGACCATGCCACATGTTTTAGAAGGGTGTCAATCAAGGGTCAGTGAATTTGTTAGGTTGGTGCAGGACAAAACTCTTCCCGCATCCCTTGTGTACAAAATTGGTAAGGTAATTGTCAATGGTAGATCAACCAAGTTGTAACATTTAATAAATTAATCAAACACATAAGGGTTAAACTAATCCAGGCAATACCTATACATAGCATAACACTTAGGTCTAGTTTAAAATAAATAATTGGGGGAAAACCCGAAAAAATACTGTTTAACGTATGGAAAAAGCTGGTCAGCATAGGATAACAAAGGCCCCGGGGCGTTGCAACCGCACACGTCTCTCGCTGCAGAGTTCAAAACATTAAGTAACTTTGTCACTTTTTGGACGGTTTGATGATTGACATTGAACTCGAATTGATTGTACTGAACTAACACGGATTATACTGATATTTTCTCTCCAGTTTTGTTATCACCGATTTTTGTTAGTACCTTTATTTTTCTTCTTCTTTCATGTCTCACCCCTTTTTTGTGTTTTCCCCATTCCTCCTTGCCATTACGTTTGAAATCATGAATATTATATTAGTATATGTAGTAAAAGTTTAGCGGGACTTGAACCAACGACCTCCGGATTAATGTACCGGTGCTCTACCAACTGAGCTATCCAGCCTTATGTTGGCGGTCTCCCTATTAGTCGATATCTTTGTTCGGGGTGCCATGTTGTTTATCATTTAAATGTATTTTTGACATTTGTACACTTCATTTCTCGTAATTATCGAAAAAAAAAATAAAGCCCAAACATCAAGGTTTTAAAAAACTGTAAACACTTCTGCCGTCGACGGCTTGCGTCAAAATGACAACACTTTGACTTTTTTTTTTTTGGGGGGGGTGTTGCTCATGTGTGACAATAATAATTATGATGTAACATGAGAGGTGACGTAACATGGTTTTTCACGAATCTTTCTGTAAAGCAAAGGAGAGGGGTTTTCAAAATGTTTTTACATAATTAATATTTGTTTAATCTCATGTTCAATCTCTCTGTTGATCGGAAAACATTTTAACTGAATTGCAGCAAAGATCAATTGTTGCCGTTTTCGTTCAAGTTGGTCTTCAACAAGTTGGTTTACAGCACTAGAGCAGAGCACCAAGGCTGTACTACAATCCAATGAGGTTACAAGTGAAACCTAAAACAACGTGAAATGATAACAACAGAAATTTTTGATTTAAATTTAGATCACTCTCGAGGTTAGGCACGCTAATTAGTGCAAGTGAAGCTGTACTGTAAAGCATGCTAAAAAATATCAATTCTTTGATGTAAACTTAACACACTCATCGATGATTAGTACACAGGGGAAGACGTACAATACATAAAGATAACAGCAACAACTTGTTGACTTCAGTTTAGATTATTCACAAGGTGAGTATGTACGGGGTGGGGGAAATGAAAACAACAACCAACAATGAGTGTCATGTAAAGAAAATAAATTGAGGGTAAACAAAAATTTGAGTCTGAAGTTGTCAACAAAATTATATGTAGAACTTGTCCATGCGTCAACAGAATGATGTGAGGATATATACATTAAGTGGTACCCCCCCCATACGCATACACCCACGATCATGTATTGCTTTAAGTACACTTCAAACAAACAACCTACTAAAAGCTATTTTTAAGCAATAACTTGATATTTGATATCAAAGGTTTTATACAGGATTGGTTAGGATGAAAAATATCATTGTTTAATTTTAGTCTGAAAGCTTACTGATAATGAAGTTCATACTAGAAACACTTTTTTTTCTGTGCGATAATCCGCTCTGAAATGAAGTCATATTATTTGAAAAACTGTAACCCTAAAAAAACAAAAAACAAACAATATCAACAACCCGCAACAGCTGATTTCGGTTGTCACATTCACAATCAAGTACGTTGTGTTTATAACATGCTCAACATTGTGCATGATTTTTCACTATTTTCTCCTGACTCACACAACGGATAACGCCCAAATTTTCACAGGTTTGTTGTTTTATGTATGTGGTTAACCACACAAAACATGAACACTTTCTGCGACTTTGTTGTCGACTATATTATTTCTGTACACGACTTTAAATATGCTATAGTTACAATCGCATCAAATTTTCCATTTGGAAGGGTGTCTACAACGTTCTTCGTGTTGAAATAAGTGCAGAACATCTACCTTTATTCACGTACAATCAATTTCACGCATTCTATAGTAATTGTCGACACTTCCAGTACATCTTAGGCCTATCGTTTTACGCCTCCATAATATTAAGTAACCCCAGCGTCCAACTACACACTTTTTAGGGAGAATAACGGGCCTCGTTATATAGTAGCGTGAGAGACATTCCGTCCACATTCATTGAAAGGTACTGAAATAAATCCATTGAATGGGATTGAGCTACAAATTAGGTGTTTTATTAATTTGTACGCTGTAATTTTCAAGCGATCATTAGTGTTTCGACTACAGCCCCGGAGGCCAGCTTTACCATTATATATTTAATCAACATTCTTAACAGTGTTTAACTGAGCGTCTCCGGGCGTTGTTGAGTTATACATGATACCTCCAATTTCCTGCTTCTGACAATTTGTCTTGAACTGGCTGGCTACTTCAAACACCATATAATGTCACATCCAGTAATGAAATCACTTCCAAAAATCACCCCAAGGCTAAAAATGGACGTCTTGACAGATGCAACGTGTGCCTTCGTGCTTGCGTGTCTGTGGCCAGATCAAAGACCGCTTTTTTTTACATGACAAGGAGCAGACAGACTGGGACCAATTTAACAGACATACAATGCTGCTTAGCTTCCCATTTATCATGCAATCAGCAACTGTACAATTTTCATTATGTATATACATGTATATGTATTAATAATTATTTAGTTTGTATATAAAACATATATAAATGTTTGCATATACGCATTGTCTGCTGTATCTTACATAGAATGCATAGCATAAAAAAACAACACATAAACAACATGAACAACAACAACAACAACAACAACAAAAACAACAACAACAACAACAACAACAACAACAGCAGCAACATCATCATCATCATTATCATTATCATAGACAACAACAGCAGCAAAAGCAACAGCACCAGCAGCACAGTTGCGTAACTAAAGGAGGAGGCACGTGCCCCTCAATTGATGTCCGCCCCGCCCCTATTTTATTTTTATTTTGTTTATTTATTGTTATTTTTAACGTTCTAAGTAATAATTTCGATGTTTTTAAAACTATGTTTCCATTTACACGCATGCAATAATTTGTTGTTACATTATTGCCCGATTATCTTATACAAAAATAGGTCTACAAATAAAATGCTCCGAAATGAGGATTTTTAAAATGTTAAATGTGGCAATCAGTGACTGTCACTCACATTTAATGTAGGGTTTTAAGAAAAAGGCAAACGGAAACCTGGCCAGAAGTGCCCTCCTAGAAAAATAAATGGTGCACGCCCTTGTGCCCCTAAAAGACGACGACGGCGACAAAGACGGAGACGACGACGACGACGACGACGGCGGCGGCGGCGGCGTTGGCAGCAGACAGACAACAAACAACGAAAACTATTATTCAATACAATGCTTGTTCCGTATGTTATAAAATAACTATACAAAAAGCTCATTGCAACTTCAAACTTCGATTGCCAGTAGGCCGATGGAAATAAAGCCTGTGTTTAAAGATGTGCTAAATGCTGTGTTTTATTGCAAATTAGAAGAGGGAATTGAAATTACCCCTAAGAAAAAAAAAGTTAAATAAATATTTAGAAACCACAAGAACAATCTGCTATTTCCCTTTAATTCGATGGTGTAAAGCTCTCGTTAATATCGCTATTAGTTTTTAAATATTAATGACTTATTTCCCGTAGGTAGTCACCTACGTCTGCAAAAACGTGCTCCAATGTTATGCTACGGGATGATTAAATTGACTAGACGTACACATGGTGAGTCCCTATCATTGCTCCGTGCCCGAGGACGGACTGAGCTTGGCGTCGTGTTTTGCGCATCACTACAACTTCTATTTAGCTAACTATATAAGCGCATTACTGTAATCTCGGGGGAAGTGCAGGCAACGAGAGGCTGACCGGCAAGTTCTCCAGTTACAATCTTCAGGAATAATTGTCCAAATTACCGGCACAAAGTGTTTTCGAGATTAATCTTTCTTGCCCACTGGTTGTAATCAAAGTGGTACCCAAGATCTGTGAGTACGATGTATTTCCTCGAAGTAAAACAGATTTTCACACTTTCACACGACACAATCCACTATTTAAACAATTTCTGTTTTGACTGGAATTAATCCATCAATCAATCTATTTTGTACATCATAAACCAAATCAAAGATGATGAATTTGAATGTGTTTTTTTTTTTACGCCGTGCATCAATTTAAATTTAACTTGTGTTAATTCCAACGTAGCTCTGTCTTCGGCTATTCTTTTCTCAGACTGGCATTATGTAAAATGAAAAAACAAACAAACAAACGAACAACAAGATAGGACACAGTTCAGCGTTAACAGTGGTTAAGGTTTTCGTTTCATTGGGCCACGTCTTAGGAATGCTGCGAGTCCATAAAAATAACAATCTTCTGCAGGTCGATCCCAGTATCCGACAAAGCTTATTTCTCACTATGGCTAGTCTGCAATTTTTTTTCTCATTTTACTGTAGTCAGCTAATGTTCTCATTTTATATTACCTGACTTATAATTTAAAAAAAATCATCATGTATGTCTTTGTTCAACCTGTCAGTCCGTCCGTTCTCGTTCATGTTTATGTTCTATCTGTCTGTCCGTCAGGCATCTCATCACAAGCCCGGCTTCTAGAAGATGCCTCCATACTTACTACATTTTCTGCCTTGTAAAAAAAATGCATGGTTTATGGTTACTTCTTTAAATGTGTACGGTTACTTCTTTAAATTAATGTTTTTGGCTATGTGTTGTTCAGAAATGTTCATGATGTATGGAATTAAATTTGATTTTGAAATGAATTGACAGTTTCCTTTTCGTGTGGTTTTACTACTCCGTTTTGATTTTTTGATTGAAAAGCTAGTTGTATTCGGAGAAGAACAAATATGAATGAACCATTTGCTAGTTACATTTAAACAATGTCTGGTACATTGACTTGTTTACTCATAAGTTCCAGCTTAATTTTGAATTCATAAGACTAAATCGAAAATTGAAATGTCACATGATTCGGGACAAGCTTTTGGGATGTTATGTAAGAGACGGTAAACACCCACACACACGTCTGTGTATGGCACAGTGGTACCAGGGTTAACACATCTGGAGGTTGCTTTTCCAATACTTGCACCGAACCATTTAACATAACAACTGTCTCTGTAGTCTGAGGACTTCAACTTTAAGCGTTTACTTATGACTAAGCAAGGCAATGTACCAGACATTATTTAAATCTAATTCGCAAATGGCTTTTTGAATCGCATCAAGAAACGCTCACAAGAGCGTTACGTTATTTACGCAAGGACATTCCAAGAAAACTGACTTCTTACGTCCATTAGGGGTCCTTAAAAAAAACCGAATCAACTGAAGGAGAAGTAAATCCATCTAAGCAGTAAGACTTTTGTTTCTGTCGATGCTTTTGATTGATCTCGTTTGCCCTCGTAGTAGCTAAGAAGGACAGAAGGGTCACTAATTGCACCATTCATCATTATGGTTTCTGAGGTCCCTTTCTTTCAATTTTATCATCAACTGCAATGTGAACGGTAAGCATTAAGGCCTGGGTGGTAACGTTCGGAAAGAATACGTCGCTGACGGGTGAAGAAGTGATGTATAGCTGGACACGGAACTGACAATATCCCAGGGAAAATACGTCTATTGATACGTCAGCGCTAATCCATCTTGCTTGTTGATTGCACGGGGCTATACTTTAAAAGCCTTTGTTTACATGACGTGTCGTGGCCGAGCGGATAAGAACACCAGACTATTCTCCGGTCTTTCTGATCAGCAGTGTGGGTTCGAGTCCCGGTCGTGGCACTTGTGCCCTTAAGCAAGAAACTTAACCCTTATTACTTCGTCCTTCGGATGGGACGTACAGCCGAAGGTCCCGTGTGTTGTGTAATGCACGTGAAATAACTCAGAGCCCTTGTCGTAAAGAGAAGGGGTTCGCACTAGGTTTGACGGCTGCATTTTGCGCCACAGCACCTTGAAACCTTTGAAAGAAAAAGGCCTCATATATACAAACGTATATCTCCATACCTTGCAAGACAAATACCATAGCACTAAGAAACGTAGTGTTAAATGTAAAGTACTATTGAATTATAATAACTACGGAGCTCCGGAAAAGCCATCCGTCAAGTTAAGATTTTGAGATATTTACAGCAGGATGATGACATCATAAACGTAAGATGTCGTGTTCCCGATGTATTTTATCTTCCGGAGCTCAGTAGTAGAAAAGGCAGCGCGTTGAGGCAAAGTATAATTATTATAAACATAGGACAACATGTAAAATAACGGATAATTACCTGCATCATGTAGAAGACAAACTTGCACATAAAGCGACCAAACAGCCAGCTGGGTGTGGCATATATCGACGCAGTAAAAGGTGCGCAGAATACCAGAAAGAATATGTCAGTAATGGCAAGATTCACGATGTAATAGTTGGTAACCGTCTTCAGATGGCCCTGGCAGACGATGACGTACACAACGATCGAGTTGCCAACCAATCCAACCAATGTTATAATGCCGATCAAGGCGGGAACCAGTTTAGTAAACACCTCCAGCGGTATACCGACTCCAGAAGCCATCGAAGCTGTTGTAACGTCCGGGAGGCTAGTGGAGTTGATGAGGACGTCTTGAGACGCCATTCTGTTCGTTTCCGTCGATGAACAAATTACATATAGCCTCAGATCATTAGCTGCAATTAAAACAAACATCATTTGTATTTAGTAAGTTTCCAGAATGCATCAAATAAAAGGATACACACAAATCAAGTAGACCCAAGTGCGTGCCTGCGTTACCCAGATAGGGCATCGTCAACGGTTAATCACGTGACCAATTTCAAAAATGCTCTTACAAAGACATCGTCACCGACGCCATAAACTGACATACACGTAGATACCAGTAACAAGAAACAATCAAAGCTGATTGAACACTTTAAAAACAATCTCGTTTCCTTCAGAATTTCAGGGTATTTTTCAACCAGTTTCCTTTCAGTGGAGACTTGATGCTTTGAACCTTTTATATATATATATAGTGCTTTTGACTGCTTTTAGTCCTTCATTATTGAGCAATAAAGTACGACAGGTTAGTGTCAGTTCATGAAATCGAACATTAACGCAAGACATACATGTTCCGTTTTCACGAACTCACGCCAACCTATGTATTACAATACCGCGTGTGTGCCAGTTCGTGAAAATCTAGGTCGACACGCGCTACACACATGGCTGGTGTCAGTTCGTGAAACATTGCAACTTAAAGCGCTTGGGGCGTTGAAAATTCAAGCTCTTGAAGCCGTTGAAACTTCTTTAAAATGTAGGCCTCGATGATCATTGTTTAAACATGCGAGAAAATGAAAGCACACACATAAAAAGGGATGGTTTTGTACACTGTGTGTTGGTTTGTGGTGTGGGTGACGATATTATTTTTAAAGTTTGCCTTCCCACCCACAATCTGCGCCGTTCACACTCTGGGCAGTTTGATGTGAAATGTGCAGGAGGAACACTTTAATTCAGCTGATACGGGCACTTGAAAACCGAAGTACACAAGTACATTTGCACTCTTGGAAAAGTACAAGCTCGGGCTATTCTTAGGTTGCTTTGTTTTTTGTAAACCATGTTGTATCACAAACATTAAAAAAGTTCACATATCCACACCCCCATTTTTCTCTTCAAAACAGAAAAACGAATAAGTTTACACAAGGCTGTAGTGCCTTATAACTCGCGGTTAAAAGTAGGTAAGATCAATCTTTGCAATGATCTCCCCCCCCCCAAAAAAATAATAAAATAAAATAAATAAATAAATATATATATGATTTAATTGTTTTTACGAAAGCCAACTTATTATAAATAATATGGTAATGGTAATAAGCAATCAGTGATGCGCTCTCGTGTAAAAATGCTGCACGGAGATGCTGCTGGTACCCACTGTCATCTCGCTATACACGTAACCTGATTCGCTGCTTTTGACGAAAATACGATGACAATTATTTGCTGTTTTCTCAAAAGGTAGACACTTTACTATGTTGAAACTTCTGCAGGTGACATTTAGCATCTTGAATCTTTAATAACCTATAAATCAGCAATACTTTGCCCCCCAAAAATAAAACATCGTTGACCCTACCCTTAGTTTGCATGAGTTATGAAAGTCAGTGACTTTAAATGCAGCTGACACACGCAAACATTTCACTGCTCATTATTAGGCGATTATTTGAGAAAGGTCTTAATTTACAGACCTATCAAATACATTAATAAATATTTATAATCTTGAAGACATCACAAAAATACAGGGCTTTGTTGCATCTTATCACAAGTATACCACTCTCTCTAGGCAAGTTCATGTTTTGAGCAAATTTTTGTTGCGTCTTGATAAGTGTACGAGACTTCGCAATTCACTTTTCAAAGTTTCACCGATATTCCCGCACGTCAAAGTTGATAAACAAATGATGAAAACTATCTTCCGTGTATTGATTTTGATACACATACGGATTTGTACTCAGGGGGCGATATGCAATATCATATTGCAACCTAGCTTTTCCCGACCCATGATTGTCTCACCACACACAGTATCAACGATCCAGATTGGATTAATGGAGACGTGATTTTGCATGGTCCGAGAGAAGTTCGTCGTGTCGTGTGTCGTGGCTGGGTGGTGAAGTGCAATGGACTCAAGTTGTGGAGGCTGAGTCATCAGGGTGTGGGTTCGAATCCCGGTCCTTGAGACAGACACTTAACTGTACTTGGTTCTCATCACCCAGATGTAAACAGGTACATGTGAGGGCAGAGAGTTCTTTGGAATTATTTAGCTTGATGCGCTACGTTGGCAGCACAGACTGTATACTCCCAAGGGAGCCGAGAGGGTTCAAGGCATGAGATAAATGGCCCAGTGGCCATGGGTATGTCCAAAGCGCATTAACCATTCTTCGGAAATGCGCTATACAATTGTCGGTATTTATTATTATTATAATTAAAAAGGTCGCAAGAATGTATTGGGTTTTTTTTCCGGGCACTCAAAGTACATCTCTGTTTGCTACAGCAGAAGGAAGCAAGCATAAAGTTGCTCTTTTGAAAAAACAAAAACAAAAACAAACAAACAAACAAACAAGTAGTGCATGACTGTGACTTATCGAATGCCATATTTACATACAAGACATGCTTTTCCATTCCCATGCATGGGAATGGAAAAGCAAGCATGGCCAAGTGGATTTTAACTATCTTGCAATTACTTTTAAAATGTCAGTAAAGTACCAAACCTTTACACTCAGCTTCCTTGGAAAAAAAATGAACAGCAAATGTTCACAAACAAACTGAACAACGGATCACCACCCAGAAGTACACTCACTTTCTCCTTCTGGCAAATTCTAGAATAATTGGGGTGAAACAAAGGAATTTTTTTTTATTCCACCCACAAAGAACGAAACTGTACTAAAGCAAAAGAGAAATAAGGTTCTAAAGAAAGATGAGAAACTCAAGGATGACCATCTGGGAAATTGTTTTCAGAGGGTTTGTTGAGCTTCAAAGAGCTGGTTCATTGGTTTTGTAGGCTTTACAAGAGTTCATTAGTGAAGGATTTATTAATTAATTGCAGTGTTTTTCTTCTAGATAAAGTAGCCTCGTTGAACCCTTGATAACGAGTTACGTAAAGGCTTCTGAAGGCTCGCATTAACATGATTATAATGTCCAAATGACGTTGGTTGCCGGAGTAGAAACTATACGAGGGGTGTTTCAAAGATCAACAACAGCAAAAACAACGACGATGAAGGAGATGACGGCGACGACGACGACGACGACGACGACGACGACGACGACGACGACGACGACAACAACAACAACAACAACAAAACCCAAAAACGACGACAACAACAATAACAACAGCAATACCGACGTCAACAACAACTACAGCAGGAACAGCATTAGCAACGGCAAAATCAAGAAGCACCAACATTTTTTTGACTGACTGTACGTAATACTGTAATGTACACGAGAAATTTTAATGCAATTACTTTTGGTATACAAACCACTGCATCTGCAGATGGAGCACGGACAGCTCAAGCTACCGTGCATTCTCTTTTTGCTCGGCAACTCCTTCCAAAAACGAAATATAATTTCCTTCTGAAAATTTTACGGGATAAACCGTCCATGCCACGTTTCCTATGCTCTTGAATAGCAGCTCTTCCGAATTCCCGTGGGCCAATGATTAAAAAATCACGTTCAATAACTACGCAATTTATACTAAAGCTTGTGACTTGTACGCATATTCCTCTTCAATACGACACACGCCTCTGCACAACCACGATTGGCACACAATACAAACAATTTAAAGAAACTCAAGTACGACTCACTAGAACAAAGAAGCTCAAGCACGACTCAACCAATACATAATCTAACAAAGTTGGAAAACAAACTAACGCCATTTTGTTGACACGCCTCAAAAATATGGATTAAATATAACTCTGAAAACATGAAACAGGAGATAGAGATGCGGTTACTAACATCACGTCACAAAGTTTACATCACTTTAAAATATGTCTTAGGTGAACGCAATATCGCATCTTTTTGTAGCCACGCCTTAATTGTAGCTCTCACGTTGAACCTAAATGTAGCCCTGTCCTAAATGTACATCTAAATGTAGCCCAGTCTTTAATTTTAAATCTATAACAGCAGCCAATGACAACACGTAGATTTCAAGGTATTCACGTCCTTGATGTGTACCTAATTCTAGCACTGGCCAAAGCTAATCTTGTACCTGAAAGTAGCCACGCCCTTCATGTAAATCTATATGTAGCTGAACTCTGAACGTAAACCTGCATGTAGCCAAGCCCTAAACGTACACCGGCCTTAAATGAAGTTTTAAACTTCAGCCTAAATGCAACCCAGCAATTATGTAATGAAGCTACTCCTAAACGTGGATCTAAATGTAGCCCAGCCCTAATTGTAGATCTAAATGTAGCCCAACCCTAAACGTAGACCTACATATTGGTCTATAGGCTTGTACCTCAAGCGCAGTGCCATCAAGCGTTGCGTGTTGTAGCACGTTTGCACAGTTCTAGTAGTCATGTGTGCGTGACGTGAACGTGTACTTATCTCAACTGGGTATCAATCTTAGTTGATAAGCAAAGTGTGATGTCACAATACAAGTCACTGTTGTGATATTGACAGCCCATCTTTAAGGAAAAACGTAGCTCCACATTAAATGGAAAAACACTAACTGTTGGAGCGCAATGAACGTCGTTGAGTGACGGCTTTGAGTGCTCTATAAGAACCCACTTTTATCGAGCTACTGTGAAATCGAGCCCTGCTCAGCGAGCAAAAAAAAAGAGTGACGCCATCTGAAAAGGGTCTACATCAATTTACAATGTCCACAAAATTTCAATAAAGACAGGAACTTCATGAAAATAACATTAGTTTAGGCAAACTGACCAAGACACAGCATTTAAAGGGAAGGTATAGGCCTACGTTTGGTAATAACTTTAAATATTAGTGGCAATAAAAAGTTACTTCGTTAGAAGCACAGCACCTTTCGAGAGTATAAAGCATTTTGAGAAACATTTCAATTCAAAGTAATGTGGAAAAAGATATCAATTTGTATGCCCTTCAGTTTGAATCTGAGAAAAGTTTCTGTCATAAATGTTTTTCGTGTTGTGCATTCCTATTAGAGTAAAATTCTTCATGCGTGGACATATTTGCTCCAAATTTGTGGCGATATTTCAAAAACGCAACGACCTTTTGAAATGAAATTTTCTTAGATACATATAGTATATAGCTACGTTTATTTGGGAAAAAACAATCGAACGATTCCAAAAACCAAAGGTTCATTTTGGCTTTAAAAACAGTTAAGCGAACAGTTGATGTGGATAATCTTATTTAAAACCACCGGTGTATATCTGGGGACACAAATTGTCGCATATTGTAGTATTTAAAACATTAAACAACATAATAATAAATTAGAGGACATTTGGTAGTGCTTATGAGAGAAAGTACGGTCAGTTTTATACAATCATTGTTTGTGAAACCTTGACATTTTACTCTCAGAAAATTTAAGTACCTTAAAAACAAATTTGAGAATATCAAACGTACCGGATGTCTCTTGAAGCAGGCAGCATAATTGGTTCCTATCAATGTGTACATAATAACATGAATCAGTCGGTGTTCATACATGTAAATAAAGCTGTCACGCTATTTTAATAAAAACACAATTAATAATCGATTTGAACAGGAAATGAACGCAACTTCCCGATGAAATCGATCCTGTAGTTGTTCCCTGAATCTCGACTCACTGGACTGTTAAACATACTTTTCACTTGTAAACACGCACGCTGTTTTTAATTCAGCGTGGAGTTCTGTATTTCCCCCGGCCCCCACAGACAAGATAGATCAGGACGTTTCAGTTGAGGTACCCAAAAGAGTGCTTCCACATGTCACTTGAAAGAAAACAAACAACCTTACTTCAAAGAAAGGTGATACGGTGATTGTCAATACGTCTGCGTATATGTTTTTGACGGCTCTTGTTAAAAATAAAAATTGCCTGGGATGAAATTTATGATACAACATCGATAATGACATCTAGTAGGGGAAAACAGCTTCAACGCTCTCCATTTCAAACGTCTGACAATTTGTTGCAGATGTGTTCACCCTCAAACTGATGCGTACATAAGTTGATGGCGGTGGGCCGTATAACGAGCTGACGGGGCCCATTGTCTGCCTCATGAAATTAATGGCCCGATCAACCAAGCTCTATATTGCCCAGTTTTCATAACTGCCCTCGCTCTGAAGTTGTACATGTTCATAATTGACTTGTTTTGAAACTATACTTTAACGAGGGAAGGAACGGGAATTACAAATGCTTCTGATAGAGATCTACAATCTACATGACACTCATGGATGTCAACAAAATTAGGCCTACTGCAACATGCTTATGTCCGGTATACCAACTTTAAAGTCACAGAATTTATTCCCCAAACTTCTTATTTTGTTCAAGAGTTAAAGTGGTGTTATACCCTATACGGTGTTTGATACCATTCAAGTGAAATTTCGGTCAGCATAAAAAAACGTTCAATGGCGTCACATTTCAAACATAATTGTATGTACATTTTTGTGCAAAGACTCCAAATGGATAGTTAATTTTTTAATTTGAAGATATTCACTCAAACGGCATTGAATCTGATTTTTTTACTTGCGCAAATAAAAGCTCGTTGAAATGTAAAAATCCATTTTTGTTTATGTCCTATGACGTCATGTTTCAAATTTTGCTCTGAAAGAATATTTTAAAAACCGTTACCGTAATGGTTTTGCCGTAGGTCTTTTGTCCTATGGTTGGTGGTGCACGATGAACCAAGAACCTCGGTGTTTCTGGTTCTATAGCTCGCACCCTTGCTTGCAGGTTTTCTTAGGCTTGCGAGCTACAGTGGTTAAGTTCATTTATGAGGCATCCTTGGTTTCAATACCAGAAACAAACAATAATAATAATATCTCTCTCAAAAGGCTTGAAAGGCGACAGTTTTATAAAAGTTAAGTTTTTCGACTGAAATCTACCACTTGCCGCCTCTCTTTTTTTCTTCTTCTTGTTTTGTTTGTTTTGTCTTACAATGGGATAGTCATCACAAAACATGATCCTGTATTTGGTAGTCGACATCGATAAACGATAACCATGCCAACATAACCATTGATTCGCCTTGAATGGACGTTTTATTAGCATAGCCTATTTATTGTATTGATATTACAACCATAACATATGAAATAAATAATTCATAACCCAGTCTCGCTGGATAAACCCTGCAGGAGAAATATACGACGGCAATGTATGCATCCGTTGTCTAGACGAACACGAGTGTAAAATTTCACCCCAAGGCTCTTGAAAAGGCTTCTTTAATGTTGTAATTGGTTTTTTTTATATAAAACCCACACCGTTTCAAAATACAATATTACAAAATGTAGACACACGAATTAGGTCACATGAGTTCGGTAGTCCCAACCCTACCTATTACAGTATTGTGAGGATTCCAGGAAATACATTTAGAGCTCTGAAAGAAAAATTAATCACTGTTATTTTGGATGAGTTACTTCTGCCATTCTGTAGTTTTCAATCATCACAACCCACAACCTTTCAAATAATGAGGTCCGTTTTTAGTTTAAAAATTTATTATTTTATTTGCTTAATTATTATTATTATTATAATTTTTTTTTATGACTGCAGCGATGTTCACTGAAACTGTATTATGCGAGATCTTCAAATTAATGCCTTTTTAATTCCCGCCTTTGACATCATTCCAGAACAAATTTTCTGATGAATTGTCAAAGTTTTCATAACTGTTTTATCAAAATCCGGGTCCCAGCGGGTCTGACCCATTTATGGGTCAGGGGTTTGACCTACATTTGGCTCAGGTTGATCCGGAATCTGTGTCAAAATGACCCGGAGTCTGTGACAAAATGACCCAGAAATGAATTAAAATTGCGCAGAAATGCGTCAGATTGGCGCCCAACCCGAGTTCAAATCCCATTTTGAAACCACTTTTCCAGTCAGCCTGACTCAGAAATCGGTCAAGCTGGAAACGAGAAATCCGGGTCAATCGGGTCAATCCGGGTCAATCCGGGTCAATTCTGACACGGTCATTTTGTGTACCTAAATAAAACGATCGGCAAAGCCTAAAAGAACCAAATAACCTAACTGTACTTGACAACTTGGCAGCAGACGCAGCGAATGGAGAAACTGGCCTTCTATTTACATGTTAAATCCTACAGCTCCGCGTATTTGATTCGGTACAGATCGATTTAGTGACACACAAATTAAGGCATGTCAGATACAGTCCTTACAGCAATACTTAGTAACTATTACTTCTAACTCAATCAGTGTGCTTGAACAACCGCGGGTCACGCCATGAATGGTGTTATGTGTCGACAGCCGAGGATAAAAATCACTCATATTAGATCAAAGAATTTTAATAGATTCAGCCACTGGAGGAATCCACGGACGACTTTAAAGAGTCGCATTTTTTGGTTTGTTGGAGGAACCAAAACAACTATTAATGCCCTGCAGGAAAGAACTGCACGCAGCGGGGCTCTACAAAGGGGATAAGGGCTGACTCCAAGGCAGAAAATGTTTGTCATTTATTGATGGTTCCTGTTGGAATCTAGGCGAACAAGAACAAGAAAATAATGCTGTAAAATTGACAGTTGGAAGACTTGAGATCCACAAAAAATATGGGTTAACTGATTTCGACCCAGAGTTTAAATCCCAACCTACGGACACCAGGTCGTGACCCACCGATGACGACGGCCGTATTGCCTTATGACTTGGGGGACTTGCACAATCTCGGTCATTACAAAAAGCACTTCAAGATGCTGTTTCTTTCCATCTTTCTCTTAATCAGTTCTTATGTGTCCTTCTTGGCTCAGGCCCGGCAGATGCGCTTGGCCTAGCAGTTCTCTTTATTCGCTTCTCGCTGGGGCTAAAATGTAAGCTGAACCCGAAAATCAAATCTAGTCTGCAAATTTGAATTGCTTTATTGGATCTTAAATTAAGTTTACACTGCTGGAGTAAAAGAGCCCGATAAGCCATCAATTATACAAAATATGCCCATAAATTGACCGTCTTTTAAAGTTAATATCCATATGTTTGTGAAGTCTCGTACACTTAATATATTTGGGTTTGCGATAACAATTGTACCTATAGCACATCTCACTTTGAGTTGCGGTGGCTTGAAAAAAGAAAATGAATAAAATCCCGTTTTGTATAAGCAACTTGACGTTTCGATAAGTATGCTCTGATAGTCTTCAGGAGAAAGCTGTAAGCCGAGAAACCGGGTTGTTACACCATCGGTTCATTTAAATTCAGCACAAGTTATAGAGAGTTATATCGTGCACACAGTGTTACCGTTACGTGTGGGTCAGCATGACCCGTATAAATCCACCTGTTCAGGTTCGAACTGACGTAAAATCCAATTCTTTTTAGATTGAGTTTTTCCGTCACAAGTGATTTGCTTTGCATGACACTCGGTTAAAGCTCTTAAATTCCTCAAGTTTAAGACAAACCTTACGTCTTTATAGAATCGGTTTTCTTGGTGACAGTTTACATTGTTATTTGCCAGGTTTATTCACCAGGTTGTTGTTGTTGTTGCTGCTGCTGCTATTGTTTATAAAAGTTAAATTAAAAAAAAATTGGCATTATACATTTCAAACCTGTAATGGGTTTTTTCAGATATTTTTCCGACTGATATCTTTTATATTTAGGGAGGTATCATTTCGAGACCTATCAAATCATCGATGTTTATATTGATAACGGCAATCAAAATAAGCTTGATAAAACAACTTTCGATATGTTAACTTTTTTTGGGTTGTTTGAATGGTGGATTTATTATAGGCTATGGAATGGGTTGTTATTTACTCTGAGATACAACGATAAACTCCCCTTCATTACAGATGCACAAACTCAGTGCATGTTTAACATCACTACACACGCCACAGAACATAAGAGGGACATTTAGGACAGTGAACTTAATCCACAACTTCTCGATGTGAAAATGTTAAGAAGATCAATCTATACATTACAGTTAGCTTGAAAGCAATCTCAACACATTGCAAAATGGGGTTGAAGGACAACGCTTTGTTCTCGTATGGCTTGGCAAGTAAGCGGCATAGAGAATCTAACCCCATCCCCACTCCTCGCCCTCCTTCCTGAAAAAACCTTTGGAATTATTCGTGCACGAACTTATGTTAGACCATGCACACAGAAATACTTACCCTGCGGAACTGTAGCGAACGTTTCACTTCAAACGCAAGTCAAGTGGTTGCCACCTGCAAAGAAGAACAAGAAGAAGAAGAAAACAAAATCAGTGGGGTTTTTTTTCGGTGATATGACCAAAACAAGATGTTCGTGTTGCTAATCCTTGAGTTGAGTTTTATTCCCCCGTGTCATGATTCAAAATTAAAGATTCGAGCTCATAGATGATGGTTGAAGTCACCAGATGGCGCTATAGGCCTGCTAAGTATGATGAGGTCACACATTCACGAGTTATCAATATCTGTACTCGGGGTGTGTCTATATATTAAATGGTGAATTTTTGTACTGTTTGTTCAAAAATTGTGTTTTTATGAAAAGGTAACTTGCAAATAAAGTCACTTTATAGGGCGCCATGTATATTGATGGCGTCATCATCAACAAAGGGTCATTATTTAATTTGTACACATAAATCATATTCCTGTTCCTGTTATGGTGGCTACAGAGCTGAAATTAAGGTTTTTTAATATTTATTCACTTTAATTCCAAGTTTTGACTGGAAGACAAGGTCAAATTGTTTTTTGGGGGGTCTTTTATCAGTATTATTTAGTTTTCCAAGACCTTTCAGATGGTGTTCCATTGTCTGGTTCAGGTGTTATTTGTTTCTTCTTCAGATATTAAACTTTGGAATAATGTAATTCGACACAAACTGACGTCTGTTCATGTTCTATTCTGATGTTGAGATGTTGAGATTCAATTCATAAGAAGAAAGAGACGAAAAAGAAAAAGAAGCAGAAGCAGAAGAAAAAACATCACACAAACACCTAAAAAGCTAATGAGTATGTTTCCAGGTATGAGCAGGGCGTTTGAGAAGGAAAAATGTGAGCAAGTCGATTGAAGTAATTAAGCCCAATGATTGTAAAGTGTTAGTACATGGCCCAGAGGTCCATTTCGAACATGTACGATAACAACATGGCACTTTCCAAGCTACGCTGCCTACCGATTCGTCTCATTTATATGTCGAGTCTAACTGATTGGAGCTGGTAAACAGAATTGTAATCGCACGAGGCCATAGGCCTACTGCTGTGATTTCCATCAATGGTCCGTAATTGTGTTCTGTCTCTAGGGCAGGTGTGAACAGGCAGTCGTTACTTGAATAGCGGGAACTGAGCTGAGCCTTACTTTATGGTGCTACCCACCGCGGCAGTTTGTGCTTACGACTGTTCCTCTCTGCTTACATACCGTAAAAAACGTAACGTCTGCAAAACCCGCTTAGTATTATTCTGTGCTTTTGTTTAGCAACTATATTGTGTCCTTCCCAGATTGACTTGCCCATTTTCTTGCAACTTTCCCATGACAATAACTATGATGTTCTCCATGCTCATCCTATCATCTTTTTTGTACTTTACTATGGTTCTTGGACTGGCCATATTATGTTTCTTGCTTTGTAGTCTCGTTTTTGATTTATCGTTCTTCGTTTTGCCTTGCAGTTGTTTGTATAATGTATTGTTGTGGTCGAATAAATATTAACAATATTAATAAAAATTATACTAATAATGATGATGATGATGATGAGAAGATTATTAACTGCTGTTATCAAACAATGCTTACTTATCATCCGTTTACTTATCATCCGTTTAAGTGCAAAAAACAATATCCTTATGTAAGCGAGGTTTCATTTGCTTCCAGAGTGAAACGAGTGTGGACATCCCACTGAAATTCTTTAATTTGACAGAAAGCACCTTTTCAATCGGAAGATGTGGAAAAAAAACCCGTCAAACATACATATTTAAATATCTTTAAAGTCTTTGAGCGTGCATTCGAAAAAACACCGGATCAAAAATGATCCGGATTGCCATCCGGATAAGACTTCAGACCCCAGGGGGCCTTGCCCCTTTCTGGGTCAGGATGATCCGCAAAGTGGTTAAACAATGGATTTTGAATATCTGATTGGTGTCAGTTCGACCCATTTCCGGGTCATTTTGACGCTGATTCCGAGTCATACTGACCCAGAAAGTAGTCTCATAAAGTGGTCAGACCACAAACGGTCCAAAAGAACGCGTTATTTGTAAGAGCTATACTAAATCACGTACCGCGTGCGTTGAGGGTCTGTCCACCACATTGTTGTGTTTTATACAGTGATGTGTAGAGTTTGTGAACCAAATATTATGGAGCGCTGATGGTACAAGATGGGGAAAATGAGCTCTTTCTCTTGTCGAAGCGTATTTATACGTTTGGGTGATGGCAATGTCTATTGTCTGCAGTTGCGGTATCAAAAGAGTTGCTTGCAGAAATAGTGTCCAGTGCACATTTCACATTTCAAATCGAGTTGCATGTATTACCCCTTCGGCGCTCTGTACTCTTTTGTGTGAACCAAGGCCGAGCTGATTCGCGAACCAATTTAAATTATGATGATAATTAAGGAGCGCCAAAAAAAGCAACATCCAAAACGGAACAAAATAAGTGATTCGACCCCGCAGTAAATTTAATTCAATTCACTTTCACTGCAGAAGCATTTATACGTAGTTTGCAATAACAATTAAACATTAATAACATTCATTATCAGAGGAAGCCGTTTACAGTAGTCTATATTCACTTCGCAATTCCAGTCATCGGTTAAGTATAGTTTAACATAGTTAAATACCACATACAATACGACGGAAAGGAAATTGCTTCATAATTTCCCCAAGGAGCGACTAAGACTTCGACATGACGGGAAGTGGGGGGGGGGGGGGTAGTAAGAAGGAAGAAGAAGAAAATACATACATAAATGAATAAAAAAAAAAATAATAATAATAACTGAACATTGCCGCGGCTGCAACCTGTATTTTGTGTTCAACTCTTATCGTGAAGATAAACAGCTCTCCATGTGGTAATTCAATCTATCCATTATAATAATAGAATGGTGTGTTTCACAAATATTTCAAAATAGTGTTGAGGTTGTTGGTAACAAAGCAACCAATTATGGGACATAAATGTTGGGGGTTTTTTTTCTTGAAGGTTTGCAGAAATGTTGAATTTGGTCACACACCTGTTAACATTGTTTTGCTCACCATTCGGCTGTTCATGCCAATCAGCGCGGTTTAATCATTAACAATATAAGGGTCTATAGAAAGCCAACTAGTACTAATAATAAAAAAAATATATATATATATATTTAGATCATCTTCTTAGGACATAGTGAGGAAATGTTCACCAGCATGTATTGTTCGCAAAATGTCTCGACGCCGAGCCTTCTAGTTTTCCAGGCATGGGAAGTGGGAAATACGGCTGCAAACAAAGACAGATGTCCAGTGCCGAGCAGGGGAAATTGAACAAGTAATTACACAGAGGAAAGGACGGCGAGGAAGGCGTCTCACACAAGGCGAGAACAGGGAACAACTTGACTGCCGGGTGTAAACATCCATTGGTTTTTTGCCTCATTATTTGTCACCTCATTGTGTGGTAGCTGCGGGAGGTCTGAACCCGAAGCAATGTGCCGCAACTTAACTCTACTGGCACGACATACAAGTTCCCATGACAGCGCAAATTTACTTCACAATGGGATGGTTGACTTGTGGCACACTTTGTATACCGCCGTTCCGAGATCCAAACCAGGTCCGTGCAAATACAAACACACTGTTCAGAAGTGTGTGCACATTGGAGTAGAGAGGGAAATCGCCTGTTTAAAAAAAAAAAAAAAAAAAAAAAAAAAAACCGGACGCAGCTGACGTCAGCAACGAATGAATTAACGAACAATGACTCTTAATGAGAACATGCGTTTTAGACGTAGAATATGGAAACTTCCATCTCCTAAAGCAGTGTGAACTTAAGGCCACTGCCCCCATCCACGATTCACTGCTTGTTATGTAAATTTTGCAAAAAAACACACTGCTGTTGAGGTAAATCGGCCGGATCCCCTAACCCTGCCCTTCACATTACGTAGTTTTGGATTTTATAATGGTAAGGTATGACTTAATGTATTTTTTTCGTAATACATCCGGGATATGAACCTACACCTCGTTTCTCTCAAGCCATGTGCCCCTCAGAGGGGGATAGAGATGTTTATTGCTTGGGGAAAATGGAATAGTCTTGCTCATTTCCCCTCTAGCTGTTTTTATGAATGGCTGATGATCTATGACGACCTACGGGATTGCTCGTACACCCCGCCCCTTAACTTTCCCGAAACCCCATACCGAGTTTTTCAGTGGCCTAAAACAACCCTTACCATATCCAAAGTATCTCACAGGCTACCCACAGACCCTGGATAATAATAATTGAAGATTGTTATAAGAATGAATGACGAATTTATCAAACCAGGCTTGCAAAGGTCATGACACCTAAGGCGAGGGTTATACGTACACACAAAAGCTCCCGCTGGAGCTGAGGCATGCATTTGTGAACGAACTAACCAAGTGCAAGCATGACTTGTGTTTCTTGATGGCATAATAGTGGATATTAAGTATAATATTCGTGGCATGAACAATAAAATTAATCATGCTATGCATGTTTGCATGCATGCAGCAGATTCCCAGCCTTATAAACATTTATACTTCTATCGGCAAAAACATTATACAAAACAATTGAAAGTGTACCAAAGAGAAAAGAGCAAGGAAAGATGCATCTGAAGATTTAGTTCTAAATTCTGCCAGCTAAAAACTCCTAGATATGAACTGACTCGGAACCAGGCGTGAGGCCTGACACAATGCCCAAGAATCTGTGTCAAAGTGACCCAGAAAAGGGTCAAAATGACGCAGAATCAAAATTTAAATATCTTTTTTAAAATTATTTTCCCGGGGTTTGAGAGTGCGCATAGCTTCAGGTGCAACAACAAAACTGCTACTATAAGGATTGGTAGTTTGTGTTACTCTGCTGCTGGATCTGGTATCTACACTCAAAAACACCAGTGCCAGAATTGACCGGGATTCCGTATTTTACCCTGCGTGACACCATCAAAAAAAATCACACACTTATGCCATCAGGTACTTTTCAAGTGTCCGTTTTATATTTTGCGTGTAATACGTGTTTTTTGAGAACACAATCATGTTTAAATCGCCCAAACTATTGGATATAGACCCTTGTGACTAAATAAAATAAATTCAAGCAAAATTTCCATTGAGATCAGCCCACATGTGTCTCTAAGCCATTTGTTTGAATGAAACCCTCGTGTTTGATGAGTCAGCAAAAACATCATAATTTCTTACATGTCTTACATTTCTCAAGGGAATACCGGGAGAACTGGTCATTGGTGGATTTTTGGGGTGTGAAATCAACCCCGATGCTAACAAGACAATTGGCATGCTATTTGGCTAGGTGTAGTTTAGGAACCTTACATTTTTTAAATACAAATAAAATAAAATGGCGGAGTAATTACTTTTTAATTAAAAACGGACACCTAAAAAGTGCCTGATGGCTTCACCTAGGGTTAAAGGGAACTGACACATTTTTTTGGTTGGGCTGACCGGAAAGTTATCAAAAATATAATTTTGACCAGGATTCTGCGTAAATTCAACGCACTTTGGGGTCATTTTTACACAGATTCCGGTTCAAACTGACCCAGATATGGGTGTGGCCTCAAAAGATCCGGATCCTTGTCCACTGCCACCCGGACGTGTCTAGAGTTTAGGGTCTATTTTATAGAAAACCTGCCCTTGTTGCATTCACTTGGCACAGGCAAAAGAAGAAAAAAAACAAAACAATGCCTGCCACTGTCACATTTCGCTTGCCTCGGGCAAAAGAAGAAGAAGCGAGAGTCGTAATCAAATAAAAAATGATTCACTTATGACATGTGGTATGGTTCCATCGATGAAAATCGACCCTAATCTATGATTGCGTTACGATACATGCATGGAGTGATACATATGAGCTTTACGAAAAATATTTTTTTTAAACCACCAAAAAAACACTATAGTCTGGGTTGAAATGTGGAGAAATACTTATATTTCACCATTTATGATGACTTTTTATATATGCAGTCATACAGGTTTGTGTCATGTTGAATTATAAGACTGTACCTGATCTGTATTGGAAAAAAAAAACCACAAGAAACCAACACTATAGTCCGGGTTAAAATGTGGAGAATTCAAAATACTTTTTTTTCCACCATTTTATGATGACTTTTGTAGATGCAGTCATCCAGGTTTGTGTCATGTTGAATTAGAAGATTGTACCTGATTTGTATTCAGGCTTTAGGCCTTTAACGTGTAAATCTAGAGCCCTGGATGAGATCTTCGACATGATTAATGTCTTGCTCCGATTCACGTAAGGAAAATAGCCAAGACATGAATATCGTGTTGGGCTGAAAACAAACCTGAGCGTCAAACATTAATCTCAGATGCAATCTTCACACTTTACCCGTAGGCGACAGTTCATCCCATTGTTGTGTCACAGTAGACTGAGGCTAAAATAGTTAGAATAAGGGTTCTACATCAGATTATTATTATTATTATTATTTTTTTTTAATACACCGCGGCATGCCAAGGGCGAACCTAGAGATACTAACAACAGTATGGTCATGATGTACATAGCTTGGTCATCATCTCATAGGTTGCGGGAATTCCCACAACAAAGCTGTCCAAATCAGCGGCTTGTTCGCAAAGTGGATGAGGGCAAATCCTGTGGCTTCATGAATGTTCTTCACGAATTGAATTAACGGTGATAGAGTTCTGCACTGAAAGGACTTTGTGTGTATCGGTAACTCCCTGTGTAATTAATCACGAAAAAACCACTAACAAAGTATGTACTAAATTATTGTAATCTGAATAATAATTTTGTTTGAGTTGTTTTATTGATATGACATGGGTCCATAATAAGATCTCTTAACCAAAAATATCCCAAAATAAGAAGAACAACCAAGTGAAAGACGACGAAGAAGAAAACGAAAATAAAGAAGAAGAATAAGAACACTCAGAAGAAGACGAATAAGAAGGGGAGGAGGATGAGTAGGAGGAGGATGAGGAGGAGGGGAGGGGGATGAAGAGGAGGAGGAGGAAGAAGAGGGAAAGGAAGAGGAGGAGGAGGAGAAAGAGGAGGAGGATGAGAAGGAGAAAGAGGAAATGGAGAAGACGGAGGAAGGAAAAAAGAACAAGAACAAGAACAAGAACAAGAACAAGAACAAGAACAAAGAACAAGAACAAGAACAAGAACAAGAACAAGAACAAGAACAAGAACAAGAACAAGGACAAGGACAAGAACAAGAACAAGAACAAGAACAAGAACAAAGAACAAGAACAAGAACAAGAACAAGAACAAGAACAAAGAACAAGAACAAGAACAAGAACAAGAACAAGAACAAAGAACAAGAACAAGAACAAGAACAAGAACAAGAACAAAGAAGAGGGAAAGACGAAATTCACCGTTGTGGATAAAGTGACACGGTACAGAGCTTTGTAAAGGTATACAATGTGCCGTGATGCAATTTCCAGCCAACCATGCCTTAAACGCTGAAAAGAGAATCTTTACAATAAATAAATTGGATTATTTAAAGTGCAATACGCAACTTACATGACTTATGCATTTTTCTCTTAGCCAAAGGGGAGCAATTATGGCTAAGTCTACTGCTTAAGGACAAAAGTGCCTTGACCGGGACCCCAAAACACACACTGACAACACTTAGAACATAAGTACGGTGCACTAGACCGCTCGGGCACAATACTACACGAAACAAAAGAGAGTCCAAATTAGATCAAAGTGCTTGTTATAAACTAATTGTGGTTGGAAGGCTGCTTTTAAAGTAGAGTATAAAGGTTCAAAGAAATTCACTCGAAATTGCATGGTTTTCTTTTTACTTCGTGAATTAACGCGGTCCGTAACTTTGAGGAGTCACCAAGTTGGTTATTTTTTACTTTTGAAAACATCTTTCCAATTGAACCATATTTATTTTATAACAAACGAGTGTTAAAACCCAAAGAGCCAAATCCGAAGGCAACGTGTCACAAAACGATACGTTTTTGTTCTTTTCGTAAACGATTCTGTTAATGACAAATAGTGTCCGTTTCTCGAGAGTCATGTTGTCTTAGGTTAGTGTTGACAAATATACAAGAGGCAACAATGTTAAAACTGTAAAAATGTTGACAGAATTCATTGTCTGGCACCAAAGATTCACACCTGGAAGTGACCACTTCCCATTAAGAAAGTATCCTACAGTTGTTGCTTCCCCCTTATTTTGTCAGTTTTGTTGCAGGCTATTGCCCTTGGCACCTGGTGCTATTTACAAGTCGCACGCAGTTTCGGTAAACACATTTCCTTTCGTTGTGATGTTTAATTTCGAGCAGCAGCAATGTCTTTCCTCCCCTAAGTAATGACCAGACAATTAATTAATTCCCCACAGGGGAAAAAAGCATCATCCAATAAAAAATCCCACAACACCACTTGGTATCACCGATGGCCTGCGGTACGGGGTGAGGTGTTTCTCGGCAACAACGAGCCCTCCTCTCTGCCATGCAGCCATCAGAGATCCGCCGAGCCAGGGACATTAATGTATAGGCAGATAGTAGGATTTATCCCGACTAGTCTCCGTATTTAAAATCATGCTTATCACTGCAACAGGTTCCACCACCCATGATAAGTGGGTTAAACGATATGGCCGTTCATACGATATTGATCATCGTCAATCATACGTGAGAAGCCACCGGCGATCTACAGCATGTATATACCGTTGTCTTTGTCTGGGTGCTGTAGGGACCCTTCTTCGATCTAGTTCAACGTGCGTATGATGGGAAATATCATAATTAAACAACTCTAGTGTGGATGAAACAGATTGCGCAAAACGTCTCCTCGGAAATCAAAAGCAATTCATATAAAGAAAATGTCAGAGTGCGCTCAATTAAAGCATATTGCTCGAAGTTCGTGCTTGTTCGCGTTTAAAATGCAATATCCCCTACAAGCGATCACTACAACCAATATATGAAAACATATTAAGCGAATCTCTCTGGTTTTTTTTTAATGATATACCAGAACAATATTAACAAGTTAAAGGAAGTGTACATTTCGAATGTCTTACCTTGTCCCGTGTTTGTCGGGGAAAAACCCACATTACTTCGTCAACTCCATTGGCATTAGGTTGGGACAATATTTGAATGAAATCAAGTTAATTGCAAGGGTTTTTACGTTAATTTATTTAGTTGATTTATGAACTTATCAATCTGTGTACGCTAACGACCGATACCCGCCTCGTACCAACTACCCACTCATAATTATCGTGTCGTGGCAAAGCGGTTCAGTGCACCGAACTCAACGTATGGTGGCCAAGCCATCGGGGTGTGGGTTTGAATCCCGGTCATGATACTCGTTTCCTTGAGGAAGACACTTAAACATGATTGCTTCTCTTCACCCAGGAGTAACTGGGTACCTGTGAGGGCAGAGATGGTTCTTGTGATTGATTGAGCTTGGTGCACTACATATTTGGCAGTACAGGACGTATACTCCCAAGGGAGCTGAGATTTTTTATGGGATGAAATAAATGACCCGTGACCAGGGGTAAATGGCCCGACCCATTTTGGGTCAGACTGATCTGGAATGGTCAAAATTACTCAAAAGGGTCAAATTTTTGCAACAACTGAGTTTAAATGCGATTTTTTATTAAACACTTACTGGGTCGGTCTGACCTATAAACGGGCCATGCCGCCAGGGGCTCGGAATCTTGGTCAGACGCGGGAACGTTAAGAGTGCAAGCAATGAAATGGAATGGCGTGTCGTGGCCGAGCGGCCGAATGAGAGCACCGAACTCAAGCTCTGGTGTTTCTGATCAGCAGAGTGTGGGTTCGAGTCCCAGTCATGAGACTTGTGCCCTTAAGCAAGACACTCAACCATTATTGCTGCTTCTTTCGGACGGGACATAAAGCCGTACACCCCGTGTGTTGTTTGATGCACGTAAAAGAACCCAGTGCACTTATCTTAAAAAGAAGGGGTTCGCCGCGGTGTTCCTTGATTGGCTGTATATTGCGCCACAGCACCTTGTAAACCATTACTTGGTATGTAAAGGAATAGGTCTCATACTTTAACACAAAGCTCCACATACCATGCAGGAAAAATACTGGGCGCTTTGAGATGCCAACCGGGATTGAAAACGCGCCATATAAGAACTGCGTATTATTAGCACTGTAATTATTTTGATGGGGACTAGCGTTTTAGGTACGTTTTTTGAAGGTGGAGATAATCCCCAAACTCTTAACTATAAAAAATAACGCAAGCTCTTAAATAAGACATTGAGAGGTATAACCTTAGGAAACTCTTATAAGAATTTAGAACGCACCGTGTTTGAGATATGATTCTATCTCCCCACTGTTCCCAACTGTCTTTATTTATTTTGTCTGTGCTGTGATGGGATTGTTAGGGGAGGGTTTGGTTCATTGGGGTGTTTGTTTTTCACTCAAAATCAAATCAACTATTGCCGCGGGTGGAACTCACCTCCATTTGTATGACATTGATACTGACTACATTGTGCGAGCAGGTGGCTGATGTTAACTTTAATGAACAAACATTCGATTTCAGGGACAGTCAAGATGGTTCCTTCATTTACAGAATATGAACAAAGTTATGTATAACAATCACAAACGTACCACCTCACCCTTGCATGATGTAGGCCCTATGCATTTCGAGGAGTCCAACTAACTAACGAATGGACACTTATATTGATACTACTGTCAGGTTGTTTAATTATTTCTTGGAGGCTTTAAGGGTTGATGTCAAGTTCATAAAACTTACGGATAGCTGCAGATAGAGGCAATCATTACCGGCACTTTGATTTGGGCTCGCAGCTGCGTCAAGCGTTCTAATGCTAGTAAGTGGCCAATAGTTCACCGACCACCAGTTATTAGAAACTTGCCGCACGCGTTCATTACGCAAAACGTATAGTTGTCAAAAAAATGATGATCATTATCCGTAAAGATGGCCGACTTAACCCAGTATGACGCCACGTGGGAACAACCTACACACCAATTCGTTTTAGACCTTATGATGTGCCCTGTATATCAACAGCTGTGTGCCATTAAGCCCAATGGATACGAACTGCGAGAGCGTCAAACCATTTTCTTGCATCACGATTGGAAAACAGCGATTACCGATTGTTTGCGACTCGTAAATGTGATTTGCGTTCGTTTTCGTGCAAAGTGTGAACCGTGACTTACTGGTGGCTTTTTACACTCGCGGAAATCCGTAATGTCAGTCATACGTTGTGCGTAGTGCACAATCCTTTAAACGCACGGACTTTTATGCTGGAAATCCAGTCTTTCATGCGCTGTGCGTAATGCGCTGTGCGTAATGTGTAGCGCGTAAAAATTCCATGTAACGGTATAGCGTGCTGCATTATCCGTAAAAATTGTGCATTTTTAAGGATTGATGAGGCTGGAAACCATGTAACCGTCATGCCTTGTATGTAATGAGTATGCGTTGTGCACATTGCTTAAAAAGTACATGCGTAATGCATTATCCGTAAGATTTTGCGCATTGCTCAACGTGTTTTTTTTTACTTATTGCGCATGCGCATAACGCACAACAAAATGACGAAAATGGCGGAAACATGGATTATAGACCTTACTTGCGTCACACTGAGCGTTTTGTATGATTGCACTTAGTATCGTTGCTTGGTGCGTTAAAAAATGCGCTGTGTAAACTTCCGTCATAATGTAATGCCGGAAAACACCGGTAAAATAAATCCGACATGGACTTATCTATATGAATCAGATCAAATAGTACAAATATTTCATTATATTTTTCTCGGTCATTGCAAATAAAAAATTACTCATCTAAACATACGCTTTTAACGTACTCGGTCGCTAGTTAATGGCATCGGTACCATCCCCGTTTAAGGCGTAGAAACCTGTTAAACGATCCTTACACGGTAATTAGACAATCAACTCCCCCTCGGTACCAAACAGAAAATTAGTTAAAAATATAAACAACAAAGAGTTCACTGAGGGCATTGTGGCTTATGTTTGTGCCCCGCCCCATTTGCTCCCGTAGTAAACGCGTTTAAAATACAAGTACACATTCTGTAGGAACCCCTATGCTAATTGCCTTTCGGTCCATTTTTATGGTCGTCTAAAGCGGTCCCTTACGTTATCTTTCGTTTAAACACTTTTGGGCCGATCTTATCTCCTCATTTACAAATATAAATGACTGTTTTTCTCCTCTTTGGCTCTCATTCTGTACTTCAAATGAGAGTTTCAGCGAGCATTGATGTTTGTTATCAACTCCCAAAGGATACAGTTCGACGTTAAAACCAAACTCACTTCCAAATTGCAGCCAAAATGCCACAAAAGAGCAAGTTGCGTCAAGAGTTATTTTTGTCTGTCGACCATTATGCTCCCATCTATATGGGCAAGAATGAATATTTTTAACCTATCCGTCTAGTACAATGACAGTTTCCACATTACTTGTAAACAACTCATATACGGTTCAAAATTGGTATCAAACTCACCACAAAATTGCAGCCACTATGTCACAAAGAGTTCCACATTTCTATCGACCATGTTTTGTCATTTATGAACAAGAATGTAATCTATTTTTTTCTTTTGTGACCCGTACTTTGAATTAAAGTTTCCCAAGACGATGATTTTTGTGAACAACTCCATTAAGAGACGGATTGGTGATAAATTCAACTTAACTTGAAAATTACAACCACAGTGTCACAGGAAGCTACAAACCTGGTCGAAATGCTCGAGCCTTCTGAAAAATAAACATTACCCTATGTCGTCCCCTTCCCCCACCTCCCGCCCAATGTTGTTTACTATTTTATACGTATTCGTTTATAGGATTCTCATCGAACATAATTACATGTTTGATGCTTGGTATTGGTTTGTGAAGCTTAAATCTATATTGTATTGTGGTCAATTTGTAAAAACATAATAATAACAACAATAGCAATAAAATCAAAGTATACATATTATTTCAAAGTTGTATGGATATAATCTAAGTTATCTTATCTTATCTTCCATTTTTAAAAGATTGGATTACTTGTCTTTCGAGCCACATTTTGCGTTATTTTGGTCAAATAAATAATAAAAATAATAATAATAATAATAATAATTGGTTTGGTTCACTTTTATTGAATTCTGCGGCCGTTATAAATTGAGATATTATCATCATATTCCAATGGTTGTTCTTGCCTTTCCGCTGCAATAGGCCCTACTGTTTTATTACATCACTAGTAACAGTAAGAAATATTACTTTATTGTATTGTTGCATGTTAGCTGAAGTACTGCCCGAATAAATCGTAATTTAGTATAATAATAATAACAGTAACTGTCCTACCTGGAGTGCAGACCGCGCAATGACAGTCGACATCGATCGAGGGCCGGGGGGCCTAACGAGTTATGAACAAGATTGTAGTTGCGTATGGTTTTCTTTTCCTTTTTTTTTCTGTCCACCATATTCCCCAATTTATGAACAAAATTGATGCTTTTGCCGTCTGTCTTTCGTACTCCAAACTACTCAAAATACATTATGTTAACGTTTGTATATAACTTGCAAGAGATGTTGGACTGTTCGACGTTAAAATCAAACGTACTTATTTGAAAATTACCGGAGGGGAAAAAAATGAAAAACTTGAAGTAAAGATTACATACAATTTAACTGTATTGTTTATCATTGGGTCTTAATAGAAGAATACAATAATTCCTGTCATAAGTTTTAAGATACAACCAATCTGTCGACGTTACTTCAATGTGGTGTTCACGTTTATGTGAAAACAGCGAACATCTCTTCAAGTTTTCGAGTGCCGTAATCAAAGCAACTGCACCTTAAAAGGGCATGCACAGCAACGCTAAGGTTCTCGAAAAAAACGATCAAAACACTTAGTTTTGATCAAATGAGACCCAAAATACATGTTTAAAAACAGTGAAAAAAACTTCTTCTTTTTTTACTCTTTTCTCGTGATTCCGATGACAGAACTTAAAATGTTACAGGATTTTTTTTCATGTAAATGTTGGGTCACATAAAGTGTGATACTAGTCTTTGGCAATTCCATATTTTTGCCCACGCGCTTTTGAATAATAATTGGATTAATACTGGCAGTCTTTCAGAAGGAAGTATTTACATGAGGCATTGGTTCTGCTTTTTATTTTTTTTCATCAGTGAGCTCTCACATTGAAAGTAATGCTTTCTTGTACATCCAACAGAAAGCAAATTTGTATTCTGTCTACAAATTAGAGGACATAGTCCATCGTTGTTTTGAAAGAGCAAACTGCTTCGCGTTCTCTCGTTGTCAAGAAGAGCGAACAACACAAACGACCTGAAGACAATGTTATTTTTTATCAAATTAGCTGGTCACATGTTTTGAGACACAGCGAATAATGGGTTTATGTTTCACCCGTTATTCTGTTCACGTTTTTAAGTGCGTGTTTCGATTTAACTATAACGAAATTTCGCCCTTCATTTCAGAGACTTTCCCTCGCAAACTGACAGCATTTTAGAGAAAAAAAAAACATTTTACAGGATGCTGGTTAGAACTTCATATGAAATAAACCAACCATAGGCAGTTCATTTCTCAACTGTATAGTCGGCAAAACTTATTGGCAAAACTTATCTCTGACGTTTATCTCTTATCAATTAATCTGAGACGTGTCAATCCCAAATCTCACTATTTTTGTCCAGTCGCAGGAGCACTGTATTTACGTGTTTGTGGCACAGGCAAGTACAAATTCTGAAATGAGATTCTGCGATCGTGAATGGGGGTTTTCCCCGATTTTTGTATTATTAATTTTTTTTTTCTGGTAAAAAATATTGCAGTCAGAGAACTTTGCCGTTTACTTTATGTCTAAAATGCCAAAGCTTACTCTACATGTCAGTGTATAAGCCACCCGGAATAAAGCCGCAAAGCATGTTGAATGCCTGAATATCAATTTGTAAGCCTCGGCTTATGGTCCGGAAAAATTACGGTAAATAAAAAGTTGTTGCTGAAATTTACGGCTAAGGAAGTAAGAACTGATGACTGGTGTGATCGCTGTCATAGGCTTTAGCATAATTTTTCAGATGGATATCTTTCGCTGGTATTGACTTGATAATCAAAGAGCTTTTGATGTTAATCTGAATGTCTGATATATCACGAAAGCTTTACGACGTCCTTCCGAAACACTGCCATATACAAGAGAAAAAGGGAGAGAGAATAGCGAAAAACAAAAACAACAAACAGACAAACAAGTAAACAAATGCACCAAACATTCAGTTCTTACACCAAGCTGCATTTGCACATAAATACTTACACGCATAAACCGTTCCTTTTTTCTTTTGAAAAAATACATATTAATAAAAAAAATTAATTGTATACGTTATGTACAATAATTAAATGAACGTACCTTATAGAATTCAACAGAGAAAAACAAAGAGAGAGAGAGAAAAAAAAAAGGAAACAAAAAATCACAAACACAAAACAAACAAAATTAAACAGAAGAAAAATATCAACAACAACTTTGCACTGCAAAGAATAAGACAATAAAACCGGCTTTCTTCTGTATTTAAAAGTAAAAACATACGCACCTTTCAGAAGGTCCAGAATCTGTAATTATGCAGATACTTTGAGTCAGCTATTTGAATTAAAAACGGGTTTATATTAATTCGATTAGATCCAAGCATCGCTTCCCGACCACGTCAGCGTGTTTCACGACCCGTAGCTCTGAAGTACTCTCCCGCTAAACTCGCTTTGCTCACCCATCTCATCAGAGACGAGACCACCCGCCGCCGACACACGCATGCGTACTACCGGTCCAAGAAGGCAGAACTACTTTGCATAACTGTCGACTGTTGAATACTTAACCAGATAAGCTTGTTTATGGATATTATATTTCCCCCGAATTTATTTCATTAAATACTGCCTTTGGCGATCCATAAATACAGACATTGGGGATTGGGTCGAAAGGATATGTAAAGATATGAATGTCAACATAGTTATGAATAGACTTCGAAGGACCAGATACCGTTTCGTAAACATTTCGGTGCATCCCTGATTCAGATGGTGAGGTATAACAACATCATTTTTAATTTCTCCCTCACCTCTCCCCATTTTGTATGTCATTTGATTACTCCAACTGCTTTTATGCAATCAGTCGCCTTTCAACTATGAATTTACTTCTTTTTAATAAAGGCCTAACTGATTGTTCTCTTCCTAGAGTCCAGTTTACAGCGGTAGGCTCTCTCAATGTTATAAAACAAGTATTTTGCACGAAATAGTGCATCTGTTTATGGTGCACTATAATTATGGGCCTGGGGTGAAATGTAGGGGACAGCCTTGACGACATTACGTATTCTTGAAATGATAGTAATTAGTTTTGCCTCAAGCTGAAAAACAAGGTGAAAGAAGCACTGTTCGTATACGACTCTTCTTACCAGCTAATGGATGACCATATACAAAGTGAAACAATGCGTAGTCTACAAATTATAAACTCCTCGCTAACTATGGTTATACAAATTTTACCTTATAAAATCAGTACGGGTCGTTGTACGGAGGGATTCTGTGAAAAACCCTCGGCGAGGGACCGTTTGGTTGCAACGCCGCTGTGGTACGTTACCAGCACATACTACCAAGCTTTTTTCAATATAGTTGAAGAGGGTTTGTTTTGTTATTATTTTATGAACGAGTATTTTATTTTCGTTTTCATTTGTTTTCTTCTTTTTATCTAAGTGTGTTGTTTATATGTACAGGTATTGGCTGGGTATTAATTAAGCTTATCGCTTTGCATAATAAAATATTTCTTAACCTCCTAACCAAATCACTGACCCCGATGACTGACACCCCTCTGAACGTGTGGCATGGTCCAGTTGGTGAAATTATGACATAATTATAAGCTAACCAGTGTGTATATGACAATATGATTAAGACAATGAATATTATCAAAACAGCACGTGCTGACAGCGGCCCTCGCTTCAGGGTTAAAAATGACGCACTACTCCTAAGTTCAGTTGCAATTCCAAACCAAAAACGCAGTGTGCCCACTGACTCGAGGTACTTTTTCCACTAAATTTATAGTCATAGAGCCTTTTACTTTATTGCACCTTCGTTATGGAATGATTTACCTCTTCAGATTCGCCAGGCAGACTCTCTTCAGATTTCCAAGGGAATTTTAAAGACTCATGTGTTTGAGTCTTTAATTTTGCAACAATTACCTTATATATTTATTGTCTTTGCTTTATGTTTTTTGTTGTGCGTGGAGGCTCCTGCATTATGAGCTGTATAAATGTCTGATATTATTAGTACTTTTTATTACTATTATTCACCTGAAAAAATAACCCTTTTCGAGACCGAGGCATGAACTCAGACTGTGTAAAGTGTACAGAGAGCTCATGTTGTCAGAATAACTGACGGAGCCTGGACCCACGCCGTGATTTCGAAAAGGTCAAATATTTAACAGAATTTAACTAAAGCCACATAATTTCCCCCACTAGAAATGCACTGCACTTCGTCCATACACTAATTTAAACACAAAGTGTAGTCAAGCTATATGATTGTGTCTCAACTGATTCCGAAAAAAAAGGAAAGGGAAAACAAATCGTGAATCTTACACAAGTCCGAACGAATTAAAGTTCCTGATATTTATTGTATTGAATCTATGATATTCATTAACATCCAGTACATACCCTTTGCAAATTTACCTATTTGCAATCACGTCTGCATACATATTTACAAATTACTTTGAATATCATATCAAATTTACTTGTTTACTGCTTGACTGGATAACAATGAGTAAAAAAGAAAAAGAAAAAAAAAGCTATATCAATGATAATAACAACAATCATGAACAATATAGCCTAATGTAATGAAATATCCAAACAATGGAAAACAGCAAAATCTGTTTATAATATATAATGTTAGTTTTCTAAAATTGTTGTAAGTTTTTGTTGTTGTATATTACTTCTTTTTTTCTGGGGAGGGTTGAACAAATATTTAATGTTGCGATTGGAGCAGCAAGAACAACATTTGAAAGTGGTTCCTGGAGAGTTGTATTTACTTGAGGCGAGACGAGGTTCGGAAAGAGAAACACTCTGTATATCACCCAGCGAGACGTTCTTATTTACCCTGACGGTTTGACCGGAATATCGAAAATTCCAGCGTGGAATCTGTGATAGTCTCAAGCCGACCAGGATTCTAGAAGATCATTCTGACGGCCTCTAGGGTGCCGTCAACCTTAATCTGAGCAATTTTTAACTCATTTATTGTTTTCTTTGTTTGTCTGTTTATGTTGTTTATATAATAGTTTTAAGGACAGGTGTGCTTTTGGTAATTACTCCACAAGTTAATTACCAAAAAAGCTTACTTGGTAAAGAACACTGGAGAGCTGTTGATATACAAAAAAACGACAACATTTAAATATGTATAATTTTTAGAGAAAGAGGTAAGTTTCGCCAAAAAGTTTGAACCCGAGAAAGACTTCAGACGAGAAGCACTTCTCAGGCACCTAAAGTACACAATGCTATGCAACAAATGTTTTATCGTTTGTTTGTTTGTTTGTTTATTTGTTTGTTGTGGTGTTTGTTTGTTGGGGTGTTGGGGTGTTGGGATGTTGGGGTGTTGGGGTGTTGGGGTGTTGGGGTGTTTGTTTGTTTGTTTGTTTGCTTGCTTGCTGGGGTGCTTGCTTGCTTGTTTGTTTGTTCGCTTGCTGGCTTGTTTGCAGGGGTGCTTGTGTGTTTGTTTGTTTGGTTGTTTGTTGTTCTGTTTGATATTTTTGCTTGTTTCTTTGTTATTAAAAAATGGTTGAATATTAATTAATTTCATAACAAACGCTTTTATAGCCCAAAGCACCAAATTCGAAGGCAACGGTTCCCTTTATTCACACGTTCGAGTTCCATTTTAACGGAGGCTTATGTGGGTTGGGTTTTCAATCCCTACCTGATTGCGTAGGTTTTCTCTTATTAAAATTTTCCTCCATCATCAAAAACTACGACTTCTTCAACGTTTTCTCTTGACGAGTATATACGGGTCTTTTTTGGATTCCTCGCTTTCATTACCAGAAAGATATCAAGATATTTTGGCTTCAAATGTTTAGGAAAAAGAAAAAGAAACGAAGAACACAGCTGGAGGTCTTAGCATACATATAATACAATAAACAATAAGATAAGACAATTAGTATCGAATGATTCAAGAAAAGGCTAAAGTTAAATGTACAAGAAATGCTGAAACCGTTACTAAATTAATTTAGTGATTGGGTACATTGTAAATGATTTGGAGTTATCAAAAAAAAATCGCATTCCTTTGAGGTGAATTTCTGGTTGCTGTTTCCCAGAATGCATCAGTTATAAAGTTGGGTGTGATCCCTGGCTACACGGCAGTATGGGTTCTGACTGTCACCCCTGGATATTTACAAAATAGGGAGACGGCCAACATTTAGGGCTCAGTTGGTAAAGCGCCGGAATGTTAATCCGTAGATCATTGGATCAAATCCTGCTGTAGTTAATTGTCTTTGTTCAACCCTACAATAAATTATCTGTGATCTGTTTGTTATGTCTGATGAGATCATGACGCAAAACAGCTCACAAAAACATGTTTTGCAGAAACCCTACCGTTCTCAAAACGCATAAACTACGCACAAACTATTAAGCTCTCCATCTGTTAATTGACGTAAACACCGCGCACTTCAACACCTTGAATCACACACAATTTCCTGGAAATCCAGGCCCTTTGTCTTTAAACGTTCAAAACTACCTCTTATCGGTTATAACCAGAGAGCCGAATTTCCTGCGTGCCTGTACTCAATACTTATTTCGTCTGCGAAAAGAGATAAATGAGTCGTTTTACCCAGTGTATAAGGACCCTAGAATAAGTATTAATAGTATGAATATCACACACTGGTTATGAGACCACGCTTGCCTCATACATGAACTTAATCACTGTATCTCGCAAGCCTGTGGAAACCTGAAAACAAGTGTGCTTGCTATGTGAACCAGAAACACAGGAGTTAACCCCTACTCCACGATATAAAGTATTATGGGTTCTTTTACGTGCACTTCCAATCCTAGTACACGGGATATGTAGCCAATGTCCCATCTATTCGAACATTGGGATCCGTTAAAGCGCGTGAGTTTGTTTCTTTAACGCAATGAAGCATTGTATGGGAAAGTACATTGCTTATGGACACAAGTGTCAAAACCAGGACTCGAACCCACACTCTGCTGGTCAGAAACAGTTAGGGCTAGGTAGCTCAGTTGGTAAAGCGCTGCAGTCCGGTGCTCTAAATAAACGCCCAGTCACGCGTGCCGTGAAAACATTTTGTGTCTGTCAGGAGGAGTATATTTTGGGGTTTGAAATATTCATGAGTGAAAACACTTCCTGAAAAGTCTGGCAAAATCACGCTTTGGGAATTCAATTATGTTATTTGGACAGATATTTGAACCCACCCTGTTCTTTATTAGCCTAAATACATTTTCTACATACTTTACGTTGGATTAATACATACATATACACACACACTGTGCTTTTAGATAAACCACCATTTCATTAAGACAACAGCGCTTGAGTATTTTTCTCGAAAGTTATGCAGAGCTACGTACGTTTTTGAAGTATAAGACCTTTTTTCCTTTACATAGCACCATACGATGGTTTACAAGGTGCTGTGGCGCAATAAGCAGCCAATCAAATCATGAACATTGGGCGAACCCCTTCTCTTATCGTTAAGTGCACTGGGTTCTTTTACGTGCATTACACAAACACGGGACCTATACGGCGTTACGTCCCATCCAATGAACGCTGCACTTATGGTTAACTATCATGGAACACCAGAGCTGGAGTCCGGTGTTCTTTTCACGACTCTCCATTGACAGTTACACATTGTATAAAATATATTGTTTATAACGTTATCTGGATTACGTAGCGTAAAATACAAACGGTGTACCGGAAACCGAAAGCTATCATTGTGGTAAGTCATTGCGTCACATACATGCATTTAGCCACTTCCTGGCTTACGTCCGTCAGTAATTTTACCAAAAAACACAAACAAGCATTTCTGGTGACAGATAGTTTTAATTCTGATAAGACCAAAGCCCTTGAAGAACGCAAAACCCAAGTCAAATTACTAAATTTGCGTTGCATAAATTATTAACCCAGAACAAGTTCAATGAAATCAGTGTTTGGTGCAGTGGGCATGGCCTACAGTCGAATTACGTCACGTTTACGAACAAGACTCTCATGCTGTTATATTTGAAAGATTACAATATCGTTTAATCCAAAAAGACCCATTGGGCTGTCATCAAATACACGTTGCTTTCAAAGCTCCCTCGAGGAAATCAAAGGTCATTTTTTTCCCCGAGCGATAAGAATCATTACACAAACACTTTGAAGCGTTCTGGTTTCATAAGCAACATTAAGATGGTCTAACTTGTTTATTTATTTATTTATTCAGTGACTATTCTTTATGTTATTTATTTTCGATTGGTAGCTATGTTTATTCTAAAGTTGACTTTTTTTGTCTGTTGTTATTTTCATATTGTTTGTATTTGTATTTGTAATCACTTTGCATTTTATTCATTTGTTTTATTACAATTTTTTCAGTTTTATATTGTTATTATCACTCGTTGTATTAAAATATTTATTACCAATAAAATATGTTGATGTTTATGTTATTATTATAGTTTTATTGTTACTATTAATATAGCTCAACATGTTCATAGCAAATGTTTCTGTGACAATTTTAGACGGAGGCTTTCGGATTATAATTTTGTCAGGATTGAAACTACAACGGTTTACAGCACGGTAATATAAGATTCCTTCTTTCTACTCTAAGCATCTACTCGGAAAATATTTTCCTTGTATCTTTCAAATTTGACTGAAAAGGATAGTTCAACCGTCTGTTTCAAACAATCAGTAACAATGTATCACGAAGCCGGTCGGTTTTTGTGGGTCAGGAAGGCAGTCTGTATAATACCGATCGTAACCGATACGTTTGACTAAATATTATTCTTGAAATCATCCTATAGCGTGCAATAACACGGTAGAATTTGTTCTCACAATTCGGTTAATTCGAAATAAGAGTATGCAGCGAGTAGTCGAAGCCTAGCCCACTCTTAACCCAAAGGGGCTTACTCTTTACGTCTCCTGTTACGTATAATGTTCCAGTTGTGGGTCAATCGGTAACGGTGTCAATTTACATCACGCCTGTATAAAAGGGGAAGTTTTATGTAAACATTTTGAAGAGTTGAGCTTGGGCAAAAGCTAACTTTTTATTAGCATAGAATGGAAAATCATGATTATATTAAAGGGTTATCACTGCGTAAATGTTGACAGACGGAATATTGACATTTACATGTGTTTAAGATTCGACAGATCTTACCGTAAAAACAAAACAAACATATGATGCATGTTTGCTTGTAAACGTACTAATCAGGGGGATTAACAAGATTTGATAATCTCAGAGTCAGATAATCTCAAAGTCAGATTAGCTCTTCAGAATACTCTGTTCGATTTGTGGAGTAAATTAAAATATTGTAAAAACATGCTTTCCCTTTTATCTGCTCAATGTTACTTAAACCTTAAACGATTTTACAAGCTGTTATATGAACGCCGTAACACTTTGCCGTATAACCATATAAGTTACTTCACCAAGATAACATAGACTTGTCCGATCGCCAAGCTGGCTTTTTGAAACATGTGTTATACAGGACGCTTATTAGCAACACCTTTACAACGACAGTGGCAACCGTAGCCGTAGCCGATTTAGAAGTGTGGCAAACTGACTTGCCGATAAAATATTTTGCAGATGTCCTACTCCCGTTGCTTAAGGTTAATTACTGTGACATTCAAAAACCATGACACCACAATCGATGAATCAAGGACGTTTTATTTTTAAATGTTTTACTGTAAATACCCTCAGCCCACGCACACTGCTCCATGCTGCGGTCACTCTGTAGACATCCCTTTGTTCTGTACACTTAAGGAAAATCCTATTCTTCAACACTGTATAAAACACTGTGTGGACGTGTGTAAGGCCACATAGTGTTTCTTGTCCCCACACTTTGTGGACCTCTTCTGTTCTCAGGTCCACACTTATATAGCGTTAAAACACATATACGTTTATTATAAAAATACACTTGTAAGTAAAAAAGCCTAAGTAACTGAATATAACAAAAAATAATAACAATCAAATTATAAAATAAACCAATGCAACACTCAGGTAAACATTAATGTATGCAAATGAATTAAATTCATTACAACCCCAAAATAAATGAACAAACAATTAACAAATACAAAATTGAAATTGATAAAGAAATGATTAAATAAGTAGTAATTGGCCTGCCCCTGGTAGTAGACCTAAACAGTTATCAACATTGTGAAGATCGCAACCTTCATTTAATATTATATCTATCAAAAGTAATTACAGTTGTTGAAATTTCGGGATGTTTCTTTTCTTGTTAGCGTCTATTCAGAAACGGATGTGCAAGCCTTCAGCATTATGAATGGCAGCTCATTTGAACTTTTGATTCTTTGCGCGCCTTTTCATTTTCCCAATTGATGTCTGATTTTGCACCTGCCCGATGTCCTTACGGTTTGGCAAACCAGGTTAGAGACATTAGAAGCGAAAATGAAAAAAGAAGAAGAAGAAGATCTCGTTACAAAAACAGTTGGACACTAAAGAATGTCACTTCTCAGTGGCTCACGGGCGAAACCTGGTCAGCTCACCGCCCTGCACGAATACTTACTACCAGTGATTGGCGAAAAATGATTTAATATAAGTTTTCCAGGGCCAATTTCAAAATAAATTCATTCAATTAAACACCCAGCCCATTCAGTTTTGTTCGAAGATTATTGATCCGTTGCATCGGCATTCTTCAGTCAAAGGAGTAATTCACATTAACAGTTTAGCATTCATTTGTCACTAAATCTAGGTTTTCCCGGCCAATTTCAACACGAATTCATTCAATTAGACACCCAGCTCAATCAATTGTGTTTCTAAATGAATTCTTCGTTGAATCAGTATTCAACAGTCAAAAGGAATAATCCAGTTTCAACAGTTTAGCATTCACTGGTCAATCAATAGTTAAATTCATTTGGTAGCAAATCTCATTTAATTTCGCAAAAGGCAACAGTAAAAGGCAACACCATTCGATTGCATCACTTGTTAATAGGTAGGAGAAAATCAGCTGAAGGATGGTTAAAACTTAGTATAGAATTTCAATAAATGAAGTACAATGATAAACAACGAACCTCAATGAGAAGAACAAAAACGTTTTAGATTGCATCAGTACATACATCCCTGACGACAGACAAGTCGTTATCATACCGTACTCGAAACCGCAAGTTCGTAAATTGACGAACATTTAAATGGTTTTGTAGTACGGTGCCTTTATTGATGACAGTTTGATATGAATCGTCAAACGTCAAGGGTGTCAGTAATTAGTTGTACTATTGATTTATATACATAACTTGGCTGGCTACCAATTGACATCATGATTGATTACTTTAAGACCTTTCCTGCTGTCAACTCTGTTCGTGTTGGTGCCCCTTCCATTTTTCGAATGGCATGTTTACTTTGATAACATTCGCAGTAACAATACCAGGGATAGTGCACTTCTGGGTCAGAATTGACCCGGATCCGGATCAAGTGACCATTTCTTGGTCAGTATGACCCGGAATCTGTAAAAAGACCCGGATAATAACCCAGAAATGAATCCAAATGACACATAATCTGAGCTAAAATCCGAATTGTTAACCACTAAATGGCTCAGGCTAAAATGGGACCTTGAATCTAGGTCAACTCTGACCCGGAAGCTTTTAGAATGTGGAGCGAATCAGCTCCAAGTGATCCTCGTCCCCAGGGTGTGTCGAGCAGTACCAGGTTGTAAACATGGTTGGAAATAAAGTAAACCATGGGGACGAGGTCATCTCCAAGTAAACACGTTCCACTGGGAAAAGGTCGATCGAATACAGAGAGCAGTTACTTTGGAGTAGGCTAAATGGCAAATGAAAACGATCTCTAATCTTAAAGTAGATTGTAGAACTGCGACTAATTAACATGGTTAGTAAAGTATGATGTACGCCTAGGTCCCCTTGAGTGTTGGATTACAGCTTTTGAATGTTATCGACTACTTTATTATTGAATGTTACTTTTCATTTTGCATGATAAGTCTTGTGCTGAAGCTAAGGATTCTCAGAAAAGTGAACTCAATCACTATACTAGCCAAGAACCCTACGGAGAGAAGGCAACGAATGACGTTTCTGTGTTGAGGTGTGGGAGGAAAACAACATGGAATTATTGCAGGAGAAACCCACGCAATCAGACTGAAAACTTAATCCACATAGTGCCCCCGGCGGGATTCAAACCAAAGTCTTAGAGGTGGAAGGAAAGATACCACTACACCAGCCTAACCGCTCTTTATGTTTTTAGGCTCCCATAGATCTAGTCCTCTAGTTATTGTGGATTGAATGTGAATTTTGTTCTCTGGGCACTTTTCTTAGCATTCGTACCGTGTATTTAGATGTTGTAAGTGGGTAAGGTTATCGTAATATTTATTTTGTGTTTTATGGTGGCCCATTTGGAAATAATTTTCGAGGTGACAAAGAAATCATCAATACATTAATGTATGATTATATCGATAATAATAATAATAATAATAACGCACATATCCTAGTAGCTAGATCAATACACAACATAACTATCCCTGTTCTTTGGGCATATACCATCCATTAACTGTTTCAGCTCCCTGGGGAGCACACATACCAAACTTCTCAAACTAACTCTAATAGTCTAACCCAATACTGTCTCAGCCTTTTACATCTGGGTTGAGAGAAGCAATTAATGCCACGTGCCTTGCCCAAGACCCAAGTTTCATGATCGGGATTCGAACCCACACCCCGATTGTAACCATCATAACTTGAGTTGGATGCAGTCGACCGTTCGGCCAGGACACTCCACAAAACTCTTCAAAGAAGTAAAGATGTGACATACATCACTGCGCAAGAGCGTGACAGACCATGTGTGCATGTAAAAGGCATGGATTATAAGTCAGAATGAGATGCACAACACACCACTCTTACCGACATCCGTTCTCGCATCATCCTCTCCCATGTCCCGCCATCCAAGGTTAACGCCCAAGGGATGACTATTAATGAACTGACAAATTAAGACAAATGTTTAATCCAATGGACTGTGATAGATCATCCAAAGATCAGAAGGTTTGCCCGGTCAACTTGAATAAATTTATTCAGTTTCATTAACAAATTATTGCACGTTTACCTAATTTATTCAAAGAATAGTTTCTTGTAAGCTACTAGCATTCAATTTTCACGTGAGTTCTTTCCTTAATTCAGGTTCGTTTTTGTAAGACGACATTTTCACCACTCCTCAGTTGAATTTCTACTACCTTTTAGCAATTATGAAAATGATCGGTTGACAAGCCTCTTGTCGATGGCTTTTGCGAAATCGAATGGTCTTTGCAACCTAATGAATTGGATTGATCATATTTGACCAGTAAATGCGAAACTGTTAAAATTGAATTACTGCTTTTGATTGATGGATGCTGATGCAACGGATGATCAATCTTTAAAACAAATTGAATTAGCCGGGTGTTAATTTGAGTAAATTTGTGTTAAAATTTGCCTAAAAAACCTTTAAAAAGATGACCGAATAAGCTAGTTCTTTAAACATCTTTATTTTGGGGTTAAACAAAGAAATATTTACCAAAGCTGGACTTGAAACTGCGGCCTATGGATTAAAGTGACAGCAGTCTGCCTTCTGATCCATCTAGCCCTATGTTGGCCGTCTACCTATTTTTCCATATCTTTGTCTGGTGCTGTTAAATATGGATGTGAGATTGTAATTGTTTTGCCATAATTTACTTTAATAGCCTATCAATTTCGATGAGCAAACCATGCGGCCAGCGTGTGAAAAAACGTCATCAAAACATTTGTTTATTATTTTTTTTTTTTAATTATAGATAAAATACATCATTACGGTTTATGGATTTTGTGGACGTTCGCTGTGTGCTGGACTTTATTGACAGATCAGCATAACAAACAACATAATAAAATAAATCAGACCTCGCAAATACACTACAAAAACTGGGGTGTAAAAAATTGACATCATGGATGTTGCAACATTGTGCAAAAATTAACACCATAGGGTATTGCAAAAACACCAGTAGAATTGTATTAATATAAATAAGTGATATTTTAATGGTCTAAAAATGTATTCTTTCTTTAGTATCTTATGTGTGACAACAACCATGGTGTCAGTTTTATCACCCCAGTTTCTGCAGTGTAGCAAGTAGAAACTAAAATCTTGGCTTTGAAGTCAATCTCATAAAATTTTTATTTTTTTATTAAAAGGGGATTTAAAACTAATGGTTGTCAATCATGTAACATAAACCAAACACTGCTGTATTGAGCCAAACGTATTTTCAAATGAAGTGTGCCCAATTTGGGCCAAACAATATAAATAATGACAAAGTCCCGGTCAACAATCGGAAATGGAGGGAGCAGGCAAATAGTGCTTGATACATGTTTTATTTTGTGTCTTTGCATACCACTGAAATTGAACCGCGAATCCGCGATGTTTGCAGCACCGGGTGTTCAGACCAGTATCAGGACGTTGAATTTCCCCCCTGCTTCTATGCACCGGCACGGTCCACGGTAGACAAAACCCACCCATAGCAAATACGAAGCATTTGACTTGCACGTTTTGCTAAGACGGATCTTTGAATTAATCGAACTTGAAGCGGGGACCCGTAGTGAATGCCAGGGCTTTTTTCCGGACGTTATTCTGTAAGAAAATAGCACCTTAATTTCATTGCTTCCAATGCAGATCTGGATTGATTTGTTGCGCCGTTGTAAAGCGTCAATAGTTGTCAGTCACAAATAGAGCATGACAGTCCCCAAAAGTACTGAACGACTTCCCATTTGAATGGACACATTCTCCCAGTTTCTATGTCTAATGAACGCCTATCAAATCAAAAGGAAATGAGCTCTATAACTAGTGAATAGTGAATATAGTGCATTTTTAAGAAGAATTTGCGGAGCCAGGTTCTTTAGTGAGTAGAAATGCTAGTTGTGCCGGACACAAAGATATCCGATATTGCAACCACTGTTAGCCCAGCTGTACTTTGAACACTCCGTTGCAAACCACGCGTGGTATCCTTAATGTACAGTAATTGGCGGAATCGCCATATGTGGTCCAGGCTTTCTTTTTCGTTTTGTTTACATCTCCCTGTTGGATTGTAGCGATGACGTTGGACACGCTTCCCGAATTAGCCCCCTTCCGATTGTCATCGAGGGGATGGACTGACCCAAGGGAACCGAATCACAACGCACGCAACGGGGGTACTTGATCTGTACATTACAGCATGTGCCGTATTTGGTGAAGATATGCTCCAAGAATTTGTCAAAATTGGTGTTGATATCCAAGGTGCACCGAACTGAAGTTAAACATTGAAAATAAGAGCTTCATATAACCACAGTGACGGGAAGCTATCGCTTATACTCTAAAAAAGTGAAATCTTTAATTTTGAAATATTTTCTCCAGGGTATTCCGAATTGGATGGGACGTGATCTTCGACCGTCCCCTTTCCACTTCTTTTTATTTCTAATATATTGCACCCTGGGGATGACTTATTTCGTAGTGCTTTCTCTTCACATGACAAATCACACCACACAACCAGGTCAAATCTCCTCACTTTCAAATCTCCTCATGTACTATCTCTAGACATTTGAACTTCTGCATAAATATATTCCTGTTCGTCCTCTTCGTTCTGCTGGCCAATCCTTACTTACGCAAACTACTGTTTCCACAACATTTTAATGGTCAAAGAGCCATCAAATTCATTGCACCTTCATTATGGAATTATTTGCCGGTTCAGACTCGCCAAGCTGGCTCTGTTCTGAATTTCAATGAACTTTTAAAGACTCGATTGTTTGAATCTACATTATTTTTCAATGAATGTCATTGTTTTGTGTCTTGTGCTAGGCAGAGAGGCTCATGTATTATGCGCTATGTCTTGTATTAATAGTGTGGTAACTGTTTGGAAATGTAGAAAGAAAATGCGTTTATTTATACAATTAAACCAAATCGAAAATGTCTTAGAGGGGCAAAAAATTATAATGTCACCTGGCTCCAAAATGGTGCAATGAATATAAGGAAATATTGATTCAACCTATGCAACTCAACATTTTTAATTGTTTAAATCTGTGTAACTTATATCCCTCCCCCTGTGTATATTGCGTGTCTGTACCATTTTGAAATATATTTACCGGCAGACTGAACCTTGAGGTTATATGCAAATTTACAATTGTTCTTCTCAGTCTAGCCTTGTCCATCACTTTTGTGTGTAATTTGTATTGAACTTACAGAGAAATAAAATAGTAATAACAATAATTATAATAATACAATTATACATCAACGTATTTTTTGTAAAGTATTATGGTTTTTTTTTACTATTCTCTATGGGTACAGTTTTCATAAAATAAAAAAACCTACTGTCAACGATTATGAAAACAACATGATCAAGCAAAACATTTGTTGGTTTCGAATACTACTTTGGGAACAAAAACTTTCTGTCAAAATTTTGTGCAGGTTCATGTCAAATTATTTTGATTGCGGCTTTCAAAAATAAGCATTACGGTAATTTGAAGGGTCTCTACCATAAATAGGATTACTTCTTTGTACTTTGTCAAGACTAATGCTGGAAGTATTTTTTTTCCCCGTAACGGTTGTGATTTGTTTACATCTTTCTCAACCAGGTATTGTAATATTTAAATGTATGATTGCAACATGTCGATAATTAACTGTTATCCCCCCGGAAAAGAAAACAAAAAACTACCCAGGGATGTTTTGTCAAAACTCTTTCATCAAACGGGGGGGGGGGGACGAAGGGTCTTCAAGAGCTATTTTCTCAACTTTGACAGCATATGAGATAGACTTTCATAATATTTCTTGGAAAAATCCATCAACCATGTATTTTTTAGTAAACCTGCATCACTGATTACTACAAAACTCAACTGACAGTTTTAAAAGGACAAATTCTACTCACTGAATGTTTTCTAATAACCTCATCAAATTCACAAATAGAAGCAAGACACCCGAGTCTAAATAAATGCCTAGTTATCGTCACTAATTAAAGACAACTAACCTTTGTTCAGCCCATACAAAATATAATGATATATTTAATTTTATCTGTTCATATATGTAATCTTAAAGTCAAACTCAAATGAAAATTCCACACGAACCCCTTGATAATTAAATATGAACCCATCCAACAACTTAATTACTGTCATCAATGTTAATGATTAAACAGTCCTCTCAAATGATATAACGATATTATGAAATGCTACTATTAATTGATGAAAAGGAGGATCTATAACCTCGGTTAGAACCCTCAACAGCAATTCCTGTCATTAATGAAGTATAATTAATGAGCAAATATCACCCACGAGGTTTCAATTACTAATGTCGTTGTAGTACGTTTTCCCCAAAGTCTAAAATCACCTCAAACTAACACGTGATCTCATGCTCACGTATTATTTATCTCAAAATTTAGGCTAGATTTTGCAAAGAGTTAATTGTTTGATCTTAACTACGAAATAATCTTTAATGATAAGGATAGTGTAATGTCACAGTACAAATCATGGTAATTTTGACATCTTATGACATCAACTAATATTGTGTGTTTTTAAATCGGGCAAATGGTGAATGATAAATTTGTATATCTGGGTTGCACAAAGACATCCGGACCATTCGCTATACGCTTCATTTGTGATCAACCAATGTAATAATTATTGGCATTATAAAAAAAACCTTTAAAAATAATTTTAAAAAAATAAACAAATGCATGTCTCGTCAGCTCAGAGCAGAGGGGACGTATAAGACCTAGAGAGACCAAATCGGCTTGGACTTACAAAACACCCTTATAAACATCAATTATATATATACACCCTTTTATGTCTAAAAAGAATGTTTTGCTTTGAGTCGACTTATTCTTTCTAGGTTTTATAAGACAATACTGGTCTGAGCCGACAGTTTTATTTTGAACACAACTCCTGTCGATTGACGTTTTTTGTTATTACATTCAGTGCATACACTATGGCAGCGTGAACCCTTATCTAAGGCGATGAAATAACCAATTCGTTTCTATTCATTTGTTTGAAGATATGTCATAATACATGAGTTTCTAGAGTTTTTATTGAATACAACGACATGAGTAGTGATTCATATAAACGAAACGGATTTCCAGTCATTGGCTTGTACTCACTTCGTAATGCAGCACGGTCGTCGAAACAATATCGTACTTATAGGTTTGGCCATAGATTTGTTTTTGACAACGCAATGCTTATTTATAGGCACAAGTTGCTTCTAAATATACTTCGCAAAGTTAGTTTTTGTTGTTGTTGTTGTTGTGGTTTTTTTTTTTTTTTTTTTTTTTTTTTTTTTCAAAATATATGAGTTCCTTATTAAAACATAGTCAAATAGCCTGTTAAAATCCTAGCCTGGTGGGTTGATTCATAAATTGACACCCACACGACCACGCTTGTTTTAGGAAAATAGAAAACAATGGTCCATTTAGACTTTGAGATTCACATTCAGTGTGTATTTAACATGTTTATGGGAGTTGTGCTGTTTTGCGGTTACTGTAGGAAAACATTACACCCTTAGAAAAATGATTTGATGAACTTCGTTTCCTATAGTGATTGCAAGCTCGCCCATGAGACTCACTGCTATGATTTATGTATACATGGATGATAAGAACAACAAAAGACATGCCTTAAAAAAAAATAATAATGTATATAACATGGTAGTGGTGACATAATGCCGTAGTCAAGTGGACTACTGTCGACAAGGGAGAAGCCGATGTACAATGAATACTGAGTGAAACATGCTATAGTTGTCCCTGCATAGTGTTCTGATTGACAGACACTTTACTTTATACGGGTTGCAGTGGTGTATTCTTTCCATGGGGCTATGCCATTCACTTAAATAAAAACAAAAGTAAAAAAATAAGATAACAGAAAAACATCGTGTTGATTGATTCTAATATAACGCCCGTTATCGTTGACAACCTATCCCTCATTTTAATCACAGCTCCCGTTGCTGTACACTGCTAAGAAACTGTAAAAAAAATTCAAATGGGGGGGGGGACCCACATATTTTGTTATGATTTTTAAGGCAAGTTTTCCCCTATGGTTTTCTGTAATCATTTGTGTAATTAAATGATGAATATGGAGATTTGTAAATTGTATAATTGAAGGTAAAACAAGGGTACGTCCCGGTTTAAACTTTGCCCGAGCTTTGTAGCTGTGTAGCCCAGGCCTAAATGCTGCCAAGGGCTCAATCTCATAAAAAGCCAGATGCTTTGAGATTCCATCTCCACTGCAAGACAAAGTGCGATGTTACAATGCACATCACCATGGTTATACAACTCATCTTAGTGCTTTGTGCTTTGTGAAGTCGATACAAGGAATCTGTACATAAGTGTAGCCCGATATAATGCCTGGGCTACATTTAGGCCTGGGATATATTAAAGCACACAACCTTGGCTACAGTTCGTTGGAAGGCTGGGGCTACAATTAAGTCTAAATTTAGGTACAGAGTTTGGGCTATCCTTAGCTCCGTTACATTACAATTACGTCTCGCCCTATGCAAGGTCTGCACAGACATGACTGGATTGCGTTTAATTAATCAACAGTTAATTCCCACCACATATCTTCGTGTGAAGCAAAATGAAAAATGATGCTAGACCGATTGATAATAATGGATGTGTTTTCAAAGCATGGTTGTTGGCGTGATGCTTTTGACTTATCGCGTCGCTCAGGTTTCTTGTACGCTTGTCACGAGAATTTCAACTCTCTTGGATGACCGCCACAGGCCTATAAACACTTGAACACGCATTAAAACTCTGGTATGCTCTTTTGCCATTGCAATTTAGATTGCCTGCCGCGCTATGGGTGGTGATTACTGTTAATGTTTGCCCTATCAAAGGTAAAACACTTAACACACGAGTGCTTGAGGTAAACTGTATTCTAAGCAATCATGGCAGGTTCTTAATTACAACGAACAAAAAACTTGATTGAGATTGATCGATTCCTAGAATCGAGAAGTCTGGACAAGTGTTTTAATATTGATTAATTTGTTTACTACGCAATACATCAATACTTTATGAGAATAAATATAAAAACTTAATCAAAATGAAACAATTACAGCAGTTAAATCATGTCAATGTTTTGTTATCAAGATTCGGATATTTGTTTGAATACGTAGAACTGGCACTTATAATGGACACCTAAGGGAAACAAACGGATTAACGATGATATCTTCCACTCTTAAAGGCAAAGTATACCTTTCGTTTTCGCAACCGTTTGGTTGTTTTTAATCTTTTATGAATGTAGATACTTACAATAAAACTAACATGTGAAAATTTCATTTCAAATGGTGGTCGCGTTTTTGAGATATCGCCGAAAATCGCCGTTATGTCCATAATCCCAAAGAATAAACCCTAACAAGAATACACAATCTGAGAAGCGTTACTGACAGTAACGCTTCTCAGATTTAAATTTTGGGGAATAAAAAGTGAGATCTTTTTCCATAATCGCAGTACTTCAAAAGTAAAATGTTTCTCAAACTGCATTATACTATCTAAAGCTGCTGTACTTCTTACCGAGTAAGTTTGTATTGCCATAATTTTCAGAGTCACTACATAACGTATACAGACCCTTTAATTTAATTTACTTCCACAAAGGTCGCCTGTGGAAATATAATGCAAGTGATGCAAACAATGCAAAACACTAATTTTAAGAAATACTGCATTTTCGCTTCGCTTTCGTCGTCGCTATAAAACACCCCACAACGCTATAAAAAAAATAGTCCAAACAGGAGGAGAACAAAGAGAAGTCCTCGATTTACGGGATTCAAGGACGTATGTGTGTGTGTAAGTGTAATCATAACACCAATAAAGGATTATTTAAAACAAATTAACATTAATTTTTACACTATTAAAACATTCATGCAGTATTAAATGTTCTCTATAATTGCGAAAGCACCATCAGTGACTCGGGCTCAGTAAGTCAACTTGGCTGAACGAAAGATCAAGAGACATGACTTACCAACTTGTGACTCGGTGTTTTTAGTAATGCTCCGTGGCTGGTGCTGAACTGCAAATCTTTTCGATATACTCGATGACTAGATGCGTTTCTTCCCAAACTACCTAAAGTTTAAACGAGTTCACAAAAACAAAACAAAATATTATATAGCAGCCAGTAAAAATGATAATCCAACGGACGCACACTCATGACCAGCTTGTAGTTTTAACACAGAGAGTTGTTTTGAACAACACTTCCATGAAAGTTTGATTCGAGTGTTATCTATTTGTCCCCGCTCAGGGACACAGGGAAATGTTTCAATCAATTTATGTAGACATTATAGATATTATAACGAGGATGCATATTTTGAATCTTCGTTCGGGTTTGTTTTGTTCTATAATGATGACATATCTAAAGGTGAAGATATTTTACTTTTGAGAAAAGAAAAAAATAATAATATGGGTTTTCTCCCGAAGTGTTTCAATAACAATTCATTGAATTTTACAGCCGGCTTATTCAATTACACTGCAAAAACTGGGGTGTTAAATTGATTCTTTCTGGTATCTATATGTGACAACACCAACATGGTGTTATTTATCCCCATTACTATATCGTTGGTGAAATTAACACCGTGTCGGTGTTGTCACATATAGATACCAAGAGAATCAAATTAACACCCCAGTTTTTGCAGTGTACGTTTGTAAATGAATGCTCCGTTGCATCAGCATCCATCAATCAAAATTATTAATTGAATTTTAACAGTTTAGCATTCACGGGTCAAATAAGAACATTTACATTTAATCAGGTCGCAAAGAATATTCAATTTCGCGAAAGCCAGCAACTACAGGCTGGTTAACAGTTCAATTCCATCAATTGTAAACAGGTTACGAGAAGAAATTCAACCGAAGAATGGTGAAAATGTGGTCTTAAATGTCTGAAAATTAAATAGAAAATGACTGAAACGAAACCTGAATGACGAAAACGGAATCATTAAATAGTAGCTAAAATGAAACCTTTTAGTTTGAATGAATGAATGAGGAAAACATTCGTGAATTTGAACGCGAGTTTATTACACTTTTGCTGAAACTAACCGGGACGACCGACAAAGGATGAAGGGGGGGGGGGGGTGGGGGGAACATTTTGTGATTTTCCCAATCAAAGTAGTTGGTATTAATTAAAGTCTTTCTGTTTAGGTTCTATAGTCCATTATGTATATTATAAAGCCAAATTAGATTCATGTGAATGCACTTATATGCATCCAATATTGATGTAAATCAGAGCGTCGCAGCAGAAAACACGGCAAAGCATGGCTTGATAATGGGTAACATGTGACTGCATGTTCCACCAATCAAAGACAAGGATCCGTGTGTGTGTGTGTGGTTGGGTGTTTCAGTTCTATTTAAATAGGTGCTCAGGGGTTAAATTGAATTGTGTGATGATGCACTCATTTTCCAATAAAAAGGGCCCTTATGAAAATGTGAGAGAATACAAATCTCTAATCTCACATTTAAGTTTGTAAAGTGCCTTGTTTGACAACATTCAAGTGTAACTTTTGTCTAAATCTAAAGAAGTTCGACGACATCACATTTTTAATAATGTTTGTACGGAGCATTGCCAGTTCATTCTGGAATCTTGATGATAATCAATCGAAACGGCATTGAATTTGACATCTGACTGGCGCAAAAAACTCTCAATTTCATTTCAAAAGAAAACAGGCACCAGGCTGATCTTGATTTCAAGCTTCAGTTTTGTTTCTATTGAATTGACTGGACGATAAACAAAATGGCTGCACATTTAGTGATTTTGTTTCCCCAACAGCCAAGCAAACGAAGTTCCACATGCACTTCAGCTATACATAGAAGACATTTGACAAACTTATGGGGTCGGCAATTCAATTGAAATTTAATCATCATTACGGACCAAGTGCCTGTTTCTGAAACTCGAGCATTTGTGGCAGCATTCTCGTTCGGTACGTTTCGGTGAGGTTTGTTGCTTTTAATCGATGACGTCTGTTGTTAAAGGCGTTACCTCTTGACGATTTACTTGATTCATAATGCAGTGCGACATGAAGAATTTGGCTTAGAGAGGATATTGTTTGTCTTTGTTCCAGATTTGGTTTAAAGCCCTGCAGTGATCTGAGGGCTGTTGTCAGTTCATGCTGACATACATTAATATTTACATCGTCTTAACCACAATGTGCACACTGGTAAACTCATATGCCATGATATCCTAAGCTGGACTATACCAAATGTACTAGGGTGTCAATCAACAGGGGTCAGTGATTTGGTTAAGAGGGGCAGGACAAAACTCTCTCCGCATTCTGTGTGTACAGAATTGGTATGCCAATTGTCATTGGCAGATGGAACCAAATTATCAAACTTAATTAATAAAGCAAACAAACAAGCTTCCAGTAAGGCAGTACCTAGAAACATAAACAATACACCTAATAAATAAAACAAACTATTGAAAAAAAGCAAAACAACCCTCTTAACCCATGGGATGGCTGGTCAGCATGTACTGACACCGTACCACAGGGGTGTTGCAACCAAACAAGTCTCTCGCTACTGGGTTTTAAATGCACAGAGAGTGTCTTCCGCACTGATTGGCAGCACAAAGAAACATCACAACGTGAAGCAAAACCAAATTTGATTAACCTTTTGAATGTGACCTCAACTTTTCGAACAAAACGGACTTCAGTTCTTCGGTTTACGAAAACAGGAGGTGTTTGGAATTTTCATACGATGTTGACATTCCCGTGATATTCAGAGTAAAACAAGGCCTCTTTGAGAAGCAAACACATGGTGGCGCGCTGTATTTTTGTATTGCGCACTATTGTTTTATCTAACTTTCAACACGTCCTCGAAGTAACTTATCGGTGGCAACACAACCTGACGTAATTATGGTTGAAAATTATACATTGCAAATCAGCTTTCGTACAAACTATTCATATATTAATTTCTTTTAACAGTCACTAGGTTTCCACTCTGTGTTTTCACGGAGGGATGATTACGATCATCCCTTTTTCCGTTGAAACACGTGTAATACGACTTCTGCATTTTCACAAAGTGACGTATGAGTTGGATTGTAGATAGCTTTCTGCAAACACGTCGTGACGTAAGTGTTGAGGAATTAATAACTCATCAAAACAGCTGCGGGAGTAAAATCACATTGACAGTTCTGTACTAAATAAGAAGTCAGCTTAATTTGGGTTTTAAAATACTTCGGTTAAAGTATACTATTTAGCAGATTGACAGCAGTTTGAAAAATAATTCAACTTTAATACTGCGATTTTCTCCAAACACGGAGTTTTGGCCATGATGGACCATAGATCAGTTCGTGGCGTGACCGAGGCTCTAAATTATCAGCGAATAAAAAGGTAATCTTTCACACACGTGCTTGCCAGATTTTGCCTCACTTCCTTATTCAGTGTGCAGAACGATCAATGTTTAAACTTGTTCAATGCAGCAAAAAAAAAAAAAACTACGTGGGTTGTATAGGGTGGCACGAAGATATAGCGACTTTATAACAGTAAGTAAAGTTATTAATTGGTAAGGACACAAAACATCATTGTTTTCAGTTTAAATTTAGTCTGAAAGCTCACTGATTATGAAGTTCATACTTTTAACCCCTTTTTTCTGCGAAATATTTTCCTCTGAAATGAAGTCGTATTTGAGAACTGTATCTGGAAACGTAAAAAAGAAAATCTACAGCTGTAAACAACCTTTCAATGAGACTCCAGGTGTTATTAAAAGCCAAGGAGAAAATTTAGAAAGTTGCAGCAAATTGTTCCACAATAGGAAACGGCAGGGGCCGAGAGGTTACCAAGTTACATCAATCATTGACAACTAAAGTACGTTTGCTTCAGCAAGACGAAGTCTTTCTTTAGCTTCCTAAAGAACCCGGTATTCAACTCTTTTTTGTATAGGTTTTATTTTCAGGCTTCCCAACTGAAAAGGAGCGGAAATGATAAAATTCATTGTTTGCAGGTGTCACAAGATTAATTGGTCCAGCAATACTTTAGATGGGGGCAGGGATAGGGATAGTGAAATTAGCTATTATTCGTCTTCACTTTTCATTCAATGGTAAGTTCAATTTTGCTATTCACGTAATAATTAATCTTTTAGGCATAAATATACTCCTTGCAAGCATGTCATGTGGCAGTAAGCAGCAAATTGAAACTTAAACTTGATAGCGGTCCCCATGGGATTTTAATTTGAAAACAATAATAAAACTAAAATTTACGGAGTACTCCTAAAGTGTACATACTCAATTGCTTTGTGACTCAGTCAAATCAGATCCTTTGACTAATTTGTGTAAAGCATCGCGCTTTATTTTGACCCAGATAGGCTAATTCAATTAAGGCTCTTGTTAAGCTGGCTCGTTTCCCGTTATATTGTTTTTCAACAGGCCATTTTGTTAAAAACTATGCAATAAAATAATATGTTTTAGGTTTCATCTTACAAACCATTCATGGTTGATTCTGCACTCTGTTTTTTTAAGCCAGTGTGATTCATACAAGGACGAGATCTGAGCTATGGATTGGAGCTATATGGAGGAGCAAAATAGTCCTACCGCTGACATTTTTAGTTTCGTACTGCTCGGCCCCAATTTATTTGTTTCCCCTTTCTTTTGTGAGTTTAAAGCCATTGATTTCCCCGTAAAGCGAGGGCACTGTTTTCGACTTTGAAACTTTCAACATAAGGCACTACTTTGTTTTAGAGATATGCTCTGTATGCCACCCTAAAAATTGTATGTCACATTTACATTTTCTTTTATTTATTGTTATTATTAATAATTTTTTAGCTTAAACATTTGGAAAGTTGTGTATATCTCTGACATACACCATTGTGAGCAAATTAAAATATTTAACGAAATAGCAGTCCGTAAGTTTTGGGCATCATGTATAAGGCTAAAGGCGTTTACGAGGTGTCTGTCAATGTAATAAATCCACGCTGGGGTTTGGGAGTGGCGTTTAGAAAGCAGTGGAAATAAAGAATACAATTATAACAATACTACTATTAGTAAATACATGATGTAATAATTAACCTATTTTTATTAAATGCCGACCTCATGAAAACTAACAATTATCGCGCCTTCAACCGATTTGTAATGCACTAAATTTAATTCGGACTTAAATTTATCTTGCAACTGCCAAAACGGACTTTCGTAGAATCATTCACAACGGCAAAATACCACAAATGCAACGAGACAGTCCTTACGGCTTGGGCCATTTTGTACACATTTTGTTTCAATGAAATACAAGTTCTCTGATGATATTTGATTCAACCAATTCTGTTTGTAACAGCTCCTAGTGCTAGGCCTTTAGCGTGTCGTTTCTTATTACGCCCGTCTGCATTTCTCCCTTATCAAAATGCGATGTGTCAATTAATTTGTTTTCAAGTTGCCAAGCTTTGAAACTCATGTGTTATAAAAGTCTTTGACGTTTTTCCGGTCCCACATCGTGTGTTTGACTTCCGAGGTGATGGAGACCAGCATCATGAAGCGGAAGAGTACGGTATTGATTGTGTTTTCTTGAAAGTGTCGGACTTTCTACATTCAAACCTCCTGTATACAATATATGGTTCACAGATTTACATTGTGAATTGCCTCGTACCTGTTTAAATCCCCCTTTTTGAATTTAACCCTTTTTAAAAGCAGGTATGATACTTTATTTTGATTTGTTTTTAAGACAAATGTTCCTGGTGTGTAACCCGGAGACCAGTTTATGCATGTGAGAAGAACACCATGAAGAAATGTTTAGAACAGTGCGAATGAAAACAACGTTCACTGAGTGTTTATTTTAGACGATGGAGCTGTGCGTGTTTACATCCCCTTTTTCAATTGACTCTTTTGTTTTTATAGAAGCTGTAACACTTTTTTCGAATTGCTTAAACACAATTACGTTATTTAAATCCACAAGATTCCCAGTTCTGTATCCTGTAGGCCAAACATGTTTCCGAGATGAAACAACGAAGAACAGTGCGGATGAAAACCAAAATCGCAGAAATTATTTTTTGAATGAAGTTGTGAATGTTTATTATTATCTCCCTTTTCAATTAACCCTTTTTTTTTTAGAAGGTGTGACTTTTTTCCCGAATTAATTTAACACAAACAAGTTGATTTAAAATCCTCCAAGACCTGGTTATGTATCCTGGAGGCATGAGTATGCATGCGAGAAGAAGACAACGAAGAATTAATTGTTCACAGCTGTGCGATGTAAACCCACCAAGTCAGGATGGGATTGTCAATCGAACCAACAAAGCTCCGGTTCATGTTGGGGAAAAGAACCATTGTGAACAAAGTGAAATTGCACATTGCTCTGGTTCCTGCTAAGAAAAAAACCATTGGGAACAAAGTTAAATTGCACGTTGCTCTGGTTCCTGCTAAGAAAAGAACCATTGTGAACAAAGTGAAATTGCACATTGCTCTGGTTCCTGCTTGGAAAAGAACCATTGGGAACAAAGTTAAATTGCACTTTGCTCTGGTTCCTGCTAAGAAAAGAACCATTGTGAACAAAGTGAAATTGCACATTGCTCTGGTTCCTGCTAAGAAAAGAATCATTGTGAACAAAGTTAAATTGCACATTGCTCTGGTTCCTGCTAGGAAAAGAACCATTTTGAACAAAGCAAAATTGCACATTGCTCTGGTTCCTGCTAAGAAAAGAACCATTTTGAACAAAGTAAAATTGCACATTGATCTGGTTCCTGCTAAGAAAAAAAACATTGGGAACAAAGTAAAATTGCACATTGATCTGGTTCCTGCTAAGAAAAGAACCATTGGGAACAAGGTGAAATTGCACATTGCTCTGGTTCCTGCTAAGAAAAGAACCACTGTGAACAAAGTTAAATTGCACTTTGCTCTGGTTCCTGCTTGGAAAAGAACCATTATGAAAACGTTTAGTTGCTCATTGCTCTGGTTCCTGCTAGGAAAAGAACCATTTTGAACAAAGCAAAATTGCACATTGCTCTGGTTCCTGCTAAGAAAAGAACCATTTTGAACAAAGTAAAATTGCACATTGATCTGGTTCCTGCTAAGAAAAAAAACATTGTGAACAAAGTGAAATTGCACATTGCTCTGGTTCCTGCTTGGAAAAGAACCATTGGGAACAAAGTTAAATTGCACATTGCTCTGGTTCCTGCTAAGAAAAGAACCATTGTGAACAAAGTGAAATTGCACATTGCTCTGGTTCCTGCTAAGAAAAGAACCATTGTGAACAAAGTTAAATTGCACAATGCTCCGGTTTATGTTCAGAAATCACCCATTGTGAGACATATTTAAACTGCGGTATCGTTTCATGCCAATTTATCCAACTGTAGCAAATACGATTTTTAACAACCGGGTACAAGTTCAAAAAGGATCACACGGAGGAACACATTTACAGTTGTAGCTGCAGTTACAAATACGTTTTTGTTTTAGTTAAAAAAAAAGCAACCACACATTAAGTTTGTTGTTTGTATTGCTTTTGTTTTGTTTTGTTTTTTTGGCTTGCAGTTGTTTGACACCATTCATAAATGTTCCCGTGGAGTATTTCAGTGTTCAGACTTATAAACTTAATGAAGATGCCATACTAATTGCCAAAAGTTCATTAACTTTACTATTTTAATATATAGGCAGTATAACATGTACCCAAACATATGCATAAAATAACCCTGTCTAAACTTGGGCTCATAGGTCATCGAAGTTGCAAGAGAAAAGTGGAAAAAACCACCCTCGAGAATTGTGTGCTAAGAAAGGATGCATGCCTGAAGCATTTATTATTAGGCTTGGGTAAAAGTGAACTTTGTCTCAAAAAACTACTTTATTTCAAAGGGGGCAGTTTCTAACAGCGTTTTATGATGTCAACAGTTCTCCAGTGCTCATTACCAAGTAAGTTTAAATGATCATTAACTTTGGAAGTAATTACTACCAAAAGTACACCCTGCCTTTAAAACGAGTATGTAGATTTGTCCTTGATCAGAGAAGACGTTTTCGACCGTCTCCGTTTGAAACTGTCTTCGCTGGAATGGTTTACCCTAAATCTTGGGAGTAGATGCAGTCGTTATGCCAGTCACGTCTGAGCGTTTAAGAAAAAAAGGAGACGCGTTTGCAAATTACCTTGACAGAGAGGTAAGCCACTGTGTTTAAAGATACACAGCACTCGTGTTGACCGTTTATTGTTCTGTGAGAAGATCATTTGTTTCAGCCTCAAAGCTTACTGAATATAAAGTTCATACCGGTACCACCTCTATAAAAAAAAATTGTATGGGCAATTTGCTAAACACCACAAAAAGCATGGATTTTATTATTTTTCCCCAGTGATAAAACACGATAAAAGCACATGTAAAAGTGTGCAAAATATTGTTACAAACAAAAACAGTTTTTCATTGTTTTCTCTAAAAAATGTGACAATTGATTGGAGTTTTCAAAGGTGGGTTTTATTGTGCGTTACATGAAAACTAAATGCAGAAAAATGTACCTGTAAAAGTAAAAAGTATGTAAAGCGAACAAACACCCAAACATCCCCCCCCCAAAAAAAAAAAAAAAAAACAACAACAACAACAACAAAACAAAAAAAAGAAAAAAAGAAAAGAAAAACAAAACACTCACGCAACCACACATGTTTGTTGCCCCGCCGTTAATCAAAAACATCGCTTTGTATTTTCCATGTTTGTCCTCGCTCACTCAAACACTCGGATCCACTTGATCTTAAAGTTCTCGAAAACTGAACCAACTTTAAACTCCACAACGGGGGCCATTAAAGCAGATATTTATTGAATTTATCCTTTATGCTGCGAGTGCCAGAAATCGGTTCTTCTGGGAAGCCTTACGCAACCTCGTTATCAAGGGCCCAATGAGGTTCTTTCTTCGAGAAACCATGTCATTTAATTAATCTGAACCGTACTGTTGCGCTGAAATTGTCAAGCCTACAATCCAATATCCACATCCTTTGAAGCTCCACAAACCCTTTGAAACTATTTTGCAACAAGAGGAGGTTTTTTTCTGCTGTTGTTGATGTTGCTGCTGTTGTTGTTGTTGTTTTGTTTTGTTTTAATGGGTAAGGGTGAGTCAACTTGATTTAACCCCCAAAATGTTTGAATCTGCAACCGGGAAAAAGTGTTGGGGTACCTCTAGTGGGATCCAGTGTTTATTTTAAGTGATGAAAGTCCACAGAGCACTATTCCAGAGTGTTCCACCCTTTAACTAAGTCTCAGTGATAAATCACTGGTTCGTTGAAGTGACACTCAATACTACTTCTGAAAAAAACATCTCATGCAACCATCCTGTGAATATTGCATGGAAAGAATTGTAATGAAAACCGCATTAAAGTTGTCCTTCAAAAAACCTGACAAGTTCAAAGTTGTCTTTCAGAGAAAAGGTCAAACTCGTTTTATGCTTGTTTGAGAATTTGAGAAATTTTTGTTTTGCAGACTTGTTTTTGTTTCGGCAAAAACAAAACATGACCACTTAAAAGTGTTGTTATGCTTTTTGGAGAAAAATTGTATTCTGTTTTTGCTTTATGAGGACTTTGAGAATGTTTTTTGATATGTACTTGAATTGTTTCCCCCTTAAAAGTGTTGGTATGCTTTTGAAAGAAAAAGATGAATTCAGTTTATGCAACAAGCATGACCCCTTCAAAATGTAACCCCCAAAAAAGTAATAACTTAGTTTGTGTTCTATCTAGGAATTTGTGCATTTGTGTAGACAAATTTAACTCCACTTTTTCAAAGAAAAAGTTGAATTTGGTTTATGCTTTATTTTAGGATTTTGTATATTTCTGTTAGGAATAAATTTTGAGGGACAAAAGGTTCACATAACAGAATATGTCAAACAACAAGTATCTGCATGATAATAAGTCTTGGTATCAAATTCGTAAAAGAATTTCACTCGCATTGTATATTATTATTTTTTATTTTTTTATTTTTTTTTAAATCTTTTTTTTCTTTAAAATGCTTCAGCTATTGCCTTATCAAAAACAATACTTTAAACTCAACCACAATTCAAACCAGTATCAAGGATGCAAAACATAATTATTTCATCTGAAACGCGGTGTGTGAAATGTTTGATAGCTAGAGATGGGTCAGGGGTCTACAGCGATCTTTAACAGGAAAATGGCCCAATTCGAAATGGTTTGTCTTTAAAGGGAGTCAGGGTACATCTATGGTAATTACTCCAAAAATTAATGATCATAAAATTTACTTGCCAAAGAGCACTGGAGAACTATAACACATACAACATTGTTTGAAATAACACTGTGAAGTAATGTAGTCTTAGAGAAAGGGGTAATTTTCCACTCAAAAAAATTGAATCTTAGAAAGGCTTCAGGTCTAGGCCTCTGAAATCGCAAAAATCAATGCAACGAGCGTGTGTTTTTTTTTATTGTATGCAGATGCTGGGGCACACCAAGTGTGGATACTGGTCATTGATAATTACCAAAAGTAGACCCTGCCTTTAGAATTTAAATATCAGCTGCATTTTAAACTAGCCTAGTACTAAAAAATGTGCTAAGCGAAAAAGAGTACAAACGCCTATACAAAAAATGTGCTGATACCCATCCCATAGGTTTAATTAAAATTTGGATTTAACATAGAATGGGCTATGTCATACTTTCTCCCCCATCGCTGGTTATTGCACTCCTTACCGATGAGCATATGAGTTATACACACTCGAATAAGAGATGTCAGTGAAGGAGCCTCGCAATATTAAATGTCTTCAGTACGTCAAAGCGCCGATCACGTACGTACATTATCAGAATCCAACCTTGGAATAAAAAAAAACCCACACAGTACAGTTTCGCTCCTCGCCAACGCAAGTGCTTTGGCAAACACTTCATGTGTGCACTTCATGTTAACTTACACAAGCGCTTCAGCCAAGTTACCAAGGCTTCCTAGGAAACTACGGTGATTCTAGAAATGGGCAGTTGTTAGAATTTAACGATTCGTATCACCGGATGCTAGTGCAATTAAGCTATACAACATTTAGGAAATGGTCTCTGACGGTTGAGAGCAAGTGAATCTGACCTTATTGGCATTAGAAAATAACCAAATATCTGCATATATTGTTTATTTATTTCTAAGTTTAACATCAATGTTTTGTGCGGTTAAGACATCTGCTCTTGAGTGCGAAGGGCCACGGGTTTGAATTCCAATTTGTATGCAACGCATGAAATCTGTAAATGGGTTGCGAAAGAGCCTCGGTGTCCAATATTGACATTTTGTGTGGAATGAACTTGTCAAAACTAGTTCTTGTACGATCTCCAAAAATGGAAACATGTACTTTGATTGGCTGTTTTACAGATATTCTTGTCACGTGAGGTTTAAAAGTTTGACAACTCTTACTGACGTGGAAGCTCTTCATACAAAGTGTAATGGTTAAATATTGTTGCTGTTATTGGTAGAGAGGGTAACCGTGAATAGGCCATACGCACAACGACTGCAATATCTTCGGAAACCGAGTACGGTTAAACAAAATATTGAAGCTACCAATACGAACGCAATGCTGTAGTTTACATGTAACTATGCCACGTTTTATAAATGTGTATCGCGGGTTTTTTTTTCTTCCAAAATGGGTGCGCCCAGGTTGGCGGTATTGCTTGGACTTAGATTTCACCCAGAATCCTTTGCGCGCCGATCCTGCCCTTCGGGACATGCGTATGGCAACCTCTTCCCCAGGGTGTGTCGAGCAGTACGAGGTTGACTGCTCTCTCACCCTGGTATTGGAACATTTGCATATCCAAAAATTGTGGATACGTATGCAAATTAGAATAGTCTGGCTGCATATCGAAATTCACATCTTCGCCATAGTCTTGTGGTCCGGTACCAGATTTAGTAGCTTGTATGTATTGGAAACATGTACATGTGCTAATGTAATGTTGTTGTCAAATCAGGGTCCAAGTGAGGAGTTTCCATCCCAGGGTTTACTATTTACAAACATGGTTGGAATTAAAGTAAACCATGGGGACGAGATTGATACATATGGGCTATTGGGTGCGCCTTTTTGTAGTATTGAGCGATCGGGTAAATTAAAAAAAGCAATGTATCATGTCATAGAAGTAGACATACTACCCGATTGTCCTTTGAGTGTAAAGTATTAGGCAAAACAATAAAGAGACTCGATAAGCACAGGATGGAGGTGTGTCATTCTTTAAAACACTGCAAAAGTTCTCTCGTGCTAACTTAATTCTTGATTCGGTAAAAAAAGTAATAACACTGACAATGTGTTCACTCTGAAAACGTCCGGGTCAAAAAATTATCCGGGTCCAGGGAAGCCTAGCCAATTTCTTGGTCAGTATGACCCGGAATTTGTGTAAGAACCACTATATGGGTCAAATGGTAAATAAATTCGTCAATCTTATTACGCATAATCATATTTCTAACCATATTCTAGGTCAGCCTGACCGAGAATTGGATCAAGGGCGTCGAATAGAATCCGGGACAATTTTCCTCCGCGAGTTTGTAGTGTAATAATTAAATACTTTTATCAGAAAATCTGGGGCTGGGTGTGGTTTTGACTTGGCCGTTCACCTACGAAATGTTTTTATCGGCAAATGTGAACCCATCGTGGTTTAATATTAAAATAATAAACTACTACCGAAATAATATATTTTACACCGTGTACTGCAGTGGTTATTTGGCATCAATTATATACAAGATACTTCACACGTAATGCACGTTGAAAGGTGTTCCGGATAAAATGCAATAAATTCTAACTTGAACGTCAGTTGCCATGGTTTTTGATTGTGTATTCAAAAAAAGAATTATGCTGGACTCACAGCAGGGCTGAGGTAGGAAACTAAGGCAACGAAGTACAAAACGCTGATAAGTTCCATTTGCAGCCAGTTTTTTTTCTTTTTTAAACAAACTAAGAGAGAGTTCGATAGACACCTATGTTTTCTCTCACTATTTTGATGAATTTTGAAACATGATGTTTTTAATTCGTTTCACGAACTAACACGAACCTGTCTTACTTTATTAGTTTAGGGCGTAAAACATTCAAAAACATGTTTTATTTTAAGTTCAATGCACCAAGTGTCCAAATTGAAAACACTTTGAAACGTTGAAGGATAGGAACTATTTTTTTGAAAATATTGTAAAAACGTTTTTAGGTGTTTAATTTATTCGCCAATAAGAGGTTCCATGTACAGAGCACACTATTTGTTTCCCATAGGGATGCTTGTCTTTGGTGGTTTTTATAGGTGTGTTATTCCTAGCGCATAAGCGGGTAGTACACCGGGGGCGAACAATCTGTAGTGCTGTCAATATTTCGTTTCACTACTTTAGGAGACTCCAACCCTGAAACTCTACCCCCGGAATGCCACCAAACGTGTGTAATGAATACGCTGGGGGAGTAACATGCACGGATTTGATGCTTTAAATTGGGAATAATTGGTTCCTTATTCACTTTAATGTACATATTGAACCCAATAGGACTAAGCCCTAGAACCAGTAACTTCCCTTGATCTGCCTGATGATTTGGATACTATCATTTTTAATTGACTATTGTTTACTTTTTTCTTTGTGTTCGGGCATGATCCGAACACTTCATTTTTAACCAATTAGTGTTTTAATCATCTTTGCTTGCAATACTCCTTTTGAAGGGCCATTGATTAAAACATTAAAGTGAGATTTATTTTTGGAGGTCAATCGAGCTTAAAGGAATGGTATACCTTTTGGTAATTGTCAAAGATACTTGGTATATCCCTACATATTATGTATAAAAATGACCTGTGGAAATTTGGGCTCAATTGGTAATCAAAGTTGCATGAAAAAAAGTGAAAGAAAAACACCATTGATGTTTCCAGATGCCTTAAAAAGGCTTCATGCCCGAAGCCGTGCTCAGATTCAAATTATTTGTTGGTGAAAAATTACGTCTTTCTCTAAAGCAACATTACTTTAAAGGGGGTCCAGTGGTCGTTTAATAACTAATTTTCAGTGTCTTTAAACTTGTAAAGTATTTACCAAAAGTACAACCTGGGGTTTCCTCCTACATCTGAAACTGGACATGTCTTCTCGTTTTCTATTCTTCCTATTGCACTTATTGAGCTGCTGGATGTGTAATGAATAGATGATAGATAATAGATGAAGATTTCATGAAATAAGTCCCAAACAAACGGCGATAGAAAAGGGACTTTCATCATAATCTTCCCATCTTGTGATTTATCGGTGCAAATCTCCGCAACTCAACTTGCCTAGAAAAAAAGATAGTTTGTCCAGCACTTGTGCATTCGCGCTACGTTTTTTAAACCTCAATTGAATTGGAATTCGAAAGTGATTGCCAGAGGTAAGATGTTATTTACTGCTTAGTGGTGAAGTGAAATAATGACCTTAACAGCCGGAAGGCCTTTTTAACTCCCACGGCTGTTTTGTGTATTGACATGACAAGTATATGAACATACAAATGATAATATAGCCGCCCCCAGAATCCCAGAATCATTGCCCTACCCTCTTGCCCCGATGAGGTAAAAAACTGCGCAATTGAATAGGCCGATGCATTAAATATCCCCAAATTATGTAATTGCCCCACTTGCATAAGCCAGCCTCACCCTCGTGAAGCCATTAACAATGTCTTTGCATTAAAATATCACATCCTATTTACATTATCCATAATTATATTTGTAAATATGACGAATTTAATAACAAGTTGTTTAATTATGCAGTCTGTGTAAGAAAGCGCTTTATTAAATGATGAGGTTCGGTCAGATTGCAAGCTTACCCGACCCTAGTACTAGCAGTGTGACCGGGTAAGAGTTTCTCAAGGTAAATAACACAAGACTCTTGTTATATATGAAGAGTAAGTTCAAAAACGTTGCTGGACCTGCAATTTCTACAATACAAGAACAAATACAATACGTAGTTCTTATATAAAGTGTTGTCACAACCTATGGTTGTCTCAAAGCACCCAGTGATGTTTTCCTACAAAAGGTACGTTTTGAAGTATAAGGCCTGTTCGTTTACATAGCACCAGTTTGGTTTACAACGTGCTGCGACGCAATATGCAGCCAAACAAACCACGATACCGGGGCGACCTCCCTTTTTATTTGGCACTGGGTTCATTTTGGTTACACAACACACGGGACCTACGGCTGTATGTCCCATTTGAAGGACGCAGCAATAATGGTTAAGTGTCTTGCTGAAGGGTGACAAGCGTCACGACCGGGACTCGAACCCACACTCAGCTCTCCCAATCAAAAATACCAGACCTTGGGTCGACTTCACCTATAATTTCATTACTAGGCTTCGCCAAACCTACACGTAACACAATTGCTAAAGAAAATTGTAACTGCAATCACCAGCTAGGATCATTAATTAATATCTCACGTTTCTGTTTTCTTTGTTTGTTTGCTTTGTTTGTTTGGTTGGTTGGGTTTTTTCTTCTTCTTCTCCCCCTTTTTGAATTTTTCCCTTCTTTTTCCCATCTCTTCTTATGCAATCACTAAGCCTGTTGTGGCACAGCTGCTGCAAAATTGAGGGTGTTGTACTTTAATTTGAATGTATTCATCTTTTTTTTCCGTCAAATTTTGTGGATGTACACTTTTTAATGTGTACGTATTGTTGCTTTAGCTCTTTATTGAGTTTTTTACCAATTCTACATTTTGTAAGCTTGAAAAATGTCAGTCTTTCGGTTGTTTTATGATTCAAATTAAGACAGGCAACCAAATTGGCCACCAGTGAAGCAAAGTCTACAATTTCAGTATTAAGATTGCACCGCTATCATTCAAGGTTCTATATCACTGAGCTCATCACTGGATACACACCTGGTCCCAATTACATAAAGCTGTTAAGCAGAAAACACCGCTTAGCAAATTTCTATGCTAAGCAAAAGATGAGTTGGACACCATTCAAAACAGTGTGAATTCGATGTAATTTTGGCTGGTAACCAGTTTCTGCTAAGCAATATGTTTCTGTGCTTAGTAAATTTGTGCGGTTACATGCTTTATGAAATTGTGCCCTGGTTGTACATCACGCTCCTCTTGATCTTCATACTACCTTCCTATTTTTACGAGGACAGATCATTTGCTGCATCATCTGTCACAGTCTGGCACTGTTTATCTCCTAAAATTGTGCTACAGCCACATTCAGCCAAGTGGAAGTAAACTATATGTAGCCTATTATATACAGTGAATGCAGGTTTTTTTGTTTAATCATCACAATCATCAGGCTGTTTGTCCATTGTTCAATGAAGCCCTCCTCATCCAATTTACCTACTCTTTTTTGCTATTCTGGTCCAAGTTGTCAGGTCTGTGTATGTTCGGATATTGTCCAGTCTCCATCTTCTATTTTGTCTTCCTCCCCTTCTTTTTCAATTTTGAGGTTACTATATTGGTCCATCTGCTGTCATGTCTTCTTGATAAGTGTTCTGTCCATCTCCATTTTATTTCCTTGATCTCTTTGGAAATGTCTTTGATCTGAGTTTTTTTGCCTGATGTTGATACGTCTCTTTTAATCGCGTAGAGTAATTCTGAGCTTACCCCTTTCCGTACCTCTCCGTGTTGATATTAATTTGTGTTCCGTCTCTTTGGTTGTTAACCATGTCCCCGCCCCATATGTCATTGCTGTCAAGATGATGTTTGTATATAATAGCAAGTACAGAATAACGGCAACATCTCAAACTGTCAATTTGACAAAAATAACAGCCCGACGGGCGTTCAAACCGTATAAATAATAATAATAATAATAATAATAATAATATTAATAAAAATAAAAACCATAATAGTAATAAAACTACGTTTATAAAGAGCAGTATTGCTGCAAAGCGGCCTCAAGCGCCATGTACACAGAACAAAACTAGATAAAAAAAGATAAAAGTCAGAAGACAAATGGTTTAAAAGTTACAAAATTTTACACGACAAGAACATATATAATAATAAGCATGGCTCACTGTTCCTGCCAGCATTTGGCAATATTTAGAATGTAATAAAACAATAAAATATGAATGCTAATATAAATGGAAACAATATTATTAGGTCAAAAAAAATAATATAAATAACTTTGTTTCTGCCTGTCACCGTAGTAATGATTCGTGGTTAATAAACTGCAACCATTAATTCATAATTACTAAAACGTCCGCAATCAAGTTTCGTAACTTAATACTCGTCGGACGCTTCTTCCGGCTCAAACATTTACAATTAAACGTTTGTACGTAATTTAAAGGTTATTTTCATAGCAGAAGTTGATTTTATTTTGCTCAGACAAATAGCCTTTTTGTTGACTGAAGCGGACATCACAGTTTGGAAGCGTATGGACGAGATGCACTTCACCTGATTCGAGTGTTCAATTTTACTATGACATAAATTTAAAGGTATTATACAGGATCGGTAGAGCTGACGATATAGTCACAGACAGTGTTCATAATGTGTGTGATCAACATTTTTCTATACACTAAATAAAAATCCTATGAAAATGTTGACTTTCAAACCGTGAGTCAGGACAAAATAGTGGAAAACCATGCACATTTTACAGCATGTAGTCTAAACTCATTAACATGTTGCGTTCTTTTAGGTTTTCAGATACAGTTCTCTCGAATTTGACCTCATTTTCAGAGGGCTACATATCACAGAACACAATGGTTTTTATATGAACTTTATAACCATTCAGTTTTCAGACTTAAGTTAAACATCTATGTTTGGTATCCTTACAAATTCTGTATAATACAGTTCAGAGCCCATAAACCACAATAACCTGTTGAGGAAAGCCATTAAACAACTGCAGATTCACCTTTGCTAGGAGGAGAGAGAGGTTCCAAAACAATTACGGTATTTTTTCGCCCGTGGACCCCACAAGCTAATATCATACATTTTGTTCCTACAATTCATTTTCTCCTTTCATAATAAAATTATTACGAAGATATCATATCACACGGGCGGGTAGAAGTGCATAATGCCCAGTATTCGTCCAAATTGGATAATGCCGCCTATAAATTTGATGTGATGGCATTGCAACAAATGGAGTAATTCTCGTCACCATTTTGCCAGTGCCCATGGGGGATTGTGGTTCTAATATATATGCCTTAAAAGTACGGTGCTGTAAAGTTAAACTGTTTACCCAATTAAGCAATATCATATCGACTTGTGGAAATCGATTCAGCTTATGAAGGGCATCCATCTGCCCCGTCTGTCCTCGTTAAGGATGTTAAACGTGTGGACACAAGAGTGGTTTTATGTTTGAGTCCTGACCGAGTGTCTGGCTCAGTTGACAGCAAAGAACCAAATCATTTGCACAGTTTCACCATCCTGTTATATCCCATCGATTAATGCAAATTACTCGCAGCCTAAAGGGCTCCCTCTGACTGTCCCCTTGCACCCATGCAAGAAGGGGTTAAGTGGCTGGGTCGAGTACTTATGCCAGGTTTGAGTCCCGACCGATAATATTGCTACGGGAAGTATTATAAAAACACAACAAATACATTGATCAATTTTAGACGCAACAACCAATATCGACGCAAGAGCTTCACCTACCTAAGGTGGCTTGTGTTGACTGCAATTTGGTAGGGTCGTTGCTCGAGCCCTGCTTGCCTACATGTCCATTTAATGGTAAAAACTACGCTGTGCTGTGTTCTCAACTTCGAAATCATCTGTAACGTTTAACAAGGTGTTCACCAAGTGTAAAATAAAATAGGTATCACAATGTACACCCAGTGGCACAGCTAGGATTGGGGGAGGAGGCAATTGTCAGTAACGGTTGAAAGCAAGCTGGTACCAGAAGGTCGAACACGCGCGAGACTTGCAAAGTCTATTGATTTAAACTGGAGAAGGCTGGACCAATATTGGGTATAATCAGATATTGCCGATCGCTGTTTTAGCAAACCTTAAATCACATTGTGTAAACGCAAACATTTGTTTGCTCTCTGCTGACCTATCAATGGATGCCCTGTTCCCCTCTCACGGTCGGAAATTAATTATTTTCTTTTCAGAATTAATCGTTTTTGGTCTTCATGATGGATTACTTTGGCAATTTCCGGAAAAGTCACGTAATCGGGTCATTTTGATTAAAATAATTGCGTACGGGACAAGGACACAAACAAAGCAAAAATACAGGTTATACAAGTTTCTTTTTAAACTCTGCAGTGAGGGCCGCTGTCAGCACGTGCTGGCATAATTTATTATGTCCTTTGTTTTAACCACGTCGTACACACCAGTCAGTTCAAAATATGCCATGATATCCTAAGCTGGACCATGCCACTCGTCCTAGAGGGGTGTCAATTAACAGGGGTCAGTGATTTGGTAAGTTGGGGCAGGACAAAACTCAGTCAGTATTCTCTGTGTGCGAAAACGGTAGGTCAATTTTCATTGGCAGATGAAAGCAAATTATCAAATGAAAAAATGGACGGGGGGGGTAACCCTGTTTCATCCCCAGGAGTAGGTGGCAACGTGCCCCTAGCGACAGTTGATTTGGGGTCGATAGCCCAAATCAGTTAAATTTAGCCCTCACCTTGAAGTGGCCGTCCAGCCTTGTGTTATAAGGCGATTTATCTTTTTAAAAAATAAAATTAATACGAATAATAAAAATTACATTACACACAATCGAACATAGTAGTTATGTTTCCAAAAAACGAAACTTAACTGTCTCTCATATATTAGTGAATGCTGTTCGGTATGACTGAAAAATTAAGCTTTGAAGTTTTGAAGTTGAAGTTGTGTCCTAACAATAGTTTGAAAAATAATTCACCTTCATACTCGATTTTCCTAAAAAACGTATTTTTGGCTGCGAGCTTAATCGTTGCTGGCTAATGTTGAGTTCTGACAACAACCTCTCTGAACACCGGACATGTTCTTTTTACCGTGCATCAAATCGTCGTCAAATTCCACCCTTGCCTTTTCGGTTCTAACAATTCTCACCGATTTTCCGCCTCTAAATCACACTGTCACTGCTGTAGTAGTCATCCCCATTTGACTTGTTTCTTACGTTACTTTGCAACGTGCTCCGTTGGATTTGTAACTCCTTTTGAAAAAAATTTGATTCAATCATTTATCCGCCTTTACTTAAGTTGCTCGGTGAAAATGGCCCTATCGGCAACATTTATTTTCCCCTTAGCATAGGATGTCAGTCGCAGCTGCGGCATAAGTGTCTCCCAAGCACGTGGGAGAGTCGATAGATGGGTTGAGGTTACATTCAGAAGTCAATGAAAGCTATTCTCTCTGAAAGAAAATATATCTAAATGTAAAAAGTACCTGACGATTCAATTCACAGGTCAAAAAGTTCAGAAACGGCACACCTGATTATGATATTATGGGGAACGTATAAAACGAAATCCAATTATTTATTCTGTTATTTTCCTTTTTTCGGGATGGGGTAAATCTGGGCCCAGTTTTATAAAGCTGCTTAATAAAGCAGAAAAAGGTGTCCCCTTGATCCATTAGGCGAAAGTAGTAGTCCTAGCCGATTTACTACCTCCCCTGTCCCCATGTAGCAGTTAATAGGCACGACAATTCTTTTTAGAGTCTCCCGAATTCCAAAATCTACTACACATCTGTAGAACAAAATAGCAAGACAAGTTCTCCAAGAACCGATCTACACAGCAAAGTAGGTACGTACACACGGTGTTCTGCAAACCGGTTATATAATTGAAAGTGTTGTGCTAAGCAAAAGAATAGGTGTTTAAGCACCTCTAATTGAGCCCTGGTAGCAGTCAGTATCAATCAAAAACACATATATATTATTTCATATTTGGTTACTACTTTAAAAAAAAATATATTTTAGACGGTTTTAGTAATACGAATGCTTACTTCCCCAATATTTGAATAATCTGGATGAAAATGTCAAATGTCTTGAGAGATATTCCATTCCAAAGTATAGTGTCCAATTGAAATGCATGCACGTGTACACATTACAGTGAAGATAGTTTGATATTGAACATTGTTCATTCACAAAGGTTTGTACAGCGACAATCAACTTTATTTTTTCGATATTGGACATTGGATGTCACACATAGGTTTGCACAGTGAATGTCTTCTCGATAATGGATATACATTCACATATGTTTGTACAGCGAATGTCTACTTTGAAATTTCGGTATTTAACATTGGACATTCACATAGCTTTATACAGTGAATGTCTACCTCGTCCATTACACTTGATGAAAAATGTTAAGCCCCTAGTCACTTCCCACAACCGAAGCTTCTGATAAGTTAGAGGCAGATTCTGCGAAACGCTTGCCGTAAATCAACACAATCATGGTTAAAAACATTCTTGAGGATGGCTCTTCTCAAGACGAATAGAGCAAACTGTTCGAAACATCAAGAGCACAATAACAGCTTTTTTCAGAGCATTGACTTCTCCAGGAAGAGATTTATTTACATATGCCTGTATCCACACACTTACTTGTAATAGTCACGTGTTATTGTCAAGACCAAGCAAACCTTCAAACATCGCTATTTCTTTTTTGGTCCTTGTTGATAATGTCATCGAAAAAACAGCAGGTTTCAAGTTTGAGAGAAACAACTCGAGACCAACTTGAGATAAAGAACAAAATGTTTAGTTGTTGTTGTTTTGGTTTTGTTTTTTTCTAAACAGGTTTAAATGTACCACAAATGTTTTCAAAGCTATTTAAATAAATGCATCCCCTTAAGGTGATCCCGTGGCTGCCGCTTCCCGGGTTGTATCGTAAACTTCAGTGTGATCCCTGGCTACACGGCAGTTAACGGTTGTATGGCTTCTGACTGGCACCCCGAACAAAGATATTGACTAATAGGGAGACCGCCAACATAGGGCTGGATAGCTCAGTTGGTAGAGCGCCGGTACGTTGGTTCAAGTCCCGCTCCAGTCAATTGTTCTTAGTTCAAACCCAAATATTAAACAAATTACCCATTCAGTTTCCCTTGTGGTTTATTACTTAACAAATAAATGGATTAAAACACTAGGTAGGGAACTGACATGCGGTTGATAAACACTCATCAGTTGATTGACAAACATGCAACGATAAATGCTACTCTTTTTAGTTAATTTATGGCTTTTTGTTTGTTTGTTTTTTGGGAGGGTGTTTGTTGGGGTGTTGGGGAGTTTGTTTGAAGTGTGTTTGTTCGTTTTTATTGTTTTTATTGTTATACTGGTACTGCCAAGAGATTATTTGTTGTTTGTTGTTGTTGCTTTTCATGTTTAAATGTTATTATTTTTTATTTATGTACTTAATTATTTTTTTTTATTTTTTTAATGTACATGACGTAACAAATACATTTTCTATGGAGCGCATGGAACAAAGGCCACCTAACAACATTCAATAGCTTCTATAAACTTATATTTTTAGGCTGGGAACTAAAATGCAGCTGATAAACGCTCGTCAGTCAATTAATAATAATACTAATACTAATACAGACTTAAAGCTCACAAATTCACCCAAGGTGCTCAAGGCGCAGTAACAAAACAAAAGGGGAAGGCATCAAAAGATAATTCAGTTAAGAGGAACTAAATGCTTTTAACATGAGTTGTGTTTTGAGAGACTTTTTGAATGAGTGAATATTATTGATCAACATGCAAAACAAATGGTGTTTTTTTTAAGTTTTTTTTTAAAGCTTTTTGTTTGTGTTTTTGTGTTTGTATGTTGAGGAGTTTGTTTAAAGTGTACTTGTTTGTCTGTTTGTTTCATTGTATTTATTGTTTTTGTTGGTTTTGTTTTGCTTTTCAAAACACAAGCAGATAAGCGTTCCTTCTGAGCGCATGTTGCGGTGTTATGTTTGAGGCGGTTGAATTGGCCAAATTACCAACAAAAACTACTTTCCAAAGCATGTTAAAAAGTTGGACGAGGGGGTACGTTTAAAAACAACATGATTGACGTGAATGTCAGTCTTGCGAAATCATATGATACACCGTTACGAGTAAGCACAATACATATTGAATAATGATCAGTTTATTTACATATCAAGTTTGAAATAAAGTTGAGTTTAAAATTGCAACATACCTTTGTTTTGAAGAGGCTTTGTTGCCGGCTGAACTATGAACTAGATGCCACTAACTTGATGGCTGTGAGTTGTGTTCATTTGACGCCTGTACCAATCCCTCGCTGTCAGTGATTAGGGAAATGTTCACTTGCTACCGCTGTGCAATCTACAGCATGTGGGTTGCGATATCAGTGTGGGAGTGGTTGCGCTCCCAGCGGATATAAGGATGGGCAACGAATAACAGCTCGCATCTTCCGGTTAACAAGACAGACGAAAGCCAGTGTGACGTCAGTAGATGGCGCTGTAGGAGGAGACAACACATTAACCATTGCTGTTTGAGTTATTTCGAGATTTAACTGTGTGTGACACTAAGATATTTGGTCATCCTCCTAATAAATTCTGAAATTACACTTAATTCCTTTACTGGAATTAGAAATACCAAAACCTACTGGACTGTCAAGAAAACATCTGACGATCGTTTATCCAGTCCGTACACAACAATTCACCACACTGAAATTCTTACAAATGTATGGCAAAGTCGACATTGCACTTGTGCTGTGGAATAATTCATGGCAGTGGTGTGAAGCTGAAGTGATAATGATTTTACCAAGCTTCGTCTGAAGCTTGACTTCTGTTGACTCTAACATTCTTAGCAGGAAGAGTGGGCTGCGTTAGGATGTCCGAAAAAGGGACGCAAAGTTGCTATACAAAGTAACTCTCAAGATGTATATATTTGCTACCGTATATTTTCAAACATATCCGAAAAACGTACGTCACACATCATTATGTCAGATATGTGATGGGATATCATGGGTTGTCGTTGACATGGCGTCGAACAGATTGGGCTGTAAATAATGCTTTTTCGAACACATTGGGTCGGACTTAGTAGTTTTTCGAGCACACTGGTTCCTGCGGAGATCTGGAAGTGCCATTCGACCTTGTTGAGATCCTTGGATAATTTACTGCAGGATGATGACATCTTAAACAGAAGACAACGACACCATGAGATGATTTATCTCGGGAGAACGACATCCTAAAGTAAGATGTTGTCTTCCCAATTTATTTCATGTTAGGATATCGACATCATGAAACTAAGATGTCGACATACATGAAACTAAGATGTCGACATGACGACATCATGAAACGTAGGATGTCGATTTCTTAAGTAAATTGACAACGGATAATAACATCCTGAAAATGTCGAGAAACCAAGATAAATTATCTTGGCAAGAAAAAATGATGTTGTCATCCCTAGATAGAAATATATCTGGAAGACGACATTCTACTTTCAAGATGTCGGCATCCAAGTTCGGACAACATCTTAATTCTTCCCAATATAATTTATCTTGGTTTCCTCTAAAAAGGTCGTCAACTTAGGTTTATGATGTCGTCATCCTACATTAATTATCTTGGGACCTCGAACAAGTTTGACGGCACTTCAAGAGTTCTGTGGGTTCTGTATTTCAGATTGTAAGGTAACAAGCTGTACGACTCAGTTTTACTCAAAAAAACGGAGGAATTGTTTACATCTCTTGCAAGACAAATGACGAACGACAAAAGGCAATCAATTATCGGACCCATTGCTGGTCAGCCCCAAAGAGGTAGGAGAGGACGGGAAAAGCCTCTTTCGCGTTTGGAAGTATGGATTCAAAAATGTACATTGAGATTGAGTCGTTGCAAACATTCCAGGGCCTTATGTAGTCGAGACAGATTGATGACACCAATCACTCTACACTGACCGTTCGAGTCGTACTAACGAGGACATTGGGAAAACCCTATTTCAGCTAGGCACATTGGCGTCTCAAATAGGAAGTTCTAGGACGATAGCGTGTTTACCGTTTGGCCCGCACCTGTCTTCGTGTAAAACGGAATTAGTTTTGTAACTGATACAAAATATGGTTTGTTGAGGGAACGCAGCTGATGGGAAATATTACAAATGTTGTTTAACTTTCCTATTCTTTATTTTTATAATATGTTTTATAGAGGCTACAATATTTCCGTACGTCAACTCGGTTTGCCGGCTCGCGAAATACGACCTAATTTGACAAACTCGACGATTGAAGTGTCAAGTATGAAGGCATTCCATCAGCAGGGGAAAAAATGCAAAGAACATGAAAAAGTATAAACTTGTAGGCCTATTTGAACAGATGTTGTTCTCTGTGTGGGTGTGAATTTTTCGCAGGGCAGTAGCGTCAAAGCTAAATGAAGGTGTGAAGACCGTTCTATTTAATAGGGATACCTTTATTCAAGGTAACATGTGCTTGCTGTAAAACTAAACCACCCGAAAATATAAGCAAGTTCACTTGGTATTTTGGCTGCTGAAGTTTGGCTGTGATGAAAAGTTCAGCTAAAATGAATCTTCTGGTTCAACTTTATCACAAATATTTGCTTATCTAATCTGTTCTTTTATTTCTTTATTTCTTTATTTATGTACTTATTTGTAATAATTTGCCTGTAGTCATTTTGTCTGTGTAATACGCCTAAACTCTAAAAACGTCCGAACCAGAATTGACCCAGATCTGGGTCCTAAAGGGCCTAACCCATTTATGTGTGTTTAAAAGCCAGAATATGTGTCAAAATCACCTACAAATGGGTCAATATCACCTACAAATGGGTCAAAATCACCTACAAATGGGTCAAAATCACCTACAAAATGGGTCAAAATTACTTAAAATGAGTTAAAATCTCGTTTGCAATCATTTTTCAGAAATGGATCAAGTCCTCTGGGTTATGGAATCCGGGTCAATTCCAAACTAGGAGTTTTTACTAATTTACTACTTTTACAATTTTTTATAATTTCTGGTAATGGAACCAAGGATGCCTCATAAGTGAACTATATTACTGTAGCTCGCAAGCCTGAGGAAACCGGTAAAAAAGGGCGCTTGCTATGTGAACCAGAGACACCATGGTTAATCACTGCTCTTCCACGCTAAGTGTTCTGTGTTCTTTTACCTGCACTACCAACGCTGAGGCGGTCAATTACTGCCGAGTATTTGGCGTGCTCGCTTTCCATTGTTCTCTTCACTTGTTTTGTTTTGGTATTGTTTAATTTTGTAGATTGTTCTGTTTCGTAATAACAGGCCAAGACTGCGGGTCGGCACACTGGATGTTATTCGTTTGTTCTTGTTGCTCTTCATAGCACGTCGCGCCCTGTGGGACCGGCTTTTCTAGGTCCTTGGTTTCATTTTTCTGATCTTGGTATTTGTATCACTATAAAGCGCCTCGGGACCCTGTTTTGGTGGAGAGTGCTGAATAAAACACGCGATAACAATAAGAGAAAAGCAGTGGTACATATCGGTTGAGAGACTCTACTGACAGCAGCGTATAATATTTTCAAAACACATGGGACAAAAAATGTATTCAAACATTTCTTAAAAGTACTGTGAACTTGGGGTCAATTTCAAGTTTATATTTGTTGATATCCAGGGATAGCATAAAATTGCACTTTCATAAACAAAATTTGGACTGCTTTATTTTGAAAGGTAGGCCAGCAAGTCAAAATTAGTGTTCAAATTTAACTGACATGGCTCACAATGCTATTGATCAACACACTTTATCCGTACATTAGAGCATAGAGGTAGTTTTTCTACCTCCATGATTAGAGACACACTCTTGTGAAAAGTGCAACCTATTTCATTCTTAACTTATTTCTTAAAAAGGTTATTTAGCAGTACCAGTACCCTAGAAACTAATTATCGCAACAGCTGCAGGTCTCCCGAAATAGGCTACTCCCACTGGGGGTGCTGGGCGGGCGTACAGTAGGGTGCTAAGGGCAAATTGACAGGTTAAATACTTCCTTGTTTTTCTTATGAAAACCCCAAAGCCTTGAGGTTTTTCCATAGACTGCAATAGTTCGCATTTTTTTACGAGAGTGTGTCTCTAATGGTAGAAAAATATGTTGAAAATACCAAAATTCGCATCCGTTTGTTTATTTGTTTGTTTGTTGGGGGTGTTGGGGTGTTTGTTTGTTGTTTGTTTCTTGTTTGTTTGTTGGGGTGTTTGTTTGTTTGTTTCTTGGGGTGTTGGGTGGGATGTTGGGGTGTTTGTTTGGTTGGTTTTGGATTTTTTTTCTGATTTGTATTTATTTAGGTGAACTTTATTTACTTTTCAATATATGTTGCCAGAACTTGTTAATTTGTTTGTTTGTGTGTTTTTCTTATTCGAAAATGTGAGCATCTTGTTGCGCAATAATAATATGACCGAAATTCAAAGTACTTCGAAAAAAATGTTCGCTCAATTTTACACGAAATGATGAATATCTCACAACAACAACCGCAAAAAGATTAAACAGAGAGTCACTGGGTGTGTATCGTTATGAGGCATACAGACGCATTGGAAAATGATCAAGATATTCTAGGTGGTGTTTCCTTACGAGCCCAACACCCCAGCCCCAGCCCCAACCCCTACCCCATCTCAGCCCACCCCACCACACACCCAAGCATTCTAACATTCCATCAACAATGTAGAGATCAAGTTAAAATCGACAAGGGACCTAACGGCTCGCATGTTTCACCAGATTTACAGAAGGTGGAATTGCGTTCACTGATGTCTACAGCACATAAACTTTAAACCATACGGGAAATTATAACAGGGCGTAAATATTTTGATCCTTCGATTCTGAAAATGTTTTATTGGATAATCGAGTGGGAGTATTCGGGAATGCACCACGAGACGGCGACTAAGTCTGTTTTTGCTATCAACAACGATAGTTCAATTGCCTAGAATTTCAAGAATAAATTGCTCAATTATAAAGGATGGTGAATAAGGTGACTTATATTTGCCAACTTTTACGTGAATTACGGCGACATAACTCAATAAGGTACGGTACGACGATAATGCAGTAGCAGCGATATAACGCAACAGTACGGTGACGTTACGCAGAAGTTTGAGGGTATAAAAATCAAATACGGCGATATAAAACAACAAAGTTCGCGACATAGCGCAAAAAAATACGGTGAAAACGCAATAATACGGCGATTCACAGCAATACGGCGTTGCTTAGTACGGCGATATTTCGAAATACTACGGCGATATAACGACGTGAATGAAAATAAAATCGAACGAAAACCCGGTTCCATTCATAGTTCAGTCCATTTTAAGAGTAATATCAATTTGATGACCGTATTCGAAGCACATGTAATGTTTTATTTCCGTATAAATGCATCCTAGGCCGGAAAAAAAGAAGAAGAAAAAACCTAAACACTAACTTCTTGTTTGAGTTGTGTGAGTTACGAGAGACATGCTTCAGAGTGTGTGCCATGGGCATCTTCAGCTGACATACGTTTGTTATCCACAACACTTGAGTCTAGAAATCGAATACATACCAGACACAAAATCGTGTTCTGGGCCGTTCGACAAAACTGCATCGCGCAGGGGAACGAGGAAAGTAGGGCGCAAAGTAATACTGATACCCCCAGTATCGCTGTGACACTGATTCGACCCCGGGGAGCAATTCCTAAGTGACAGTTATAGACACCAATCAGAGAAAGTGCGTCAAAGACGGGGGACAATTTGTGCAAATGGCATTTCATGCTGCACTGTTTCCATACCATTGATCCACCCACCTGTGGCCCATGAGTCCTGACGTACTGTGTCACCAGTGAGTACCTTCATTGCATGTAAACAACGTGCCATGTGAGACGGACCCAATTTCAAGTTCTGTCATTTAACGGTCTACGCAAAACTAAATCGATACTGTGTGAGACGCGTACGGTGGTTCTCTAACCAATAAACTTGCAAAGCTTTTTGCGATGGAAAGTCACAAATGATCACCGTAGAAGACCTTCTCAATGAAGACGATGGCAGAAACCCTATAGCGTTATGTCAGCGGGTTTTCGTATGTCCAACGTCACTTTATCTGAAAACCCTGGTGAAATAACAGGTTTGTAAAGCTGAGATGACAATTAAACGCAGCCTGCGTTCAGCCCTGGCGGTTAGTGCGCTTCACAGTTCATTTATGAAAACAGACAATAAATGATATTTGATATTGCCCAAAAAGTAATATGCATTACAGTGTAAATTCAATGGCAATGGATTAAATGGAATCGCATTGGACGGGGAAAATAAATCCTAGCGTAACACTAGAGCAAAGTAAGTAACCTCCATTACCAGTAACTCATGGATTTATATGCACCTGATTTTCAAAACTCAAATCCAATGTGGACAGTTTTACATGTATTACATTTATTTGATTGGCAAAAATCTGACAGCTCACACTTAGTATCAGGTTCACGTCAGTACCGATTCTTCAGGGAAAGTATTTACATCTTAAGAAACCGACGAAGTCTAGGAAATAGTCTCGCAAGACTCCAAATTACCACATTGCTTGTATTAATTGCCACAACCAAAATGAGCCTGATAATAGACTTGCATATGTCCCCGACGAAAAATAAACGTTATTCGACCAGAACTTGTAAAAACTATTTTATAATTATCTAATAACGTTTATTTACGTGATGATTTATCGCAAATTTGAATAATTAAATCTGAAACAGTTGTTTGCCTTTCAACTTATTAAGTATAAGTTTTCCCAGTCAATTTCGGCAAATTAGCGGCAATTTAAATGTCGTGTACTTTCATTTCGCGCGAAATTGAAAGCTGCTCAAAAATTCATTCAGTTCCACTGAATGTATTTGCAATTGTTGCGTCATGCAATTTAAAAACATACCAACTATTAAGCAATCCACTCTGAAAAGTTACAAACCATAAAAACACCGGTATATGTTTAGCGTACGAACCCGGCATTTGATTTGAGCACAGATGCGGTGTTATAAAAGTGCAGCCAACTTCTGCTATTCTAACAATTGGAATCGCCGTGACGAGACCTAGGCTACCAGGTTAAACTAGTCCAGCCATGATTTTTGAATGATGCGAATCATAATTTCGATAGTAGACAGATGACACGACACAGATTATGTGGTGGTTGTTTTGGGTTTTGGGTTTTTTTTTCATTTGTTTTAATCTTTGCGTTAGTCTTATTTCCCAGTGGAAGACAAACTCCCCCCCCCCCCAAAAAAAAAAAAAAAAAAAAAAAACGCTTCAAGATTCCAACAAGCTTTATCGTCCGGGCATGCCTGGAAAACTCATAGAGAAGTCAAACAATTATGACGAAACTCATCCCAGCTTAACTTGGCTCTAGTATCTGGGAACATCAAGCGATAAATCTTACCGGTGAAGAATCAAGCTTTCATGCTGCAAATGAATTCAATTTCCTCCTTCGGGCGATTCAACCAACAAGATCTCAGGAGACGGTATGATATCTCTCTGTGGTATTGAGCTACATATCAAACCATACTATGCCGAGCTGACAGCGATACATCAATCAGCGATGTCCCCATCAAGGGAAGTGATCCAATATGATAGAGACTGCTCTATCCGTTCTCTGCGGTGTGGCAGGGAAACCGTGCCGCTGAATACGCCGTACTTTCCCCACTGTGGATACCGCAGTGTGAATAATACATTGGACTGGGGAAAGCATAGAGTGATGTATAGGCCAAACAGTCAATCAGTGTGACCAATGAGTATTGGCAATTATGGCACACACAAAAACAACAACAAAAACCACAAAATTGCTCCATCTTTCCATCCGAGCTATATCAGTATCTCATGCAACCGAATTATAAAACTTGATTCTCTTTCAAATTTCAAAAGAAGGGGAATCTGTAGCCTTAAAGAGTTCATACTTTGGTGTTTCGGGGCTGAGCAATCTAGCGCATCGAACTTGAGTTCTGCTGGCTAAGTCGCCGAAATGTGGGTTCAAATCCCGGTCGTGAAACTTGTTTCGTTTATCATTACACTTTACTTAAATAGATGTTTAAGTTTGCTTCTGGGATAAATAATATTTGTGTTTTACCCATACACCAATGTGCGTAAAGTCCGGTATACTCAGAATGTGTACTAGTCCAGTGGGAAAAAGGTCGTGGGCTCGAATCCAATACGAGTAAATACCAGTAAATTACTGTGCGAGATTATTTTTTATTTGATTTGATTTGTTTTCTTTCTTTCTTGTTTTTCTTTCTTTTTTTTAAAGGAACATTACCCCAGGGAAAGGGTTACAGCATAATTGAAAAAAGTGCAACTGAGGTTAACATCATATCGGATGACTAAGCAAAAAGCATAAATTTTAAACTAATTATTTGTATATAACACTTTTTTGTTTGTCTCTTTTTTTTCTCATCCGACATACACAAGTTACTATTTTCCTGAGAGGTCCTAAAAAAATATTTTGATTATTTTCTGGCTACCAACTACATTCTGCATCTTTTTTTTCTTTTTTTTAACAAACTATAAATAAATTGGCATTTATTTGGGAACTTGTAGAAACATTGCTTTTACTCATGCTCTGTGTTTAACAATTTGTATTTTTTTATAACAAAATTTATACATTTTTATTTACCTTTTTTTAAATTCACCGTTACCAACCAACCCCACTGCCAATCACTTAGCCGCTCTTTATTATTCAGACACAGACAGATAAGTATTACAGATGGGTTTGTGCAATATGCAATAATGGTGAATTAAAAAGTCATGATATACATTCACTCACCATAAATTGGGAATCGTAAACTGACTGAAATATTAAAGAAGGGTTCCAAGGTCAAATTCAGTTTTGTGATATTCTCATTAATTTTTCAGAGTTCTCATGAAAGTTGAAAAAAGTTACAATTCTTAGCATCGGGTTCAAACGGTGTGAAATATTGTTGTATTCGATACCCTTCTAGTGCAACATCCAATGACGTCAAATTTCAAATATACGGGTCTGTTCATATTGGTACAGGAATGTTTTAGTGCATTCCAGAATTGATCAACTTTAATCAAAAAGTATATTGAAATTGACCTTATGACTGAAACAAAACTTCCTCTTTGTAATATACATACCAGTTCGTTGTTGATATCCAAGGGCGTCCTGTGTCAGACTTCGCTCTGAAAGAGAATAAATTAAAATGGCATTTACACCATTTTCACGAGAGGTTGGAATCTTGTAAATGTTTTCACTTTACCTATTTTTTTTCACTCTGTCTATAGGAAACTGAGTGCATCGTAAGACTTAGGTCAACCTTGGAGCCACTTTAAAGATATAAACGTATCCATCTTCGTTAGCAAGGAAAGCCCAATCCAGTTAATAGCAGCGGTTGTGAAGCCAAGGATTCTCAGTAAAAGATAAATTAATCACTACACTAGCCAATAGTCCCATGTAGAGAGAAAAAGACAAGGAAGGAAGTTTCAGTTTTAGATGTGAAAACCCCCCAAAAAGCATTCCAGGGGAAAAACCAACGCAATTAGGTAAGGACCAAAAATTCAACCCTAGCGGGACTCGAACCAGTCTGAGAGGTGGAAGACGAGGAAAGACACCGCCACGAAAACCTGACCGCCCAAAGATTTACAGTGCAGTTGAAATACATTATTGAACAACCTAAAAACACACACACCCACACACACAAGTTTGTAAATGGTATTAAACCGAGGACATTCCTATGCTGTGGACTTAGTTTTTTTTCGCGACGTTCCAATTGGTTTTGTACACGAAACAAACCGAGGACTGTCCCCGATATGTCATTTTCCCGGATCCCTATTGTTAAAGTCCTCGGTTTGAATGCGTAGACATGTTCACACACACTCGCATGTTTGTGAATTCCGTAAATCGAGGACTTCTCTTTGTTCTCCAATTGTTTGGACTGAGTTTTTTTGTTTTTAGTTTTTTGTTTTTTAGCGACGTCCCCATTGATTTTGAACACAAAAGCAAAGCAATAACGCCCTCGCCCTGTCAAACACCCGGATCCCTTTTGTTAAAATCCACGGTTTCAACGGGTAGACACGCTCACGCAGACACACACTCAGAGAATGCATCCTTGTGGAGCATTCTTCTGTTCTTTCCTTTGTTGCTGCACCGAAAGTGAGAGCACATTTGTGTTGCAGTCACTGTGTGGACATTCCTTTGTTCTATGCGTTTAAGGAAAATCATACTCTTCGACACTGTAAATAACACTGTGTGGACGTGTGTAAGTCCACACAGTGTTTCAAGTCCCTTTATGTCGACCTCTTTTGTTCTCAGGTCCGCAGTTCGTATGTAGCGTTCAAAACACACACAGAACAAAGGAAAAATCAAACGTTTGATTCAACAAGTTGTTCTCAATATTATACGAGTACAAATAGTAAATTTTAATGCCAGTTTGCGTTTCGAGGAGAAGGAACAATGTTTAAAAATCAAACAATCATTAATGAAAACACCATGAACTTGCATAACAGTCGTTGCCAGCTTTCGGTGCATTTTTGGTCTAGGATTTAATAGTTCTTGCTATAGAAACAATAGTAGTCAGAGCTATTAATATCAGAACATTGAATTTTATATGAATACCATGGTCCTTTGGGAGCTAAAGGCTTCAATGGCTGATGAAAGTGAGACAATGTCGTGATCTCAACAACAATTCATTTTTAGTTTTTAACATCAAAGCCTTTAATATTACATTAAGGCCGACGTCCTTGGGGACCATGAATAGATTGTGAATGGAAAAGGTATTATCTTGTTGTATGAAGTAGTGGCAATGGATTGATTGCAGGAGAGGGCTAAAATGAGATACAAGTTAAAGTTGCTTGGCCCGATTTTCTCCAACATTGCTGTTGCTGTTGCTGTTGTTGTTGTTGTTGTTGCTGCTGCTGCTGCTGTTGCTGCTGCTGCTGCTGCTTTTTGCTGTTGCTGCTGCTGCTGCTGCTGCCGTTGCTGCTGTTGCTGGTGCCTCTTCCGCTGCTGCCGCTGCCGCTGCTGCTGTCACTGCCGCTGCTGATGCTGCTGCTGAACCTTATCACACAAACAGATTTATAACTCAAATAAAGACTATATTATTTTGTTCGATAAAATCAAATCTTGTTCTTTTTATACACAAAACATGAAAATAAAGTTACCCGTGGCACTTAACTATAAAGACAACTTGTAAGAATACATACAATTTATCAAAGTTCACACTAAAACAACATTAAAACACTAGGACGAGGATGCTTATTTTTTTAGAAACCCCATTTGCCAATCACGCCCAAATTTGTGCGCCATTACACCAGTTGCAATGATGACATGAGCGTCAGTTAGGCAAAATTCCTAATCGTTTTCACCGGAAACGGAGGTCAAGTCTTATTCTCTGGTTTTGCTTGTTGATATAAAATAATTCTTACAGCCAAAAAAAACTACGTTAAACTATTGAACAAAAAAACTGAATCGCGAACGTAAAACTCAATAATGGTTGGCACCAACTTGGTCCCGGAAGCTCGATTACACACGAGACATGCACAGTCTGCAGCCAGTGTCAAGGCACCGGTCAACAACAGCGCGTTAGCTATGAGTGACTTTCTTCCATACTTTATATATTATTTTCTTGTTCTCATCTATCAGCATCAACTCGCTCGCCATCTCAAGTAGAACCCATGCGGCACCGGGCACTTTGTTACGTTATTGGTTGTTATCAATATTATCAAGTGTTGATGGTTCAATATGTGGTCAATGTTAAAGTGGATTACAGGGGCTGGTGATCCCGGTCAAAGTGTGGACAGGTGAGATTAAAGGTGCAAACTACCGTGTCGCCGTAATAACAAGTCTCCAAATTGAGAAAACAAATATTGTTTACTCAACGGATAAAACTAATACAACTTTTTGCGTTAACACACGTTTCGAAGGTTGCTTCACTATTTGGACCCCAGGTCAAAATTTACACAAAGATTCCAGGTCCAAAAGGATCTGAGCAAAGTCTGATTGGTTAAAATCGAGTTTTAAGCTCGTATTTTTTGCAAGTTTGATCCATTTCTGAGTCATTTTGACACAGATTCCGGATCACATCGACCCAGAAACAGGTCAGGCCTTATGGGAAACGGTACCAGGTCAAGTTCGACCCGGGAGTTTGTTTAGAGTGTATGAACAGGTGTTCATCAATTCGTTTAACCGTGTCAAATTATTCTTAGTTACCTTGAGTATATCTCAGTTTACATTGTATTTTAGTAGATTGTTTTAAGTCTGTAATAAATTTACCGTTTTGCCTTGTTTTACTTCTGTGCTGTCGGGTTCCCCCCCTTTTTTTTCTGTCTTTTTGTTTCGCCTGTTTTGTTTTGTTTTTGTTTTTTCTTTTTTAGTGGAACCCTTTGTTGTAAAGTCAGTGCACGTGGTGGCCCTAAATAGGTTAGGCTCACGAATGAGCCTGGATCGGGAATAAAATTAGCACGGGTATTTTTCTGTCAACCTTTGAAAGGCACACAGAAATGTTTTTATTGATAACAACATAAATTCAATTGTCTGTGTGTTTTGTGATTTATTTTCGAGTGCTGTTTTAATCAATTTTGTAAAAAATCATCCCACTGATGTCGTTAATATGCAAATGCAGCTTCGGTCATGGGAAAAGGTTGCCCACCGAATAAATAAAAATAAATAAAAACGCAAATAAAATAAAATATAAAAACAATTAATTTATCAAAAGATACAAAATCAAATAATTTAAATTAAATAAATCAAAACAAAAACACGAATACAAATAAAGCCTACAGATAATAATAAATAAATAAACATTTACCATAAGAAATACAAAACTAAATAGGCACTGGTAAGCACACATTGCATTATGTGAATACTCGCTGCCTGCACACAAAGTATAAAGACCACCGACATGATGGATGGATTTACCTTTTCCCTGACACTCTGAAGTTTCTTCGCCCAATTTAATGAGCTGCTTAAGTAAAAAAAATAATGCTTCACAATTATTTGCTCAGCAGAAATGAGCAGGATACCAGTCATAAATTGTACTTGTAGTATGCTAGTTTGCTGGTAACTTATAATCTTAAGCATAGTTTTGTTGTGCTTCTTTTTGCAGATCTATGAAAGTGGGCCCTAGTTGCAAAATGACATGACTTCCTAACATCCAAACGCAGGTAACTGTTATTTTCAACTACCATGGCACATACAAGTTAAGCACACCTTCGTACCATTGTGGTATCCCCTTGGGTTCAACTGTGCATAACATCACCAGCACGCAACTTCTCCTAACCATACACCAGAAGGTTTTATGCTCATACACAATTCCCATCACATGCCACATTTCTTTTTCTCCCGCACCGTCTTATCGGCTTTTACACTGCTCTATTTCCCTATTCTATTTCATCTGCACACATTATACTTCAATTTAATTTCTTTCAATTACACCTGATCACGGATGATCACCCAAAATAATTACACGGTGAAGGTACGGGTAGGTATCTACGGATGCACGATACATGTGTTCCCATGTGCGTTGTTGCGTTTCATTTCTCCGTTCCATATGTCGCTACATTTTGAGCGTTTCTGTGAGTTCACTATTCATGTTCTGGGAAGAATTGTCCATCGTCAAAGATGACAAGAGAAAGATGTCCGAAAGTGCATTGACTGCTGGCGTCAGATTAACAAATATCTGAGGTTATACAAATGATCTCATGGTTTAACTCGCGTTGTTTTGTGTGATTTTAAATGTAAAGTGCTGAACGTGTTTATGTTGCAATTCGAAAATGTGGTGTCGTGCACATATGAGTGTTTGCTTGGCCGTGTGCCTGCGGGATGCGCTTCCATCCCGACCTTGACAGTTGCGTTGTCGTCCAACATTTTCATCATGTTGGTTTATCGACTTTTTTTATACTTAAAACAAAAAAGATTCCCTTCTTACTTGGCGTGCAGATATGGTTAAGAATGACGTCTTGAGATCTCGCACGTCTTTGACTGTGGGAAAGGAAGATACTAATTTTTTCCCAGTCTGCAATTAAAGATAAACACCGGTCTGATTGTTCGACGTGCGTGTGCTTGACCTTGCTGTACAGTGTAGCTATTACAAATACCCGTCTACAAAATGGGTTTGTAGTGTTCCAGTCTAGTTCAGAAATGTTCAATCGACTGCAATCAAATCAAGTATTCAACTTCACTCGGGCCAACGGCTGTTTTCGGGGCGATTGAAGTAAATGTTTTGTATTGATATTATTTCCAGCAAACGTAGCCTTGGACAAACCCATTAACATTTATTTTTTCTAACACATGGGAAAAAGTCGCAATAAAATATGTAATCGAACATCTCGTGATCAGAACTGTACTAAATAGGCCTCTACAGCATATAAACAAAAACAAAAACAAAAACAAACAAAGACCCCAACAGACAATTAAACAAACAAACAAACAAGCACCCCAACACCCCAACAAACAACAAGCAATCAAGCAAGCAAGCAAACAAGCAAACAAACAAACAAACAAACACCCCAACAAACACCCCAACAAACAAACACCCCCACACCCCAACAAAAGCAAACAAAGAAATACAACAAACAAACAAACAAACAAACAATGCCTTTTGGCTACAGCCATAGGAGAATGTAACGAGTTACCCACCAATATTAAGAGTTCAATTACCCTGCATCACTTAAAAACTACTTCAACGCCATCTTGCAATGAAAGCCAGATCTAATTTTGTTTTCTTGTTGTTGCCGTTTACGGGCCTAATGGAAATAGCCTGAGTGTAAGTTTTGGGGGTATCCTTGGATGATTTGGGCTATTTTTATTTCTTTTTTCCACTTTCGTTTTATTTAATTATTATTATTATTATTTTATTTTATTTTTTCATTTCTATTTCCATGTTCTTTCTGTATTTTAAACGAATATATTCAAGTCAAATCGAAGGTTTTTTTTTTTTAATGTTCTTTGCTGATTTGATACAACCGAATCATGTTGTGCTACTCTTTAGCAATCATAAACCAGCATAATAATTGCCGATCCGAGTAGGCTGCCATTCATTCAAAGTCAATTATGTATTAATTTAAAATAAGATAAGAATTGAACCCACCCTTTTGAAAAAAAATTTCCCTGCCATCTTTAATCGCAAATGATTAATGTAGCAGTCTTATGGACAGCGGCTTCAAACGTCAAATGAACTGGATCCGAAATAACTCATGGTCGAAACCAAGGGCTCAAACTGAGTCGTTCCAATTCCATTGGCTTGATTTGACGTGGCAGAATGTGTGTCCATGTGTGTGTGAACTGTGTGTCAGTCAAAAGCGAAACATTTGTGAGTTGATGAACAGCAGTCGAGGGGCCACAATTAAATTGCTCAATAAAAATGGCGCATCTTTCAGCGAATCGACTGTCCCCCAGTCCGCAGTGATTGGATTTGATTCTAGCAAAGTACGTGCGTAGGGTATTTGGCAGTATACTAGAAAGTTTGGTTCTTTTAATCTTTTATACAAGCTTTACCATGGTAATATTTTGTAATCCCTGTTTATTCAGAAACAGGCGTTTTACATTCTATAGAAGCTTCTGGATCAGAATTAGCTTGGCCCACTTTGACCAGAAATGTTTTTAGAATAAACAATATTACAGGATTTTAGTGGACACTTTTACAGAACGATAATTCCACTCAAAATCACATTAGTTGTTCCCGCATGGTAAAAAAATAAATAAAATAAAAATTAAATCTGGGAATAAATTATAAGTAAGTTAGTCCGTATAACGCTAGCGTATTATGCACTGTAACTATGTCAAGAGTAGTCTCTACAGATGAAGTGCTTTTCCAGTAAAACGGAAATCTTCATATGTCAAAAGCTTTTACCCTAATGCATGATGGCACCGCCTGTTTGAAACCATTCTAGTCATCGCTAAGCAGTTTAGTTCTGCGGACATAACATGTCAATTGCACTGAGAGGGAAATCATTTGCGAAAAGGGATCGACAAGTAATGCGGAATTATTATCAGTGGCTACGCCAAGTTGTCCGTAAGTAATATGTTTAGAAAGGTATGGGCATTGCTTTTAATCGATCAATTTTTTTTGGTTTATTTATTTTCTTCTTAATTTTCTTCTTCTTCTTCTTCTTCTTCTTCTTCTTCTTGTTCTTCTTCTCATTGTTATTATTATTATTATTCTTGCTTCCAATTACCCACATTGTAAGGAGCCCTTAAAGGGACAGGCAAAATAACAATTGATAAGGTAAGACAAAAATATAGATTTGTTTTTCCTTCGAAAAAACATTTCGTTCCCTCAACATTTCGAGGGCACAAAGTTATACTTCGAGGAAACAAAATAATGTTGCTCTTTTTGTTTTACCTTTTCAATTTTTACAACAATAGTGTTTTACAATTTAACAATTACGTGGGATACTAAGTTACGGTGATTCCAATAGAGACTGGTTTATAAAAACTACTTAGTTGTTAATTCTTTCTGGTGAATGATTTGTGCTCTTTCTATTGATTTACGAGTGAAACCTTGATACCCTTAAAACAAAATTCTTTGTCTCTTTGGATCGATATTGAGGGGTTGGTAAAATAGATGGGCAAAACCATTTCATATTTTCAATTAGCAAAAGAACTATTTCAGCTTTATTCTACAACTCTAACAACTCTAAGAAGATGAACGATGGAAAACCATCCTTTAAATTGTTCAAAAAAAGTACAACTGTACCTTGAGCTAGAACTGTTCATATTTTGTATCACTCTTGTCCAGGGCAGTTGAAAGAAAATGGCAATAATAGTCGACAAACTAATCTCCGTGAGGAGTAAATCTGAACAAATAGGTGAAGATAACTGACTATTTGTATAGGGTATTATATCTATAGTATTTAAAAGAATATTCTCCCTATAAAGGGTCCATTTTCGTAGATTCTGTAGATTCCATCCGATCTCATGACTGTACAATATGATGAAACAGTTTGATATTTAAACAAAAACAAACCACGTGTGTGGCTTCAGATAGAACATTTTTTTTCAAAACCTGCCCTTCATGTTCCAACCCTTCAATTTCTGAACGGTATTGCATCCATTACGGGGACTGTCTGAGCTTGAGGGAAAGATAAGAATGACATGAAGAGGATATTTTGTAGAGCGTGTTCTACAACTCAAAGTACGATGATCCATTTCCTTCAATGATACTTACAAGCATTCGGTACATTCAGATTTATTTGATTTTTCCCCTCTTTTTTTCAGGAAAGCATCTGCCTTGCATCACTTTAAGTGTCAGCAAATAAGCGCCAAACTAAACTACGACAGATGTTCGACCCATGATTATGACAGCTTTTTAAATTCAGTAGGAGTTAAAGATATGGTGTAAATTGTGATATACGGAGGGATATTTTGCAACAAGAACATACCAATGGCTCTCGGGGAAAGAGTGTTTGATCAGTGTGTGCTACAATCAGTGACCTTTTGGAGTAGAAACATGGACAGCAACAAAACAGATTAAGCACAATCTTTGTACAACGCAAAGAGCAACGCAAAGACATTTGCTTGACATCTCCGTCAGAGGGACGACCCAGAAATACGAAAAGAAGCGTGAGTTACAGACATCTTAAGGAAAATATAACAGGGTAAATAGAGGTGGGCTGGACACACAGCCCGATGAACAGACAAGACAAAAGATTGACAGCAAGACTAATGGAGAGGCAACCAAGGACAGGGAAATGGAGAAGAGGCTGACAAAGAAGAAGATGGAGGGATGCACATAAGATCTTATGCAGGAACAGTATAGACTAGAACAGCAAGGAGTAGAGATGAATGGCGTTTCCATGAGGAGGACAACATGCTACACTGGACAACCACAGCCTCAATTCAAATTCATAATTTCTGTTTTGTACAAACATCTTCTGCTGAAAGGTTTGAACATTAATCAGTAATAATCGAAGAATATAAAGAGAGGTATAGTTAAATATGAAAGCATTTTTGACAATTCCTAAATCAGCCAATACTAACATGTACAGTAAAACTCCACCACCCCCGGCACCGAGTTCTTGTTTCCATTTTGCAAATCAAAAGGAGCCGATCTACACGTGCACAAAACTGATGAGAACTTATTAAAAGAAATGTGATCGGTATAGCACGATGAAAGTCCTGAGGTGTTGGGATTGATGTTTTGAATAAAAGACCTCAGGATATTCATGGCGGCTTTCCTCATCCAAATACAAATGTCGACCTTAACCCTTCAGGGATAACACACACTTACCTTTGTTTTAGTATTACTATTTTTTTTTTCAATACTAATATTCCCATCCTCTTATTTCCAATAAAAACACCATCGAATTTTGCAAATCGTTGTGTGCCCGGAAACAAAAGTTGGAAGGCTCCAAAACCTCTTCCAGACAGGCAAAGTACAACTTTTCTTTTTTACCGCAAGAGAAGGTCACAAGCACCCTTTTGAGAAAAACAGTACAGAATGTTGTATAATTTGTTGCTACACTCCGACAACTTTGACCTGGAGCCGGGTACCAGGGTGCCAGACCCAGTATGACCAGTATAACCCGAAATCTGTGTTAAAATTGCCCAGAAATGACTCAAACTGACGCAGAATTTGTTTGACACTTTACAGGTCTATTCTGACTCGGGAGTGTAAAATTTCTCCAAAGACATGTTTTTCCATTTCCATGTGGGATTTACATTGTTAACAATTACTTTAACAAAGGACAAAAAAACCCATCAACACTCATTTTTCAAAAAAAAATACTTTTTTGGACAGCAATTTAGTTACGACCTGTTGATCACACAATCGTTACGTCCTTCTTCCGTGCACACCACTTGTCACAATAATTTGGTCGTCTCACGGTTTTGTGGAAATATATGTGTATTTTTTATGTACTTTTTTCATACAGCATCTACAGCACAAGAGCAAGAAATGGTTGGATACAAAAACTGGCAATTAATAATACAATTCCATTAAGAATAAACTATATATTTATTATGTTAATGTATTATGCGAACCTTCTTTTGTGATTGTTTCGATTAATATCGAAACCAAACAACGGAGACATTAAAGGTCTTCAAACGCCGTTTTTGCGAATTTCAAAGTATTCCATGAGAATGAATTCTTATAGAGGTTGGAACTTCATAAAAAAATCCATAGAGGACATACCTTTGATGTTTGGTAAACAGCATTTTATATATTGCTGTGGCTTTAATAGTTTCCTACATCTTTTTTTCTTATTTGTTTACATTTTCCCTCTCTCTCTCTTGGGGAAAAACCCTGATGTTTTGAAAGTGTGACCGTAGTTTCCCGTACAAACTGAGTTTGGGATGCAATTAACACGAAAAGGACTCCGTGGTTACCTCAAGGGAACCGTCTGCCAATTTCCTCCATTTGTGTATAAATATTATGCCAATGGGCTGTCATTGCTTTGGGAATAAATGCCGGGGAAGATAAAAAAGATCTCTAGGTACATCACAGGCACTGAATGCTGTAGATGAAGTCTGCGGTAAACGGGAAGTCCACACATTCAGTCCAATTTCCTGTCACTGTACTCTTTAAATTTTGACATTTCTGGCCACGTAAAGGGGTTTGCCGTGTTATTATGACAAAACTGTCCAAAAGGTTGTGATCTTCATTTCAGTGGCTTTCGTTCTGAGTGACCTTTTCCGATTTATCTCATTTTTAATCCATGTGATTTAACTGAGGTAGGAAGGACAAAACGGCTAAACTCTATTCTTCCGTTTGAATTAAACAAGGTGTTGTTTGCTGTTATGAACACAGGCAATAATATCATGTAGGGGTTGACGGGGATGACGAAGCTTCGGAGAAACATAATTTAATTTTGTATTTCATGCATCTTTGTTGGTAAAGAATAGTGCAAAATGTCCTGTTATTACCATGAAATTGCTGATTTATTTATTTATTTATTTATTTATTTATTTATTTATTTAATTATTTATTTATTTAGTTAGTTAATGATGTAGTTAGTTATCTCGTTAATTAATTTTGAGGTGTTTGTACTCTAAAAAAAAAAGCGTTCTCTCTTATTGGACATTCTATACTCTTCGCTTTGTGCAGTTTGGAAATAACGATTCAGCCAGCAGTCTCTTATTGTTGGCAAGTTAATAAAGATCACTTTAAAATAATGCACTTTAGAGCTTAATTGCAATTAAGGCGTAAGCGTCGTTGTCATTTTCGCCCCCCAATAAGGGAGCCTGGTTTATTTATCTGACCTTCCGTTCCATTAAAACAGTCTTGAACTGTTTGCAAATTGTTGCCGACCTCAATTAGATTAAGAAACAATGTAAAACTTGGATGCGTTTTACAAGCGATCAAACTTGATTACGGCCCGCCGTTGAGACAATTACTTACTGTAATGCTCGTGTGGCCAATAATCAGAGCTTCTCTACACAGAAGTAGAGAGAGTTCGTTCACACTTCAAGTCCCAGAGAGAACTTTGCATTTAACACGGAAGTTTTTTGTGGATGTTGTCCTTTCGATAATGCTTTTTCAACATATTTTTTTCTTCCAGGCAAAAACTCACTGGTAGTTAGAATTCTTGTTGGACGCTTTTGGTTCTGCACAGTGCGCATTGTTCCTAATGTCTGTATGTACAATTAAAGGTATCTACGTCAGTCAAAAGTTAGTTGAGGTGGGATGATGGCCCAAAATGGAGATTGTTCATACAGCAGGAATATTTATTTAGTTTTAATAATCATAACAAAATAGTTATTGGCCTGACGTTTCGACCCTAGCAGAGTCTTTCACGAAGGCTAATGACAACACAACACAAATAAACAGGCATGGGGCATACTGGTGTATCAAGAGCAGTCAAATGCTTTTGCTGTATTATCCTATGTGGAACAGCTAATTATTATATAAATTATAAAGTGAAAACCGTGACCACGGGAAAAAAATGCTTTATTTACCTCGTGAAAGTAAGTTTCTAATAGCGCAGGGTTGTTCATTTAATTGACAGTGTCTTGACTTAAAGATGAAGCTATTGGTTGTGTCATGTACCAGTGTTTGCCGCCGTTACTAGAACGTTAACACGCCCAGCGTCATTTTTTTTACGCACCACGGGCATCCCCACCAACGACGTTGGCGCAACGTCATGGTATATCAAAACGTCAGCATGACGTGAGTTAAATATGCGCCTGGTAAATACATCCCATTTATGACGGAAAACCTTGGTACAGGACATATCCAAGTGGGCTATCCAGATTAGTCTATATAGACGTTAATGAAAGTACAGAATTAAATGTTGTTGACCTGTAACATGCAGCGCCATAACTTGAGTAAAACTGTAGGGGGCACAAGGTGGTCCACCATTGTTTCTATAGAGGGCGGTTCGGCCGTTTTCCTTTCTCTTTTCAGCGCATTTGTTCATGTAATTTTCTATTTTTTATGAGATAATCTGGCGTTAGTGTAAAAACAAAGACATTGTCTGCGCGTGAATGGACAAATCGAAATTATCACATTAAAAACTCCGATTTTACCAATCTAAAAAGTCCAGAAACCAAATGAGGGTACCTGGGGGCGTGGACACCCCCCTCCACCTTAGTTACGTCACTGCTTATTATGTAAAGTTTAATGGCCAAAGAAAATAATCCGTAACTTGGTCCGTAACTGCATTATTTGCCCATTTAAAACCCTTTGGGATGACTTACAAATCTCTGCTGTCGGTTCAGTGACGTACTACAAGTACCGTACTGTGCTGAATGTGTCATTTATGTTGGTCCCTGTCTCCAAACATCAGAAAGGCTTCTACAATTGTGGCACATAATGTGTTTGGTACTCGTATGTCCTCGCCCAACAATTCATGATGAATTCATGATGAGATCGATGTCAACCAGAGGCATTACCTCTATACATGAGTCGGTTTTGGGTTTTTACTTCCTGTCTCTGTTGCAGTAGTTTCAATTGTGGGGGCAATACATTTCGCTTGGCACTTTGAGATTGATACATGAACGCATTCACCTCCTACTAAAGAGTCTGGTTTCTCTTTGAGAAGTCTTCCCCTGCAAATGCTAGATCCACCTGTTTGCGTGTGAATGCAATGTATAAGGGGCGCTGTAAGATTATTCACCGGGTTCTAGCATAATTTCCTGCTTTCTGATTTCATGAAATTTCGGACTTCAGATGGAGTACACGATTTCCTTATTATATGTCATTTACACTATCCACCCCAAAGGTAAAATGAAGCATAATATACAGAACAAATTGGTGACCACACAGAGAACACTTGACGGATAATGCTTGGAATTTCACTGAAAGACCCGATACCCAACCAAACTATCAGAGAAAGAAGAAGAAACAAGAAGAATGTATATCACGAAATATGACCACACATACTATTACACGCATATTTGTGAATCCCGTAAATCGAGGACTTCTATTTGTTCTCCCAATAGGCCTAGGCCTATACGATTTTTGATATTTTTTTTTTATTTTTTTTTTTTTAGCGTCGTCCCAATTGATTTTGTGCTCTGTCAAACACCCGGATCCCTCTTGTTAAAGTTCTCGGTAGACACGCTCACATACAAAAACAGTAATTACGAAAATAATGTTAATGTGAAAACAATCTGAAGTGTATTTTTGTAGGATGTTATATAAGCTGGGATCCATGGAAGATCAGTGATTTTTTTTTTCATTCTTTTTCTTACTGAATGAATTACCAGGGATAGAGTAACGCGCAAGAAACAAGTAAATAATGTTGTCTTTAAACAAATTGTGTCATCATATTGGATTTTTGTGATCGACTGTCAAATGTTCAAGTTCGGACCAGTGCGGTCTATTGACTCATTAGACGGAATGTGGGTCGGTCGGGGACACCACTGTGCGGGTGGTGATATAATTAAACCCATATGAGTTGATCATGCAGCAGCCGTATGAATAAGTGTGTAGGACATTGGATCGGATCCAGGGTTCTATTTATGTTGGTAAAAAATGGCAGGTTCTCCCTTAAGCCACGTGTATTATGATGAATGTCATTAATCTTCTATTTGTGATTATGCAGGAAGCAGGATTATCATGAAATTCACTGGGGAATGGATGATCAAGGCTTTGAATGGATTTAAATTTGGTTTATGTTTCGCGGTACACGATTCTTGCAAACACCGTATATTTTAGTGTGATCAGTTAAATTGGTTCGCTACTGGAGCCATAAATGGATATGGTTCTTACAAGAACCTTATTTATGAGGTTTTTACAAGAACCGTTTTTGTATGTGGTTTTTACAAGAACCGGTTTTGGGTGTGGTTTTTACAAGAACCGTTGTTGACTGGGCTGTTACAAGCACCGTGTTTGGATGTGGTTTTTATAATTACAAGAACCGTTATTGAATGTAGCTCATTCAAGGGCCGTTATTGAATGTGGTTTTTACAAGAATCCTTATTAAATGCGTTTTTTACAAGAAATGTTATTGAATGTGGATTTTACAAGAACCGTCATTAAATATGGCTGTTAAAAGAACCATTATTGAATGTGGTTTTTACAAAAACCGTAACTGGATGTGTGGTTCTTACCAGAACTGCGATAGGATGTGGCTCTTACATGAACCTTTGTTGAATGTGGTTTTTACAAGAATCCTTATTGAATGTGGTTTTTAAAAGCACCGTGTAAAAACCGTACTTGTCCGGGGATAAAAGCTTATACAAATTTCACCTTAAACTAATATGCGCTGCGTACGTCTTCTCATTGTTCTGATTCGCCTTTGCCGATTGCTGATTGTTTAACTAACTTTAGTTTCCACAAAACTCTTTTAACAAACCTTAAAGCTGACTGAATGGATTGTGTGCTTCGTGTGTAAATCATAACTGATGATGCAGTATGTTTGTTTCAACATGTAAATAATGCTGCAGGCAAGTTTGTCATGTCGCATATTGCGTGCACACGTTAAAGGGCCGGCGCTTTTTCATTTCGTGCTTTGAATTGATTACATTTATAGTCAAATAAAAAACAAAATTAAATAAACACATTTTTAATCAGATACACACCTAAATTAGTAAAATATTTAATTAATAACCAACCTTAAAAAGAAACACACCTTGCTAAACGAAAAAATGTAATGAATATAAAAACAAATGTATGTACTTATGAATTGTAGTTTTATGTGGCACGTATCTTGTTGGAAATTATTTTTATTAAAATCTATATATTCAATTCAATTCAATTCAATTCACATTTATTTCCACTAACATATTTCCACAAATTACAGAACTACATTGTAATGCATGTATGTAAAAGAAAGAAAAAGAATAAACTAGAATGCGCGTGGAGGCAAGGCCCAAAATAAGCCAGGTAGCTTGTAGCGGCTTGCCTTTACATAACAGTATTAACGTAACATATTATTTTACTTCATCGTTTGTTTCTGTTTTCGTCAGAAGTAAACAAACTACAATAAAGTCAACTTCAAACGGAGGTGTGCTGTACCATGTAAACCCCTTACAATTTGGTTTATAGATGGATCAAATTATTCAAAACAGCATACCTGTCACAGCGCTTTGAATCATGTGGCATATTAAATGATAAATGACTTAAATTATTGTAATGAGAAAAATATCTTGTTCTTGTTGTGTAGTTATTAGTATTTTTAATTGTTTTTTATTTTATTTTATTTTTTTTTCTTATATTTTATTGTTATTATTAATTATTTTCAATTACTCGCGGCAAAAGTTTCAATTAAAATGAAGCAATTTGCTGTTATTTTATTCGCATAATTTTAGTACCAATATCCCGAAAGGGTAAGTGTTGGTTGAACTTGAGTTTAAAATGCCAAGACAATCTTTGCTGTGGGTACTTGTTGGTGGCTACCCGTCAAGATTTTAATCAGTCTACGCAACTCCAGCGGCTATTACACAGCTACCGTTCCACACCGGTGAACGTCAAGAGAACCGATTCATAAGTCACTGCTCAGTGCTCAGCGCCTGATAAACCTTACCTGAGCAAAGGCTAATTTTGATACTGTCTGAACAATTAATCAAGTACGAGTTTTGTGTTTGCATTGTTGTACACAGTCTGCTTCCTGTACTGCCATGTCACAAAAGGGATGTTCTAACGTCCACGAAGCACGTTACCGTCGGTTCAAACATTAATTAATTGTGCACATTTATTTCGAAGCGCTGATCGTTGCTTGATAAAACTCAAACACCAGACAGCGATTTCCACATCAACAATGAAACCAAAACATATATGTTTACCAAATGCGTATTCTCGGCGTTGCTTCCAAACCAATACTGGTTTCAACCTTATACGTTATCAATTAATACACGAATTAGATCGACACTGACGATAATTTTTTCAACATTTTTGTTTTCCTCGTTAAAATATGCGGGGAAAAAATCAAACATTCCCTTAAAAGAAATATACGCATTGCTGAAAGGTGATAATTTGCAATTTTATTACGTGTAGGATGAGAAAAGAAATCAGTTGTCAGTTGCAGTTTTTGAATTGTTCTTTAATTATTCAATTGGTTTCATCTCAATAGCGTTCAGAAACTTTGGGAGTTCAGTGTGCACAATAATCATGACAAACTTTTATAAGTAGACCCAAAATTTGCCCAGATCTGGGTCCGGTGGGGCCTGACCAATTTCTGGACTATGTGTCAAGATGACCAAGAAATGACGCAGAATCCGAATTAAAATCTCATTTTTTAAAACAACTTTTAGAGTGTAACGTAAATAGAACGAATGAGTGACCATTAATAAGTAAGGTTTTCATGGGCTACTTCTTGAAGATTACCTTAGCATACAGGTCGAAACGTCATCGTGACTCAAGGAAGTTTTTCCCTTGGTGTAACTGCAAACCTAAAACTTATAATCCCTGTCATTACTTTAGCTTCAGGTCTGTGACTTTACTTGACCTTTGGCGAAACAAACATGTTTTATAGTCTCGAAATGTCAGCAATTAGTGACAAAATTATTTGACATCTTTTAAAAAGGGATCTACACACAGATGGCAGTCCCTGATGCAGTTATTAAGTTTTGTCATTCCGTATAGCAGTGACTGGGACAAAATTAAACAAATTTAGTCCTTGTGCGTGAAAAGAAATACCAAAGGTAAATCATTATTCAAAACACACTGTAATTATAATAATTAAACCTCAGACAAATAAACCTTTATCCTCTAGATCAACAGTACACGAGAAGACGGAAATTAAAAAATGGTGAGCCTTACCTGCCGACTGGAATGTAAATTTATTCTTACAATCTTCTAAAACCTTTCAGATTTATTTGATTGATTCTAAATCGAATAAACTGGAGGGAAAAAACGCATGTGGAAATCTTGCTGATACAGCACGTTTAAAACATCATTTGTCTTTTGTATTTTGACTTGAACATTGGTTTGTTTGACGGCGGGTGGAATTGGCCGCCATAATGACATTTCCGGATGTCCTTTTTATGTACAGAGCATACAAAAAATATATATATACTTGGAGTCGAGAAGCAAAGCTGGTTTTGTTACAAATATTAGCTCTTTGTATTGAATTTAATAACATAAATCATTTTAAAAACTATTCATTATTTGGCGAAGGAGCCAAACGTTAAAAAAAAAATTCTTACAAGGAAAAATTACAACATAATGTATTTCTACTAGAGAAAACAAACACAAAGCAAAAACCAGTATGACTGACAACCCTTCATATTTAAGGGTTCAGCTGACCCAGGTTGGATACGAACCAAAGTCCACATGAAAACTGGGGAAGATGCGGGAACGACTTTGCCAACGTGCTTTAATATGTTCGGTATAAATCTGAGATGAAAGCTAAACAGGAAACCCACGTTATCGGGTAGTTCTGTAATTCGCCATCTTTGAGAACATGTCCGTGGTGGTGCCCTTATACACACGCCAACTTACTGGGTACATTTAACAATGGAACAATTCTACCCCCACAAGGTTTTCTCTGTTACAGTGATACACAGAGAATTTCTTCAGAAAAGGGAATAACAGAACAACAATAGCAGGACCCCACGTACCGGATCCGTAATTGTGTTCGAACCAGAGGGGCACTGGTGTGACAGCCGAGGAAAGACTAAAGTTAACCTGGATCCGTACTTTCAGTGGATTTAGTTATGGACAGGGGTTGCCTCTTCAACAAGAGAGAGAGAGAGAGAGAGACGATTCTTGAGAAGTGAATGGCAGGTCCTGAGTCCAACTTCCACGGGCTCGCCAATTAGACAGAATTTAGAACCGATGATGTGATAACTTACCCCCTCCTCAGGGTGCTAATAGGAGTCACTGATGCTTGCATTGTACTTTTTTCTATAAGTCAATTTGAACTGCACTTGCTCTTAATAAATAGAAAAAGTGCTATAATATAAAATAAATAAAATCCACCACACGCAATGCTTGCCTCGAAACACCTTGTGGTCCGCAATGCGTATTGCATTAACTTCGATCGTCCTTATATGAGAAATTTGATAATTTGGTCAACCCATTGACTTAAAAGTGCATTAGTGAGGTTAATAGTCGAAAAGATCATCAGTAAAGCTAAAGGGCACATAATTGATAATGGGTTTGATTGACAGTTGCATTACTACCGGGGAAGGAATTTTGACTTAATTAGTATAAATTGTTACAAATCCAAGTATAACAAACACAAAAACACAACAGGCAAATTTTACCTCAGTACCTACGTTGCTTTACAATGAAAAACAAACTACATTGGAGAGAGCCGACCCAAGGCTCGAAGTTTACACTGAACCACTGGCCCAAGGACAGTGATTTTACTAGCGGGCCAGTAAATCTATGACCGGACAAGTCCAGCGGTCTTGTGTTTTTCAATTCAATAACAATACCTTACTGGGTAATGCATCTTGAACAGAAACAAATTATGTTCAAATGTTGACTTAAGTCTAATACTTTTTCAATTATGTTGAGTAAAGATACTTAATACCCACAAAGACAAATGCGATAAATCTTCTCTATCAAGCATGTTCAAATAAATACAGACAAATGCGTGTTACACTGTGGTGGGAAGTTTATTTCTCATTTTGATTCTAAACAACGGGATGTTTTCACAAATTGGCTTTTATTTCAAAAGAGACCTGGGAGATGGAAAGTACCGCAAAAACCAATCAGGACTAACTGCATTACGAGCGATTGAAAAATTTTAAAGAGGGGACTTTGCCTTTCAATTGAGCGCTTCTGGCTATGAAAAGCGTTTATTTTGTAAATTAATATGGTGGGAAAGATACTTAGAAAGTAGAATATAATAATTCATATATGTGAATCCCTTAAAATTGTTTAGTTTTGGTGTAAGTTCATGACAGAAAACAGTCCGCTTTCTTGTACAACCAACTTTTTGACAACATAGACCTATGTTCGGCTGGTTGTTTTTCAAGAAGCTAATTTATGTTTATTAATCACTGCACACTAATTACAAAACACTGTTTTGTGCACGAACCACTCTTGAAAAAGATAAGGAGCAAGTCCAAACAGCGAAATGATGAGGTGTTTGAAGGCAACGTGCTCCTTAGAGCATACTTCTAACCCCTTCTAACCACCCCCGCCCTCCAAACACGAATCTCGATGAGGATTTTGTTGAATTGGCCTACGGTACCTCGTATCTAGTTAAAAATACTGTTCAACATCGAGTAAGGACGAGACAGCCTGTTTCCCCACGCAATACCGGTACGGCAGGTAGCGAGCGCACTTCCCACGCAAGCTATTAACTTGTTCTTTGCAGGTAAATCCAAACGGGTTGACGGGTTTAACGCGCTGTCATTGCTGAGGATATTTTGCACTGACTGCGGTGCGTGCGGGTTGCGACTGTTTTGTGTGTTTTACTGTTCTTCAATAAATATATCAGTTTTATACGCACTTGGATGCTTAAGCAGAAATGAATGTTAAAGGTATGGTACAGGATTGGTAGAGCTGACAAAATAGTCGCAGACAGTATTCATGTTTGTTTGATCAACCATATAAATGAAATAACAAACCGGTATACAAAAAAATAATAATAATAAAAAAGTGGCCTTAATTGATCAGTTGTGTGAGTCAGCACAGTTTCAGAATGTAAACACATTGTCCTTCATGTTTGTAACAACCGAAATCATCTGTTGTTTTTTTTTAGGTTTTCAGATAAGCTTCTACGAATATCACTTCACTTCAGAGAGAAATATTTCACAGAAAAATGGTTCTGGTTTGAACTTCATAGTCAGTAAGCTTTCAGACTAAAATTATCGTTAAAAACATCCTGTATAATACCATTAACAACAACTTTGGAACAAAGGGTAAACAATTCAAATGTTTATTTTGTGACGTTTGTGTTTTAATGATTGCGTTTGGTTTATTGGATACAGTCAGTCAGCCGACACTGATGTTGAAAGGCGGTAAAATAAAGAAACCATCGACCGTGAGTTCATGCCATAATGAGTTCTGCTAGGCACGAGAAACAAACCCAAGCGACCAAGCTCGACAGTAAACTGCACCTGGTAAAACAACTCCATCTTATAATTGATTAACTAAGAGTAGAATGTGTCATAATTACAGCCTTGGGGCATTTGCCGGCATCCCATAAAAGAGGGTCTGACTGTTTGAAGGGATACCATTAGTCTGGTATCTTCCCTTACAAACAAATCTAATTGTCAAGTTAATAATTTTAATCCCGTTATGAATTAAAAGAGCAGGGTGTGAGATAGCTATGTGATAACTTTAGTGAAACACTCAGCGGGCCTTAAACTTTTAGACCCGTGACCCAATGGAAATTTCACGCACTCGACCTCGACCGACACCCGCCGATTGTTCATTAGTAATTGCAATGCGCCGGGAAAAAACTGAAGTACACAAACCATATAGGCCTATTTGATGATAGATCGATTGTGTGACAATTTTACTATCTTATTTTATTTCTATTTTGGAATCCAAATCCAATTTGTTATTTACTTCTTCTTCTTCTTTGACAAGAGCGGGACTTGAACCCGCAACCCCTGATTAAAATGTTGGTGCTCTACCAACTGAGCTATCTATAGCCCTATGCTGGCGACCCAGCAGGTTCTCTTGTGATTCATTTCCAGTACTAGGTATGTTGGTGTGTTTTTTATGTGAGTTGTTTCAATGACAAATTAATTATTTTATCTGCAAACGAACAGACCATCGACCAGACACATCGATACAAAAGAACGGAAAAAAGAGCCAAAAGTCAACAAAAAATCGGCTGTATTATTTTTTAAAAGATATGGCGCAAGGTGCCTCTCTAAAATTTTTGGTGAAATATTTTGAACTTGACACCATTTGAAGAAGGATAAGTTTAGACAACAGCGTGGTGTGTTGATGGCTGGTGAGTAGTTCATTATTTAGAGTGTGTGTGTTGACTATTTTGTTCCCATTTCTTTTAACAGAACAGATTCGGCGTCAAATAAACATTAATGTTTACTTTTTCAAGATATTTTGGGTAGTTTTACTTGGCCAACCATGAATTGTCTGCTGTTATGCATCACTGGAATTTTAGTCGTAGTATTTTTCATCCTGGGATATGCTTGCCCCATTGAATGTTTTGCCGTCCGGTAAGTCGAAACCTGGGTCTGGTTGCTGTCAGCGTTTTATCCCAACATGTGGTTGCAACATTTCTTATGAGCTTGCATGGTCATGAACTTGATACAAAACCTTAACAGTTTACTCACAGTTCTGAAATTCTCAACACCTTCTCAGTCGCAACCCAATCACGACAGTCTGTCACTGAAGATTCAATGGCGGAGTCAGACAGCAAACAACCCGTTCAGCTAATACTCGCAACAGTTGTGTCATGCATGAGTGAACACAACTCTTTTATTAGCAACGCAACTAATGCAAATTTTGGAGACACCACCTGTCACTTTGCATGACAAAGAACCGAACAAGGCCTAACAATTCCAACTTAAGTATTATTTTTTTCGAAGTTTCAGAACATTTAAAAACCTAAACATTAACATACCAAAGGAGTTGATTACGTTCTTTACGAGGCGTCTGGATATCTAGTCATCATCAGCAATAGAATATATCTGTACAGTAGTACCGAGCGTGCAGACAGACACCAAGAAAAACAACAATCCCACATGGAGACCGTCAGTTTGGCCCAGTTCAGACTGTCCATTCCCATGGGCTCCCAGCGTCGAATGATCACACCACAAATGGCGCATCAGCGGACAGAGTCAAGGGTGTTTTGGCTAGAAGTAACGGCGACAAACTCCAAGTCAGCCTCGCACTCTTGGTCATCCTCTACGTATCAAGTACCCTTCACAATCCAATAAAAAATTCCGTAAATGATACAAGATTAGCATGTGAGTTTTTCTGTTTTTGGATAACCATTTTCCCATAAATGTCCCTCAGGGCACAAAACACTATTATTACTTTCGTTGGTCTGTTTCCATACATCCTGACTTTTTAAGAATAATGGTGTCCAATAGCATAGTTTCAAGAGAAAATTTCTTTTTATCAAAAAAACTACACATATTTTGCAAAATTTCACTTCTTTTACAGGCAGGGTGTACTTTTTACAATAACTTCCACAAGACATTGACCATAAACACTTACGGAGAGCTGTTGATGTTATAAAACATCGCTAGAAACGATCCTCGTTGAATTAATGTATTTTGAGAGAAAGAGGTAATTTTTCATCCAAAAATGTGTATTTGAAAAAGGCTTCAGCCCTTCTAAGGCATCTGAAAAATGACACAATAAGGTTGCTTTTTTTTCTTTCGTTATTTTCTTGCAACTTCGATGACCAACTGAGCCAATATTTTCACAGGTTTGTTACTCTATGCATATGTTGGGATACACCAAGTGAGGACACTGATATCTGACAATTACCAAAAGTATACTGCCTTTATGTTCCATTTGAAATTGTTGTGCCGAGTCCGTCCTTAATTAAAAATGAATAACTTGGTCTTCAGAGGAAATTACTGTTACACTGGTGACACTTGATGACATGTTGCTGCAACAATAGGCCACGTATTGCAGGATACTGACCGGATATTAATGTGCATTGTTGCTTACTAAAATTACAGAGTAAAATGTCCTCTTTGTCCATCATCCATAATACTATACGGTTCCTCTTGAACGACAGTATAATCAAATAAGCTCCATGATGTGCTCAGCACTATCGTGGGGTCGAGTCTCTATTAGGTCACAAAGGCCTAAATAATATATTTAGAAAAAGCCACAATCTCCCCAAAAATGTTTAAAAACATGCATGACGAATCTGGCGGGTATTAAATCCTTAATAAAAAAAGTTATGAGACAAAAACAAGTATTGGTTAGAGTACAAGTAAAACATTTTGAATCAACAAAAAATATGTATTCATATTTTATTATTATTATAAAAAAAAATTAAATACAAGTCTGAATCCTGTTCGAACATTTTGGGGACCACTTTGGTTCCACGTACATTGCTTTAACACATGTAGGAAACAAACTCGCGCACTTAAACGGGTCCAAATGTTCGAATACGCAAAAGACTTGCACAGTCTACACCCAGGTTACATTTTGTACAGCGTCTTGGGTCAAAATTGACCCGGAACTGGATCCTGTGGAACCTGATCGAATCTTGGGTCAGTATGACCCGGAATCTGTGTAAAAATAACTCACAAATTACCAAACTGACGCAGAATATGAGTTTAAATCCCATTTTAGCCACTTTACGGGTCAGGTTTATTTAGTTAATTTGTAGCCGATCCAATACAGATATAACAGAAACATCTGAAGACAAGGTTACCCAACATTCATGTGCAACTTACTCCCCACTCACTCCCTTTCCTCCAGCAAAAGTATTTCAATTAATATGTTGACACTCTAAACTGTTTTCTCCAAGATTTTTGTTCGATTTGTTACCAATACATTCTAAAAACTCCCAGATCAAGCTTGACCCAGATTCCTGGCTCCAGTGGGCTTCAAACATTTCCGGGTCAAGCTGACCCCTTTCAAGGCCAGGTTGACCCGGAAAATAGTTTTTAAAACTTGTAACTGGGATTTTGCATCAGATTGACCCACTTCTGAGTCAAGTTGACACATTTTGACAACGAAACTGATCCAGATAACTCTACGGGACCGGTCAGTGGCGTAACTGCAGGAAGAGCACAGGGGGCATCTGCCCCGGGTCATACTGACCAAGAAACTGGTTAAAATAATGGAAGTTAGCTCGGATTCTGCCCAAGTTCTAACAAGTTGCTGAGTCAATTTTACTATTGAAATTCCGGTTCACACTTAGTAAGACCATCTGGGTCTCGAAACCGGGTCAGTTTTTACCTGAGTCTCTGTTTTCCAATCAACCTTACTATTAAATTAAATTTCCTGCATTGATAAACAGTTTGCCGACAGGTGAAACTTACGCTTAGGTCTACAAGATGAAGTCGAAATTGCCATGACTTATTTTGTGTAGTTCCTTATTTGAAAATATTGAAACACAACTGAGATCCAGACATTAATTCAGTTAGCTTCACAATGGCCTTAAATTTGAAAAGGGCATCACTCAAAAAAGATCGATAAAATTTGCTAGGGCATGTGCGCGTTCACAATAGATTTGCATCGTTCACCGGCAGAGAAGCAGCTAGTTTGCTGCCCTTTTGCTTTGCTTAACATACAACATGAGCTTCAGAATCGCAACGTAAGAAGTACGCTCCACTCTCAAAATCTCAAAATGGCCCTCAAAATGGCCCTGTTGCTCTCTTAAGGGATTTTTAAAGACCTCGGAGCGCGTAGGAACAATACATATTTTAATCAGTCACAAACATCATTCATAAAACTCCAGTAAAACTGTAACATAAGCCTATCTTGTGAAAAAAAATACTCCCAGGTACAACAAAGAAAGAAAAATAAAAGAAGGGGGAAGCATCAATGTTATCCTGTTACTTGCACGCCAAATGAAAAGTACTTGTAAACTGCAGACTAAAGTAGATGAAATTAATACCAGTGAGACACACCTATACGACGGAAGTGACTACGGTTTGCTTTAGTATTTGTCGATGAAAGAATGACTGAATTTAAGTTGCTGTGGGTGAGGTAGGACTTTGGGGGCAGCATTGGACAGCGATCGTTTGAGGATGAGCTAAGGTGATATGATCCGAGGATGGGAACATAGCGAATAAAAGAGTTTTTGAGTTGGGACCCCTGAAAGGTGACTATGCCGAGATCGGATTGCAGCCGAACGGCGTTTCTGTTCTTTGGTGACTCCCCCCTTTGTCATAAGATTACAATTGTCTGTTATTAAATTAAACCTTCTATGTAGAAATCGTGCCCCTCAGTAAAGCTTGGCTCTTGCATAAGGCTTCAGGGCAAATTACTTCAGTACTTCAGGTGTTCACCGACTCCCCCTGTATCATGCGGACATACAATACTAAGGAGTCATCAACGATAATAACACGAGGTTGTCATATTTTGAGAACTGTTAAATTTGAGAAATGTTATCGATCATCGTTCTTGGTTTGGGTTGTTTGTTCGACACAGTTGTTGGCCAGTCTTCAGGTTGACTAACTTGGCATTTGGGCAAAACCTTGGTGTAGTACCCAGGATGGTTTCTGATCCAATTGTTAAAAACAATCCGGGAAAAGTGTTGCACCACTCTACGTAAATGTCTCCCCAAGGTTCCATTTTAGGTCGGTACTCTACTGATGTTGTGTGGGTCTTCTTGCTGCTCATGAATCGAAAACACGTGACTTTCTTATATTGACAAGAAACAAAATAAGGAAGTAGTGGTGGCACTAACGACTAATATATTTTGTTTAACTGCTTGAGCTTTCGTATAGCAACAACTGCTTTATCTGATGAAGTAGTAGTTGTTGCTCTGATAGCTCATGCATTATTTGTATGTAATTAGTTAGTCTTAAAGTGCTACCACTACCCCCATTAAGAACACAATGTATACAGATGAGTTAGTGGGAACCACCAAAGTGTACTAATAACAACGCAGATCTTATAGCGCTTTATCACACACGCCAGCTGGCTTAACACGCTCAAAGTTGTTTGGACAGGTAGTCAGAACTTTACATGCATTTGAATAATGATACGCATTTTATCTTTGTTTGTTGTACTTTTTTATTTGTCATCATCTGTATCAATCAATATGATTGTATATACACGGCATCATTTAACTATTGTTAAAAATAACTTAACAAAAACACAATGCATAACTTGTTTAAAAATAACCTGGTAAAATGTTTACATGTGTATCAGAAGCAGTAAGGCCATCTAACGGAACTGCAGACCGGTCACCGATGTCTGAAAATAAAACAAATTAGTAACTGTGTACTCAATGCTTTTCGAGGCATGCATGGTTCCAAAACCTTTAAAAACAGACTGTTTTCTGCAAAAATCTTCAGCATATCATTTTATATATATATATATTTTTTTTTATTCACGCGCGCACGTTTTCTGATCTGTGACCCCACAGTTAAAACAACAAATTCTTTGTTTCGAACCATCCCCATCAGAGGCGGATCCAAGATTTTCAGAAGGGGCGGGCAAACTTTTAGAGCTATATTCCGATTTGAAAATTTTCAGTATTCTTACAAATGTTTTTTAGAATATTTGGTCACGGCGTGGGGTCCTGGGCCCGCTTTAGGGCCCCTTGAAGAAAAATAAACATTTTAATTATGCTCTCTGGCGCAATCTAGGCATTTCAGAAGCGTTTTACAAATTATTTTGTATTCATTTTAAAGCTAGAAATTTGATTGATTTGCCTTTTAGTGCAATTAATTTCCTATCGGCGGAAATGTGGAAGTGTGGCGCCCGCTGCGCCCACCCAGTATCCGCCACTACCCACTGCCAACCCCGAGTTCAACTACGACCCTTTTCGAAACCATGCACTGCTTGGGCTCAGGCTTTGGCTTGGAATCCGTATGCCTGACTGAGGACCTTTAAGGAAAGCGCACAGCTTCTAAATAACTGACGAAGCCGAAGCCGAAGCCGTGATTTCGAAAAGGGCAGAGGAAACTAGAGCAAACTGCACAAGTAAACACGATGTTGGGTCAAGAGAGGGCACCATTTACACAATTGCAGCAGTATTTTTACGCAGCTGACAATGGAGCAAGCGTAACATGACTGGATCAGGGTAGTGGAAAAGAACGTTAATTTTTTTATCCTTTTTCGGGAAACAAAAACCAATTAAATGTTTAGTCTTTCGTGTTGAACATCAAGCTCCCTCAACGAACCATTTAAAAACCAGTGCAAAATAAAAAATGCCGGGAAGTTCCTTATTAGCAGATTCGATTATGGGTCAGCCCCCCCCAAAAAAAATAGTTGAATGACAAATCAACTACTGCTAATTACAATTATTTTATGCTTTTTTCCATACTAAAAATAACTTTAATGCTAAAATAAAGTAACATGTTTTCTCTAAGTAAGCAAACCATTTTAGAAATGGGAGGTAATTTTGAAATAGCAACACATGTACTTCAAACCATTTATCTAACTCACGAAGCTATAATGGGAAATTAAAATATTTTTTCAACAATAAGCTCTCAATATATTCACAATTTTATAATAATCACGTGGAAACATAAATAATTTGGTAGTTCCCACTATGAGGTAAAATGATAAAAGGCTGAAATAAAACTCATATTTTTACTGGGACGAAATGGTTCGAGTGAAATATATTCCAGATGGATTTCAGTGTTGTGTTTAAATGGTAATCAAATAGTTCGTATAATTATTGCATGATTACTGTTTTCTCTATGTGATTTTAAACGTATACAGGGATCGATTTCAAAAAGCACAAACATTCATCTTAAGATGAGTAGTATTGCCACCGTGATTTGTGCTGTGACATACCACTTTGCATTTTGTGAAATCGAACCCCGTGCCTCTGTCATACCTTCTACTTTCTCGATGTTATGTTTGTTTCACAAGCCATAAGAAGACACAAGGGGGCGGTATTTAAAAACACTGCTCGCTCATTTATGTATAAATTTACCGGAAACCATTGGCGTTTTAGCGAACGAAGGTTTTTTGGGGTAATATGAGCATTGCCTGTTTACATATCCCTTTTTGTTCAGGGATCAACACCAACGAGAACAAACTCACGAATGAAGACCAAGCAATGGCCGTTCACGTTAGCGTGCCGATGATCCCCTTGGGATGCGTTGTGACTCTGGGACTGGTGTGACCGGAATCACGGCCAGAGTTGACTGGCTTCCGTAGGGCGATGCACAGAGCACTTGAGAAGATCGTCCGTTCGGCAACAGCAGTGTTGATGTAGTTGTAGGAACGTGTTGTTTGAGTACCACCTTGTCTGGGTTGTTTGTTATCCATTGGGTCAAAAAGGTCTTCGCACTCAGTTCGCCTTGCTAAACAAAATATAAACCACACAAGGTAGGAATAATCAATTGCGGAAGTAGCGCCATAAATTACACAAAAAAATAATGCAGGAAGGTTCCTCTAGTTACTGGGTTACTGGCTCCCTAGGAAGCAAACAAGTTTGATTTGCTGTCGAGAGAGGTGTTGAAAACCTCACTCCAATCTAGCACAGGCTGTCAGCAAGACATTCTGGAAGCCTGCTACAACGAACAGACGGCTCCACGTTATCAGAGGATTTGGGTCTGGGTAGATCTGTGCAAGAAGTAGGTCTATGAAGGCCTACTCCTGAAAAAAAATAAATAAATAAATCTAAAAAACTACACAACTCAGGGACCTGATCCCCTCTTAGATATCTGGAATGGCTCAGTCGAGGATATCAAGGACTTTGACTCCTACAGGCCATTGCACTTTGGAGAAAACAGTGAAGGGCGTTGGACTATGGAAAAAAAACAGTGAAATATTTTTTTTTTTAATCTGCTAACCAGACCAGCAATCAAACGATGGTGCTTGTTATATCTATGATATATAAATGGAGGGAGGGATTATCATAATCAACAACACTTCACTGCCAACAAAACACATTTCACATGTTGTGAACTGTATTTTGGATGTACCATCATCAATCAGTCTGTCCCTTTTGGGCGGTTCATAATAAAGTGCGCCATCAAGAGTTTGCTTCAGACAAGACCATTTCTACAGTGTATTTCGGGGGATATGGGTAGACCCAACATCTGATGTCATAATTCGAGGAGCGTGTGAATAATTAATAGTATGGGAGGCTGTAGCCAATCATTTTGGAAATTGTCTTGGTGAACCCATGCTATTCTTTTGAAAACAAAAAAATGAAATCAAACGTGCACGTAGAAAATGAGCAGGGTGGCGAGACGCAGAGCTAATTTCCCAGTTTCCAGGTCCCGTGGGGCCTAACCCAATTCTGTGTCAATATGGGCCGGAATCTTTGTAAAAGTTACCCAAATTGGGGTCAAAAAAATACAGAGTACGAGTTTCGAAATCCCATCTTGTAACCTCTTTCCGGGTCAGCCTGATTAAAATTGGATTAGGAGCCCCTTTGACCCGGAATCAGAGTCAATTCTACGGCTGCCCCAGAAGATTTGAGAGTGTAATACCTTTACTAAAAACTGTCGATCTTCTTCTTCCAGCCTAAAGTCTGTAGCACCTACGTATAAGGTGTCTATTCCAATGGTTCGCTTCAAATCATTCTCCTGAAACACACAACACAGACAAATAATGGCAAGTTCGTTTATGAAGCAACTTTTGAAAGATCGATGAGCGATGCATTGGATATAGGTATGTAATAAATGGTTATGCTGTAATACGGTAGTTATTTGCACAAATTTCAGGGTAATATACATAATTGCTCAGGATAAAAAGCAGTGTTTAACTGTAGTATACAAGCTACTGATTATGTTCACTTTTACTAGAACCATTTTTCTGTGAGATATTTGAAATCTGCAAATGAAGTCATATTTCAGAAAACTGAATCTGAAAGCCTAAAAGAAAAAGCACACACACAATTGAAGATTACTTGCTTTCATGGTCTCCCCCACATACGCCGCCGATGCCGAGGACAAAATTTAATAATGAAAAAAGACTTGCTCTTAAAGTGCCGTTCTACTTTTTGAAATCCTGAGATAATTTACTGCAGATTGATGACATCATGGAGGTAGACTTAGATGACGACACCACCAGATACTTTATCACGGAATGACGACATCTTAGAAGTAGAATGTCCTCCTCCATATTTCATCTCAGGATGACACCATCCTGAAAGTAGGATTTTGTCTTCCCAAGAAAAAGTATCCTGGATTCTTGATACTTTCGAGATTTAGTTTATCCCATGATGAATTATCTCGACAATTTAACACTTTACGTTCGGGTGTCGTCATCCCCAGATAATTTATCTCAGGATGTCGACATTTATGGTGTCGGCATCCTGAGGTCGGGAGGTCGTCATTTTACGTTTATGGTCTCATCATCATGTAGTAAATTATTTCAGGACCTCAACAAGTCGGATCGCACTTTCAGAGCTCCGTTTTTGCGTATGAGCAAAATTATTAACGAAATGATGAGAGATGCTTCTTTGAACTCAGAGAGGGCGCTGTTAGAACTCGTGACGTCGTACGCAATGGGTCATATGAAAAGAATAATTTTCAGTATACATGTAATACTGAGGCTCCATACTGAAAAGAGGTGGAAATCTACATCCAATCAGTCGGGTATCCTGACTCACCGTTGTAAAGACTCTCTTCACGTTGACAAGCAGTGTGTTTGATAAGGTATCAAGAAATCCCCGCAAGCTGGAGACTTCCTGCCTCTGATACCCTAAGAAGAACGTCTGGAGACTAACCCCCTTCTGCTCGGCCAAACCCATAAGTTCCTGGAAGGAAATCTGAAATACGACATACAAAAACAAGTCAGACCTCAAAATCATCTAGTGCCTTTTATACAGAGTTAGCCAGAACCCCAAAAGAATGGTTTAAACATACTTTACTCTTATTTACACTTTTGTTGTCAACAAAGAAAACAATTATTTCAAGACTGTTGCATGTGCCAAATGAGAAGAAACATGAACCATTTTTAACTGTCTTTTAAAAAGATATTGGTCTATTTAAAAAAAAAACATCAAATCCACAAACAATGTCATATGGCACAACTTAAAATCAATCATAGGTTGGCCATTAAGCAGTTGTACCTACCATGCCGTCTCCATTGATGTCCAAGTAATCAAAAACTTCATCAAGGGTATAGTCTTTACCAAAGAGAATCTTGGCTTCTCTTTCAGTGAATTCATCCCCATCCTGTAGAAGTGCAAATAAAAAAAGTTCACACTAATAGGAGAGCAGGATGATTTCAGATATGTAGCAGTTGGTCCAAATTCTATAAGCTATTACGTAAAAAATTCACTAACAACGCCTTTGCTTAATAAAAGAAGAATAGATGTTCCAAAAGATTGTCAAAACTTCCCTCCACTTTTCCAGTGTTTTTTCCAACGCAACTACAGGACGGAGCGTTCACGCTTATTCCTAATACTCTTTACTGGGTGCTGTCTACAAAAACTCACATCAGTGCTGCTCGTTTCCTTTAGTGATTACAGTCGCAACTATGTTTATTATTCCCATAGGTAAAATTGTTCGTACACATAGTGTGATTTTACAGATGGTACTAAAATGTTTATACATTCAAGATATTGGTATAGCTATAGGCTATACTAATATCTTATACTAATACCTAATAGTAAGGTTTGCGTTGTAAACACCATGCACATGCCAATAAACCTCTCTATGTGTGTTGTGGTGGGTCTGAAAAGAATTACCTCGATCTCAAGGTGTTGAGAAAGGTATTTGGCTGAACACTCTTAAAACTCTCGGTCATAATTCACTCAGATTCTGGGTCCGGACTTATGTGTTTCTGGGTCAGATTATCCCAGAAACTAGTAAAATTTAGACTTTGACTCGGATTTTGCGTCAGTTTGACATTTTTGATCAGTTTGACACAGATTGCAGGTCACACTAACCCAGAAATAGGTCAGGCCCCCTGTGACTCGGAATCCAAGTGTACATTACCTTCTTGAAGACTGCCTCTAGCTCCTTCCTGCTGATCGCACCCGTGTCTTTATCCATCTGATTCCGAGATAAGACAGCAATAAACTTGGCAAGTGCATCAGTTACAATCTTATGCTCCGTAGCAGCTTCTTTTTGCTTGGATTTGGTGTTTTTCCGTTCTCTGAAAAGAGCATTATGGTAATTAACATTGCCAATGTTGTTATTATTGTACAATGTCACTGAAACCCGGAACAGCGCCAACAATATTTGGCCCTGCAATGAAAGCGCCGAGAGTCGGCGGGCCGCGGTCAGACGGCCCCGGCTCGTGACAATGCGGCGCATGAAGTATCATGCATAACAATGGAACAAAGTAAATTGTTGTCATACTTTCTAAAGATTGTGGCCGGCTGCAGCGCACTGCTCACCAGAAATGAATTATAAAAATATGCTTTCATAGTTAATACTTGCTCTACGATGGAGCACTCGATCAATATAATTTTAATACTCAGATTCAGTATGAACTTTTAAGAGGCCACATAGAAATAGCTGCACATTTTGCAGCGGTAAAACTAACCATGGAACATTTTATCGTTTTCACCAATGTGCAATTCCCTGCAATCATCTGCAAGGTTTTTGTTGGTTTGTTTTCGTTTGTTTTACAGAATTAACTCATTCTGTAATTTTAGGGCCAGAGTGTAAATCGTTGAGCAAGACACTCAAATTTGCAAAACAAAAAGTATTTACAAATAAAGGCAACAAAAAGTATTTACAGATAAAGACAACAAAATGTATGTGTACAAAACCTTGTACAGCCCAGCGATAGACTGAGCAAGTGTCACGTGTATTCGACAGTGGAAACCGTTTCTGTGGGCAAGTTTGTTTCCTCTACGCGTAAAAGCGACTGTACGTGGGATCAAAGTGTCCCAAAAAGTTTAAATAAATTATGCGCGAGACTTGCACGGTCTATGACGGCGCGGTAAACAGCACCTGTGCATTTACAGATTGGTCTAAAGAATCTTGCAGCCACCTACAAGTAAGTGAAATGTACTATTATTCTTACCTGGATAGTTTTGTATTTGGTCGAGTGGCAAGAGGAGTGTAGGCATTTTCCGTGGCGAGTTGATCAACCATCAGATCCTGCTCGTCACTGGAATACTGTAAAATCAAGAAAATGCTGTCATGATGTCATTATACCAACAATCTGTGTACGGTTCTCGAGTGTGTATGTCAGAAATGATGGATATTTTTTCCCATTATTCAGAAAAAAAAGCATTATTATTTGCCCACGCTCATCCAATAAAAACATTAATTTAATTGAGAGAAAGATGCCGCTGTGGCATGAGATTCTGTCCTCCCGGAGATTATATCCCATTACGGCAAATGGTGTCAAAATTTCGTCTGATAGCGCCCTCTTTTGAATCAACTTCATTCAGCCCTTGTTAATGTTACCGTATGTGCAACGCACATACGGGCGGGTCAAAATCCCTTGTGACATCGCCACCATTCAATTCAATTCAAATCATCTCAATGGTTATTTATTGCAAACCCCAAGAGGTACAAAACGGTGTACTCTTATTAAGTATCAAACAATATAGACCTTTCCATTGTTGATAAACAAACCGCGCTGGTTGGCATGGACCGCCGAATGTTAGTAAAACATTCAATCGTGTTAACAGATGTTTTAACCAAATGCAACATTTTCGGCAAACTTCTAATTAAATAAAATACCTCCTATGATCGGTTGCTTTGTTTCCAATAAATTCAACACTATTTTTTAATATTTGTGTAACATTGTTACAAACTATAGCTATCTGTTTTTGTTTTGCATCTATGGCTTTCCATAGTTTTCCAGCCAGGGTTGGCAAAATCTTGGGCTGTGACGTTGCAAAAGAAAGGTCTATACCTTATGCATTGACGTCATCATGCCGCCATTTTAAAAGGTAAAACGATGATGAAGCAAGGGAAAACGCACAGCTACGTACGCGCGACGAACAGGATGCCAATGAGCTCCTTTCTTTGTTTTACCCCTAGACGAGGGCGCCCTACTCAAGTGACATCATGTGCGTAAGGTTTATTATTTGGATTAGCCCCTACATTAAAACAACTCACAGGTTCCGGATCCCGTGGGGTCTAAAAAAAATTGGCTCAGTATGACCCAAAATCTGTGTCAAAATTACCTATTAGGCCTATGGGGTCAAATAGTGACGGAGACTCTGAGTAAAAATCACCGTTTTTAACCAATTACTGTCCTAGCTCGGGTCCCTTGAGACCTTAAGTCCGGGTCTGTTCTGACCCGGATTACTGACCCGGACTTTTTCGAGTGAAAAGCATTGAAATATAATGTGTTTAAATTGAATTAAAAACCAAATTGCATATGTGGCCCTATTCCAATGCAATTTTTGTGTCGAGGAAATCATTCCTTATTTGTATACCACTAAGATTCTGGTTGATAGTACTTACAAGAAGTAGGCCAATAGTTTTATCATTGACAGGTGAGAAGCGTTCATTCTTCTGCATTAACTTTGCCGCCTCCTCCAATGGTTGGAGCCTCCTCAATATGCTATCTTCAGGCTTCATGGAAAGCCACCAACCTGCGAGATGAAAGAGGCTGGTTTTGTTATTACCCTACACAAGTACTGGCACTCTTGTAGTTTAACTTTGGTTGACAATTGTTTTGATGTTTAAATTGAAAATGTATCAGATTCTAACCGGTTCAATCCGAGTTCGAGAGGGTCGCCATATATCAAGGTCAAATAAAGGTGTGTGGTGAACTTATTTTCTAATGGATAGAGCCCTTGTGAACGTGGGGGTAAACTCAAGATTACGGAACATTAGTGCTACAACATAATTGTCGGTTGTTAGTGGGATTTGTTGTATCATTGTTCTGTAAACAAAATAAATGATAATCTAGAAGTTTTCTCTCACCATCAAAACAGTGAATAGGATAGTTGCATAGGAGTCCTCCATCCACGTACAGGTCGGTGCGGCCGTAATGGCTATACTGCACAGCACAAAATAAACCTAAACGAAAATAAAATTGAATTAGTTCGTTGACTGCATGTATAGCCATCTTCTTAGGCACGAAGATCAATTTATCAATAATAATAGTACCACATTAGTATTGTGCTCATTTCACCATAAACATGTGCAAAAGAGCTTTACAATGAAATACAATCCTAAGCTTAATCGTAAAAACAGAAAAAGACTAGTATATTGATTGAATGAGGGAATCCACTGTAAAGTGTCGGTACAGCTTGAATCAATGACTTGCCCCCAATGACTCAATGAAATCAGGGTTTAAAAAAAAGGGAATCGAATATACTAAACTTCAAAATGCACTTTACAAGCATGAGAGATTAGATTGAAAACAACCTTGCCAAACACCAAACTCTTGGTGGCGCACTGATTATTGATCACCCCTCCTCGTCTTGCCATTTTTTGCGTTGTAGCCCCTACTGTCATTTGGATATAAATTATACGTCCGTAACATTTATTAACATACCTGGGATGGCCATAGACATACGGGCCGCCATTCGAACTGACATGTTAGGTGTTGTCTTTACATGGCAGTATTCAGCATCCATGAGGTTGACATTTGTCACCACGATGCAGATTTCTACGTTATAGCGGTCGTATACCTTGCAGGAAGAAAAACAAAATACACACACATATTATAGGCGTTTCTTTCGTGCTTTGTCACGAAATATAATCACTCGTTTGTTTATAGAGTTAAAGGTGAAATTATACATGTAGCCATGTGCAAACAAGTCATGGGGTGAGACCATGAAGGGTGCCACTAACAACATTTTCTAATGTATTCAATATATGCATTATATAGAGAGAGTTTTTTAGAAGACAATACAAGATAGAAGCCCAACGCACTCAAAGTGTTCTAAAAGCAAAAAATTGTGTTAGTTATGAAGCTTCTACCCCCCCCAAGGACCTACCAACCCTTAATCTCGATCCCCCTCTTAGGTATGTGGAATGGTCCAGTCTAAGAATTCAAGGACTTTAACTCCCCATAGATAGTGCGCTTTGCAAACAGTGAAATAAATCAATGTGCTGTCTATTTAGTGTTACCGTCGCTCCCTAATGGGTTGCGATTAGCACGTTAATATGAAGTAGCTTTTTCTGCTGAGAAGTTTGTGGAACACAAGAGAAACACAAAAGATACCTGTTTGAAGGTGATGTCTCTACTACCGGTGGCTTGCTCCAGACGATCTCCAAACCAGGAATATAACTTACGGGCTGGATGCCATCCGTAGTACTTTATCAAGTTAGGTAATATGGTGCATAAACCACAAGATGCATCTGCGAAATATTAAGATTTCACATGAATCTTTATTATCATATTTGTAAAAACAAAATTTGGCGGGAATGATCAAAGAAAAATTGACTTGAGCTGCATTTGAACCCGAGATCTGCGGATCAACGTGCCGATGTGGCAGGAGATTCTGTCCCGAATGCGGCAAACTGTGTACTAAATACTTTGGATAGCGCCCTCTTTTGAATCAACCTTCTTAAGCCCACGTTAATTTCCCATACAGGGGACAGATTATCTGGGGAACAGATTTCCCTAGGACACCAGCACTCTATATCAACTGAGCCAACTGTCAGATAGCCCGAAAATCTGACGTCACACTTCGAGGCGCGCGAATAAACGCCAGATACCAGCCAGACCAGATGTTGCTAGATGTACCTTGACCTAGCACTGATTTCACACGGAGACTCGCACCATGATTCACACGTACATGTTCAAATAACACAACACTACATGATGTACAGAACATTATGCACACGCTGCATGCAGCAGACGATCGAAAGTGCAAGCTGACAACAAACTACATCACCTCGTAACCTCGACCAATTATAACACGGAAAGGAAAGCTTACGTCACAGCACGTTTATGAAGTCATTGTATCCAATGAAATCAATGGGTCTTTAAAGTGCATATCCTAATCCTTGTGGACAAAGACAGGGGACCAGTTTAACTATCAGCTCTGCATATTACCTTTTAGAAAAGTATTACGGTATTTTAGACGGCAATATTTCACATGATTATTGGCACTAGTTAAAACTCACCTAGAAAATACGACTTGAGATCGAGACTAAGAAATTCTTCTACATCATGAGAGGTGTAGCCGACACCAAGAAGCACAGCCCACATTGCCCCTGCACTGGCTCCTCCCAGTTTCCGTATCTGCGGCCACACCCCAGCTTTCTCTAACACCTTAAAATCATTTGAATAAAAGAGGAGCAGAAAACATAATGTTTATTTTTCATTCATTCATTCATTCGTGTCGTTATAGGTCAGATTGGAATCATCACATAGGTGGTTAATGTAGGCTATAAATTATTTGGTTTGGCCAGCCTCTGCTTATCTTTCCGTGTGTTTGGTTGCAGCACAGCACCAAATCTGACACCACTTGATTTATACTTCTCTACTCTTACAATATCCAGCAAATTAAAGTCTCCGTTTTCTGATTTTGTTGGTGAATTTAGGTAGATCTCCAAACAAAACTGTAATGGGGATGAGGTCTTTCCAATTTACATCAAGGACTGACCTATAGCAAGGGTATGTTTCGCAGCCAAAAAGCAATAAGTAAACACTTTCTACAGCTGCAAGAAAAAGTACATTTAACTTTAGGTACAAGATTGTACATTGCATCATTGCAATAATATTGCATTGATTTTCAATATAGTAGAATCCACTAGGTTTCAACTAACCTAATCCGTCCAACAAACCTGTGGAAACAAACTGGTCCTAGTTTATGTACCAAATCGGTACGTCAATGGTCACTGGTAGATGCAACTAATTTATACAACTTAAAGTAAAGCCCAGGGAACACATCATGGACATGTAAAGAGCACACTAAATAGACTACACAACAATCGTTGAAAAAAGGCACCAAAAAGCCTCTTAACCTATGAAAAGAGCTTGGCAGCATCTAGGCCTACTGACAACAGTCCCTCGCTTGTTTTTAAAGTTTTTAAAGACAGTTTTGCGTTTACAGCAAAGCTCCACTGACCTTGTAAGCTTTTGGGATTACATGTGGTACGTGGTTACTTTTTGTTGCAACCACCGTGGATTAGGACATGTGTAAAAGCAAACATAACTTTAAGTGGAAGGTGTACGGATAAGCTTGGGATAAGATTCGGTTTGTCAACAAGACAAGACATAGTAGACCAGCCATACTCGAATACGTATACCTCTCTTAGCTACCCCAAATACCAAACAGAACACAACTCGTAACATGCATTCTATTTGTTTACATCCCTGTGGAGACATCTTTTTTTTGTTTCCTTTTTTCAGGTAGTTATAAAGAATCTCCCATAGACTTTGTAGACAAAATTCCTTGATGGGCATTTAAAATTCTCCTCTGGGTCTGAGACCCTTTGTTTTCCTTTTTCTGTTTTTTTTCTTTCTCGGTCTCCATAAGGTAGCGAATATTAAAACACACAGTGTAATGCACGTAACACGTCAGCGAAGAGCATGAGAAAAATCTAGCATGTGTGTTCCCCCCATGTTACACCAAGTTACACCATGCGTTGTTTTTATAAATTGAAAACAAAATTGAAAATTCTCATAGGCGAGCATGCGGATTGCTGTTACCACAGCCTGGAGCATGTTCTTTCATACGTTATTTCATATATAGACTCGCGATTGATTACATAAGTTCTTTTTGAATGAGGCTCAGTCTATTATAAGCCCCATTTAATTTGTTTACGTAACCATTGATCGTCAATAGTGCACTAACACATTGAGTCCCAACGGGACATTTTACTCGATCCGCGGTGATGAAGACAATTACACTATAGCCCAACCCCTTGCCTACTCCACGTAGTAGACAAACAGCAGGGCAAGTTATGTTAACGTGTTCAGCTTGATACTTCATTGCTTCCCATCACTATTTCCGAAAACTTACTGACTGCTTTAACGTACGCAGCTTCAAATTACAAGCACAAACAAAAGGAAACCATAATGTTGACTAGTTAAAAAGCAGAAGGGTCAGTGAAATACTGCTATAACTGGTCCCGCTTGCATGTCAATACAAATATTTAAGGGGAAACAAGACAACACAAATGCCAAATTACATGTGTGGTGTATCAATCCAACTTTATCTACTCAAAATCCACATGTTCTGTACGTAACATCCGAGGGGGACACATTGCAACCGAGGAGAAGCCGAGGATGCCATTTTCCTTTCAATTAGTGTGTACAAAACCAATGGATCCCTTCACACAGTGTGAAGCAGTAGTTTTGTTACAGGTGTAATAGATTTGAAGCGATCTGTTGTCATCTTCCAACGTTATTACTAGGAAATTAGCAGTTAACTAGAACAGCGAAGCTGCCATGGCGAGCTGCCGATCGCCTGATAGAAGACCAATAACTATAGTAGAAAACATGGGCGTCGATGGGTGGGGGACGGGGGGGGGGGACATGTCCCCCTCACTTTTTAGACTGGAGGGGCCAGCATATCAGATGTCCCCTCCACTTTTTGATTGACTGTTCATTAGAAATATGCAACAAAATTTACACCATTTTCTTGATTTAATATTTCATTTCAATTTTTGTTCAAATAAAAGAATAGCGAACAAACGGTGAAATATTTTTTTTCATTTCCATCTTTCTTTCTGATGGACCACGCGCAGAATGGTATTTTGGGCCTATTATGTAAGATGTATTTTTTCAAGACTTGCTCGACCGTCCCCCCTACTTTCAGAAGCGATCGACGCCCTTGGTAGAAAACCAATTATATGATCAACTGATGTTCAAAGAGGTGGGGACATTAACAAATGTGGCTGTCACTGTTTATAGATTTCACTTAGGGCTTTTAGATTCCATAAAACAACTCAAAACAAAATGGTGAAGCTTGATGCTAAAACTATTGAATGCGGACGGCCGGAAAGACGGGCGGCCGGAAAGACGGACGGACGGAAATTGTCATTACATAGGCTCACTCTGCTCGCAGCTCGCCAAAAAGCAGACAAACAGTGGCGAACAAATTTGTAACTGCAGTGGCGGTCGTTGACATAAATATTGTATAACTGTTCCTTAGTACCAACGTAATTACATCCTCCTTATAACCATGGCAATTTATAATAATTATTGTAGTACAAGGTCGCGCAAACGACCAACGGTGGGCACAATCAGGGTAAAGTACCCCTAGGTACATCACTCATGTTACTCTGAGCCATGGATATTGTCTTTGATAGCACATCACGTGATTGGTTTTTGACCAATACAATTCACAATGCATTATACTGTGGTATAACAACTTCATTTAGTTGATTCAGTTAGACTGTGGGCTGCAGCAATACAGTACAAAATTTACGCTTTTTTCCTAGGAAATAACGACAGTTTAAAAAAACAAAATTGTTTTAATAACTCCTTACCCTGACAGCCCCAGCATAAGCCAGCCCCTTGTTGCCCCCTCCTTCAAATACGACGTTCTCGAAGGGATACTCATAATCTTCAAGATTATGGATTATTTCAGGAGGGGAAGCACCCGTTTGAAAATCTTCGGCATTGGCTCCAGTAACTACGGGGAGAAAGAACGAGGGGGGAAATACAACGTATAAAAAATAGTTTAAAAAACTACGGAGCTCCAGGAATGCCACATCATATCTCGCCATGTCAACTTAATTCATTTGTGGAACAAATAACTACCGGGTCAGAATTGACCATATTTTTGACCGCATGAGGGCGCTGTCACCAGGGAATGTCTTGCATCACAATAGCAGATTTAGCTTATTATAATTGCTTGTTTGTAGTTTTCTTGCACCAATGAAGAAATACATAAAAAATAGCGATAAAAAAAGTCACAAAAAAAACCTGTTTGTTTACTTGTTTTTCATCATGTGAAATTTATCCACATACGCCCCCATGTGGTTAAAAATACGGCGAATCGATCCATTTCCGGATCAGGCTGACCCACAAACTGGTTAAAGAAACGGGAATTCGATTCGGATTCTGCATCAGATTGACCCATTTCTCGCCGTCATTTCTGTCAAAGATTCCGGGTCACACTTGACCCAGCAACGGGTCAGGCCCTTTAGAACCCAGAATCCGGATCAATTCTGACCCAGTAGTTTTTGGGGTGTACCAAACAGACCACGTACAGACTTTTTATCTCACCAACGACGCTAACAAATAGTATGATTAGTTACTACATTGTGTTTGGGCTCCTGCAACAAGTTTTAACTGAAATAATAGTTAAACAAATGAAATTTTGTGGATGGAAGTAACAAACCTTTAAGCAGGCTTTCAAAGAACTACACTCTAACAATTCCAGAGATAGAATGGACCCGCATTCTGGGTCCCGTGGGGCCTGAATCAGATCCGGGTCATGACCCGCTGTCAAAGTGACCTGGAAATGGGTCAAAATCAACCAATTGCATCAGTTTTCCCTCAATATTTCCCCCCGTTACTTACCGGTTCCGGGCCGCAGAGAACTTTGTGATGATGTTAATTTACTCTCCACAGCAATGGACTTGAATTTCCTCCCACGTCTTTCGTGTATGGTACTGGGTAACTCTTCCTCGCCTTGTAGGAACATTGGGTTCTCGTTGTCCACTGCTCTCCTCGATCTACCACTGCCCATGATGACTGACACGTGCTGGCCTTCGATTGTTCACTCTACTATTTCCAGCGATCAAGGTTGATCTTAGGTTGGAGTTATTGTCGTCAACACACGTGTTGCAATACAACTTGTCTCAAAATAAGATGGTCCCACGACGGACGTCTAGTTAGGGGCTGTTGAACATCTACAATAAAATAAATTCTGCTTGCATGACACGTACATCAGATCTAGGCTCTCGTTTCCTCTAGTGCTTCAATCCTAGTGTTGTGAAAAAAACCAATGGTGGAATTCACTGTATGGCAGTAGCTGCACAGAGCTTTGACTCAAGCAATCTTGACCGGCTCAGTAAATAGCTGTTGTTGAGCAACTACCGATTAATTTAATCCTTGCTCGACGGATGAAAATGTTCTTGAGAGGTTTGTATTGATGTGTATGAAATTTCTACCCCACTAACCTGTATCGTGCTTATAAGCCTACATCAAACTTGGATGAAAGGCACTCATTCCCACGGCACACACCATAACTTCCTAAAATGTCTGATCTCAATATTGTGTACAAATACTGACTATACAACTGTCATACTTAACATGAGAAAGGTAACCAAGCACGGGTCATTGTGTTTTGTGTTTGGCGAGCGTCACACCGCTACTAGGCATACATGCCTAATCGGTTCGGATTAGGTTTACACATGTTATGTGTGTACTTTGAATAAATTGAGGCTTGGAGAATGTGGTGGTCATAGTGAAAATAAACAAATTGAAGACGTGATCAGAAGCGATCAAGTTGAACCCCACGCCAGGATCTTGCAAAGTTACCCAACAACTTCACTCTTGGGATCCTGCATCCGAGCCGGGCATACGGGTGCGAGCACACACCACTAAATAAGCTCCCATAGCATACAGTGCAAAATGCTAAAATATTTCACAGCTTTTTACAGCAAAGAGAAACTTATCCTTTGACTCATGAACGTTTAACCTCTTCTCAATTTTACATGGGTTGTCCAAGGCCCGTCGAGTTATTCCCCCTCCAAATAAAAACACACACTAATTGTGCTATGATTACATCCGAACATCAATCTTGAGAGAAAAAATGTCCCAACATCTCTCGAAAAATGTCTACCAGACCTGACAGTTTTGTCTTATATTGCATTTGTGGATCGAAGGAGGAAATAAAATTATACTGTTAAGTTTGTAATGGGCTTTCTTTCCACGAAAATTAACAATTGCTTCGAGAAATCATGTATAATATTCCTATACCTTTACTATACACACCTCAAACTGCTTGGTCTATGTGAATACTAACTGGACAGAGAGCTATCACATTGATTGTGACGAACAAACTAGAGACATACAAGCAAAAAATAAAGAACGCAAAGAGAACACTCAAGGAATGGAAATGAAACAATGATTGTATTTACCAAAACAATAAAGGCATAATAAATGAAGACATTTTATTTCCCATCAGCGTTAAAAACATGGCTCGTTGGTGTACAAACAAAGGCCTATATAGAGTGCCTTGGCGTTAGGGAATAACCCAATCTGCACATTACATGCATGGTCAATATCATCAGATGGTACAATATTTTATAAATCAGTGATATGAATGTGACTCAACCCACGCAATTTGATTTTCTCTAGAAAAAATCGCAAGACAATTAAAATGAAAGCTTTTGACGCTTTGTATTGTTCTATGAGCTAAAAAAATAATAATAATGACAATTGACAAGTCGTCATTACTACTGAAAGTCTTCAATAAATACATACAATTTCTCACAACTGGCTTGTTTGTTATAACGCAAACTTAAGAGCAAGAAAACAAAAACGTTTACCGGTAGGCCTTACTCGCGGCTCAAACCTGGCATCATCGCAGGTAAAAACTCCACCAGAAACTATCACTACGTCGCACGGAGGAAGGAAACTTTGCACTGGTGACCACCCTCATGCACCGACTGAGACTGCGCAATGAGCCTCCTCTGCTGATGATGCGTTTTAATTTCGCTATAGCAACTTTCGTAAAGCTCTGAGTCCTATACATTCTCGAAAAGAAGTGAAAGTTCACCCACTGTGTAAAGACCTTTGTCGTTGTTGTGAACCGACTGGAACTACACAATTTGTGGGTCACTGTATACTTTTTTGGAACTGGTTTACGCTCCACTGATTTTCATTCTAAGGCAATTACTAAAAATAGGGATCATTCGATTAAAAAAAAAATCAATACTAATGGGTTTTTTAAATTTTGTTATATAATAATTATAAAATACAATTTTTTATAGCCCTATGTTTGTCCTGGACCAAATTTCTTAGAGCTGCTTTAGCAGGAAATATTGCTTATTTATGCTTAGCAGAAATGAGCAGGATACCAGTCACAAATTGTACATGTGACGTGGTAGTTTGGCTGATAACCTTATTCTGGTAAGCAATATTTTATTGTGCTTAGCTACTTCTTGAGCTGAAGCAGATCTATGAAATTGTGCCCTGGTCATTTTTGACGAGAACACAGCCTATTTCATTGTCATGCTAACGCATTTTAAAATGATCTGCCCCTCATTCATTGTCACTTTGAGGCATGTGAGTTTATTTCCAGCAATGATGCAATTAAACTTATTATGCGTTCTTTTCAGCCTTCCAAAATTGGTATTCAATTTAGCAAGTGTGCACGACTCCAGACTTCAAGTTGTACTTTCGCTTTCGTTTTTTAATAACGACACGCAATTTCGCTGAAATTGGCATTTGAAAAAATTAACCTGTAGAAAAAATGCAAACCATTTCCTTCTTTGAGTTGTGTTGTTGTTGTTTCCTTCTTAGAGTTGTGCTGTTGTACTGACCAACACGTTTTCAAACAAGAACTACAAAGCACCTAGGTATTAATTACTTCATACGCACTCACAATCCTGCTCGGATTACTCCAACGGCTACCAAGCAACTAGGAGTGTTGAGCAGTATTTCAGCAGATGTAGAATGTTGTTGTTGTGTTGTTGCACACTGGCAAAAGCTGCTGCAAAGTTGTCAGATCTATTGATTATCTTTTGTAAAAAAAAAACCACACAGTGACGCATTTTGCTTACATTTGTTGCTCAATAACATGGGAAACGATTTAATAGATGTTAATTTTGCATCGGGGATAAAGAATGTTAATTTTGGTTTTACCCTTACACCGATGTGTGTTAGCACTGTATACTTAGTACTTTCCCGAGTTCTGTGGAAAAAAAAATCACAGGCATTTTACTCGGGTGGGATTCGCAAAAAATGAACGGCTATAGGCTTCCCGTTTGGACAAAGGGTGAGTAGATAGTGTAGGCCTATTAATTTTCGACTAAAATAGTATTTAGGTCCTATGGGTTATAATAGTACCGGTATCACTAGTTAGAAATAGTGGTCGATGAATAATTCTCGTCAACCACAAGATTAGCCTTTCGGGCAGTGGTGGCGAAATCGGACTTCGTGGGGGAGGGGGAGGGGGAGGGGGGCTCTTGATCGCCCCTGCCACTTACCCCTCGCTGAGTACGCCACTGCTCATTGGGGAAAATTTTATAAATTCAACCATAGAGAAAGGTTCACATAGAGCAAGGACCACTGATTGCTCTGTGGTTTAACGACGAGTCAAGCTCACCGATTGTTCCGTGAACTTCGTTTGTATCTTGGATCTCTAAGCAACAGGAATTCAAATTATCAATAGGGCCTATAAGAATTACAACACTATTAAATAGTTTTTAGCCTTCGAGAAAGACTCTGCAGGGTCGAAACGTCATCAGGCCACTAACTATATTTGTTTTGCATTTATTATTAATATCAATTCAAGTAGGCCCCTAATCAACAACAAGGGAAATTGACTGGGTCATCAGTTTTAAAGAACTTGGGGTTGAACAGATCGCATGGAGACATCCAACATTAGACAGCTTAGTGGGGGAGCGTCGGTCGAGGTCGCAAGTTCGTCGGTAGTAATTATTTCTTTGTTCAACCCTAAATTATTACAAGTTTAGTTGAGTGTTTGACAATTTAAGCTGCTATACTATGAAATTTCACTTACTTTATTTATTATTTTTGTTTATATTTTATTTTACTTATTAGTATTATTATTTATTATGTTTTACAATTTTGTGTACCCCTTTCTTTGTCTTATTTACCCCGACGGGGATCTCGAGCATAATCTTGTTAGAAGAAAAAGGTCAATGAACTACACACAAACAGGAAGAAGTGCGATCGGCTTTGGCGAAACAATGGCAAAATAATGAAGGGCGCCCTCTTTAGGCTAAAATAGTAAACTCTTGTCATCTTGTTGCAAACGAACAAACGTCAAATTAAAGTTAATCGAAAAGTACAGCTGTATCTTTGTCCACAGAAAACTATGGCTTCCACAAGTAAGCAGGAACAACAGGGGACATCTTCCGGTTCAAGTTTATTAGACGAGGTAGTTTGTCTGACCTGGGGTCCGGAGCTTAAAGAGGATGTATTTGCAAGATGGTGTCAAGGTGGGTGATTCTTGTTTTTCCCTAAATGAATGAAACGTCCTTATCATACGAAAAGATGTCTATTTTCGACAGCACTTCAAAGAAATACCACCGGTCATTTTAAAACATGCCCTTTCATTGATGATGGACTGTAATTTAATGTACGTACAGACCTTAGCGTAAAGCAAATTATTACTTTATTAACATTGTTATTAACTTGATTATTAATATTAATTGATTGTCTGATTTGGGAAATTTATTTTGAGTAATTTTCTACAGTACTATACTAACACTAACACTCCAGCACAAATTTTGTTATAAAAAAGTAACTTCATAGTCATACACTGTCAAAAAGTAGACACTGCTGATCAATACAGTGTGTTTATCAGGTGTTTATCAGATGTTTAAAAGTTTAGATTTTTTGAACAGGATTTACTACATAATCACACGGGGTTTGTTTTGTGAATTGTGGAGACAATAAGCGAAACAAACCAAGTTATACATCAGTACATAATATGGTCATCATTTATTCATAGTCATACATTCAATATGGACAGTAGTTGTAGGACTGGACTGGAGTACTTTTACATGTGGATATGTATGCACACATCATGTATTCATTAATCATAGTGTAAAATTAAGGACCAGAAAAGTATGACATGCTGAATTATAAAGGCCTAAAAGGTAGGGTCATACTTCAGTAATAATGACCTAAAGAAAAAGTTGTGTAGTTTTAACCGAAAGCTTACTTGTTATAGAAAGATGGTATTTTGTATTGTAAGTTTGTAAGCATTCTGCGAAATTATTTCTTCTGAAATGCCCCCATCCATGGATAGAAATCAATACAAAATGTGGATCTGAGAACAATTCATGTACGAATCGTTTCTCAAAATTTCTAAGGGTTACTGGGCTGTTGTTTTGAATGCTGCCGTGAGACATGCAATTGGTTCCCGCGGCTGTCACCTCGCTAAACCATTTGTGTAAACCTGGATGGATTCTACATTCATGTGAAATAAGCCAACCTTTCTAATTTGTTGCTGTTAAAAATTCTCATCAAGTAGACAGTAGACACTGTGTTCAGCTAAAACTTTCACATGTGACTTCTGTTGTATCTTTCTGGAAAGTTTTGCCAATTAAATCTGCATTATTTTTGTGGAAAAGAACCAAACGATGACCCTACTTTTTAAACGTATTTTATCTATTTGGGTTGTAGGGTTTACATTCAGTGAACATGAGCCTACAGCTTTATTACAGCATGAAGGAGGGCCATGTGCCGTCATTGCTCCATTACAAGCGTTCATCCTTAAGGCTCTTCTATTCCAAGGAGAACCCCCTGTGGAATGGAGAAACCTCAACGGTAAGTCACAAAATCATTAGTATAAAAGCTAACTCTTTCTAAGGCTCGAAATTAACACTGGACCACAGGCCCGAGGCGAGGATTTTAGCATCGGGCCAGTAAACTCACAAATGGACAAGCCCGGTGGTCTTGTGTTTTTCAGTTGAATAATAATCTAAAGGCTACCTTTATTATGAAAAAATGTTGACTAGGAATCTGATTATATCTTTCAATTTTCTTCAGTATCGAAGTGCTACACATAAAACAAATGAGATAGATTTTCTCTTAGTGCTCGTTCAATTAATTTTGATTCTGGTCTTGTAAAATAAATTCTGGTCCGGTACAAATTTTGAGCTACGAGCCCTGCAGTCTTGTAGATATTTCCCCCAAATTCGAGCCCTGACTTTCAGCCCCAATGGTGACTTTAGTCGACCAAGGTAGCACATACAAAAACTCTCAAGCCCAAGCACAAAGGCCATTTGTTAGGGAGTGTCTCTAACGTCATAACAGTAGGAACGTTGTAATTGGATTTGACTTGACTCCAGCGTATGCTCATATGGACTGTTCAGTTCGACTGCCGAAACATTCCATTTGAACGTTCAAAATACTAATTATGCGCTTATTCCCTCGTGCAGGATTGCTCCCGTACTTCGGTACAATGATGCGGTCCAGCGGTCTAACGGGCCAATGGGATGCTGGCGTGTGCCCACGGGAACGTTCTGTTGCACCTAGACACTCCCTTAAAAAGCTGTGTCCTTGTTTACCTTCCACACCCTAGCTTACTATTGTTGGAAAGAGAGAGAGATCGGATATTTCAAATGATGCTAAAATAGAATAAGGTTGCTATAATAATGCAATCCCTCCAAATTGGAGTGGAAATATCGAAACGGCATAAAAACCTACATTCACCAAATTGTTGTTTACAAAAAAGTATTTGGGTTCACAGAACACACTGACCAATCATAGACGAAGAACTTGAGCAATTATTGACCTATTTCAATGATTTTTAGATTTATGAAAGGAAACTCAATAAGTGAGACTTTTTAAAATGCTCTAAAATAAAATCTTCCATGACCTTTGAATACTAAGCTTTTGTACTCATGCACTGTACTCAAAAGCCTGATTTGTTCCAACAAACAACCAGCAAATTTGTACTCTCGCTTGCCTTAATACTCTTACTCAACGTACTTGTACTCATACTTCATTTAAGTTCATTGCACTTACTGGCACCCAGGCTCCTTATGACGAGCTCGTGCACACCAACCCGGGCTTTGAATTACAAATTGAACTAAGTATGTCTTTATATAATGACCCTTTGAATTCGGCCACTGAGCTAGAATTCTTGATGGAGTGTGGAGTGGATTTCCACATCCTAGGCCCTTCAATTGAAAATGCTCTGCTTCCTGAACGTAGGGCCTACATGTACATGTAGATGGCATAGCTCTTCCCTACCTGATTGACCTGACTGCCATTTCGTGTCACAGGTGCATGTTAGTACATATAGGCAGGGTCAGTCTTCATCAATTCTGATACTTTCAGTTTACAAGTTATCATAAAGTCTCGTTTTGAATGCGACAAGGCTTTTTCTGTAGCCAGTCCAAGGGAATGGGCTTTTTCCATAGCAGGACCTGGGAATGGAATAAACTCCCTGTTCACATCAGTGACTCTTCTTCAGTTATTTTTTTTTTACTTCTCAAAACCTTCTTTTTTCTATTTCTGTTTAGCTTTTGCTATAGGTTCTAGGTTCCCCGTGAAGCTCTTTGATCTTGTTGTTTATTTAAGGTGCTACATATAGGCCTACTCATTGCTATTATTATTTGTAATTAAATGTAAACTTGCGATAACAAAACCATGAGTAAGCAAATCAAACTGAAACTGAAACTGATACATGTATAGTGTTAATAAATTGTTAATCATTCAGTTGTATCTTTTCACAAAGTTTCATTTTCAATTCCACACAGAGAACCATGGACTTAAAAATCTCTTCTACAAATTACCATATTAACAGAGCGTTCAAAATTAGCAACTACAGTTTCCGTGTAGATTGGCGGGGGGGGGGGGGGGGGGGGGGTGTGTGCAGAGCAGACCACAGGTTTCAGTTTCTTGTAATCCAGGCAGGATACCTGACATTGTACTTCACAGAGACGAGAGAGAATCCCCATGCCCCTGGTCATTGCAATCTATAGGGCCTAGTGCCCTTTGAAATGTTCCAATAGGAATTTTAATTTCCTCATAGAGGTGCGATTCTTGAAGGAAAAAGTTTTAATGCAGATTGGGGCTGGCGGTAGTCATTGGGAAGATTGGTGGCCTCATCCAGTGTGCCATCAAATAGGCCTAAACACTAGAAACACAAATGTTTTGGTGGGGGAGGGGGATCCGGCACCTTAAACATTTTGTACACTGTAGTGTTGTACATGTTGTTCGAATGTTATGAACTACATGTATGAAACAAGTATACTTAAATTAGAACGTTTACATAATCCATGTTGTGTGGGCACGTGTATGTGTAGGGTCTTGTCAGGTCTTGTCAGCAGGGCTCAATTTCGTGGCTCTGCTTACCGCGGGATTCTGTGGTTACCAAGCCCTGTAAAACACATAAATCTGCTTAGTAGGCCTAGATACAATGTAAGCGCAGAATTCCACTGGTAAGCAGAGCTATGATCAAATTTGGCCCTGATCTGTTAAAACTGAAAAGTAGCATACAAAGTTGATTGGTGTTTGACATTTCCTCTTTTTTTCTCTCTTTTTTCCCCTTTTTGCAACTTTGCATAGAATAGCAAAATATTTAGACTGCAAAAATGTTTTATGCATGCTAATTTCTAACATTGAGTAGTAATTAGTAGCCCTAAATGGTGATTTTTGAGTAGCAACTGATTGTGTGATATTTTGTTATGCTATGGGAAATAATTCACTGGTCTGATACGTCTCACGGAAGCAATTGCCTCTGTTGCCCCTTGTCATTGCCTAGGTGCCCCTTGACATGTTCCAATAGAAGCTTACATTCCCCTCATGCATGAAGCAGGCCTGATACTTCACGGAGGCAACAGAGGAAATTGCCTCCTGTGCCCCTGTTCACCCCTTGCCTTGGTGCCCCTTGACATGTTCCAATAGAAGCTAACGTACAGTCCCCTCATGCATGAAGCAGGCCTGATACTTCACAGAGGCAACAGAGGAAATTGCCTCCTGTGCCCCTGTTCACCCCTTGCCTAGGTGCCCCTTGACTTGTTCCAATAGAAGCTTACATTCCCCTCATGCATGAAGCAGGCCTGATACTTCACAGAGGCAACAGAGGAAATTGCCTCCTGTGCCCCTGTTCACCCCTTGCCTTGGTGCCCCTTGAGTGTGCCAATAGCACTTTACAATTTCCTCATAGAGGTGCCCTTTACCAAGTTGAATACGCCTTGGTGCCCTTGCCCTAAGAACGAAGCAGCAGGATTCAGCCCTGACATCCTGCCAATGATCTCAGTACATTAAAAGTTTCCTTTTCTCAATTCAGGGGATCAGTGCCGTGCTCTCCTCCTGGCTGCCATGACAGAGGTGCTTCAAACGGTCAGTAGCGGTGGAGGATACTACCTGGTCTTGAAGAACGATAAACAGGACGCCATCTTGGAGGAAGGGGCGGTTATTGAGAACGTCGTAGAGGCAGCTCAGGGCGAGTTGCACAACCATAGAATATTCCACTCCAGTTTGAGGTAAGAGAGTTTGGAACAAAGTAGTACTCCACTTTTTAAGTTTTTTTAATGTGGTGAGGTTTACGGAGACACATGAAACTTTTTCAATGGGTTGTCGACAGTCGTGGTTTTGAAAAGATGTAGTTGTTTAACAACTCGAGGCTTCGATCAGTATGCGCTATCTTCAGGAGAAGTAGAGCTGGAGTACGTTTCTCTTGAAGACCATCAGGGCATGCTGACCGAAACGTTGAGTTGTAAATTTACCGGATCTTTTCAGAACATATATTGTGTCTTTGTAAAAACCTTACTAGATTGTATTCCCACCATGCAAAGCTTCAAGTTGTACAAAATTGACAGATGTATGTTATGTTATTTTAAAACAAAAACTTTACATTTTAAAATATCTAAACTGTCTAAATTTTAGGTTACAACCGTTCGATTGTATTGAAGAAGTCAACAGAGGTTTAGAGTCATCGCATGAAATGTTCCTGGCTGAATCAGGTCTTCTGTTGTTCCTGTATTCTGTACTGTTAACCAAGGTAAGGAACTGTCTAATGCTGAGGCATGTGGGCGATGTTTTGCACAGTGTTTCAATGAGGAAGTTTCTCAGGAAAATACAGAAAACTGTCCACATCATAGAATGTAACAAGTACATGTCATCAAGTCAGTGCCAAAACATTGTATCTCTATTTTGCAAAAAAATGTTTTATTCTCGCACGAAAATTCTTCGAGCAGAAACGTCAGACAGATACTTGTTTTGTGTGTACATCTGGGCTATTGTAAGCAAGATACAACGTTTTATGTCTGTGATGTGTCTCTTTTTAAATGAGTTAAGTTAGTGGGTATTTGAACATATCGTCGCCAACACCACGAACTGACACACTGTGTACAAAACCAGGTTTTTTGTTTGTTTTCAGTTTTGTGCATGTTTAGACCATGTTAACCGAGGCCTACAATTTCATGAAGTTTCAACGCTTCAGGAGCTTGACTTTTTTAATTACGATGATGAGGCTAAGCAACTTTGCACCAGAACTGGAAATTTTCGCCACCACGAACTGACACAGAGGTTCAATTTACCATTGCAACACACGGCGCGCACAAACCTCAAAAGTGAAAAAAACGTTTCCACGAACTGACACAAACCCTTGGTGTGTAGCACGCGCACTGACCTACATTTTCACGAACTGACACAACCGCATTGTAATACATTGGATGGTGTCAGTTCGTGGCGACGGAAAATGCCTGGTTGCGTAAATTTTCGTCGCCACGAACTGACACAAACCTTTCTTATTTTATTGCTTATTAATTTAGGACAAAAAGCAGTAAAAAGCACCGTTTATATGAAGTTCAAAGCATCAAGTTCCCACTGTAAGAAAACTAGTTGAAAATACCTCAGATTTTTGCAGGAAAACCTCATTTTAAAAAACGTTCAACTTCAAACGCTGTTTTCTCAGATTGCTACTTTTTACTGGTATCTACGTGTGTGTCAATTCGTGGTGTCGGTGATGATATCATTAGTATGAGTTTTCAAAATATTAATAAATATTGCTTTGTTGGTTGTCCGAGTCGGCAAACTTGTCAGATTTACCACTATGCTTACTTTGTATTTCTCATCAGGGTTTAGATAAAATCAGACAGGAGGTTGAAGATACCACCGAGCCTCTCATCGATGGCATCTATGGGCACGGAAGGTAAGGTCAAAGGTTGTCTTATGTAAAATCATGGAATTAGCTGTTGCAAACTGCGTACCAACCAAAAGGACCTATGGTATAAATGCAAATGGGGGTTGCCTGATGTTTCGACCCTAGCAGAAGCACTCAAGTGGAAATAAATGAAGAGAGAGAGGCTGAAAGCACACTGAAAAAGCAAGGGATGAACAATGAAGAAGAAGACAAAGGGGGTGGCTTAGGTTTGTAATTTCTGTGTAGTAACATCCCTTTGTTTTTTAGGTGTGATTTGTTTAGTTTTTCGTCTTAAAGTTAGGGTCATAGATTGGTTTTTGTCAACATAATGCTGATTTATAGGCTAATAATTGTAAACAAGGGTAAAATAAAAGTCACTGCTGAATTAAAGTTGCAGCTGAATACAGTGACTTCTTGCTGAGAAAACAGCCAAAAAATGTCACAGTATTTTCACAAGAATGCCGAATCCATCTACATTTAGCGCGGTGACAGCCGGTACCGACTGCATCTATGACTGCTGCATTCAAAATAGTTTACACTATCAACGTCTGCAGTGCTTCTCAGCAAGTAAGTTTTTATTGTCATTAATTTTTGGAGTATTTACCAATCTATGACCTTGCCTTTAACTTTGACTGTGACATTTCCAATTAATAATACCTGAACGGATTGACCTATTTCATGTTTCTTTGCAGTCAAAGTCTGATCAACCTCATGCTTACGGGTAGTGCAGTTTCACATGTATTCGACAACGAGAAGGAGGTTGACGGTTTGAGTAAGTTCAGTGCTTGTTTTCATTATTTCAGTCACTGCATTTTATTTTGTCCCAGATGGATAATTGTGACGTTCTTTTCTCCATTGCCCTTTCTGCTGTTTGTAGTTTGTTTTCTAGGTATTTTGATGTAGTCCATGTTTCTGCACCTAATGTCATAGTTGGTAGCACACACGGGTGGGTCAATTTACTGGTTGTTTAAAAAATCCTTTTGAATCTCTCTGCAGAAATGAGAGGAATCACCAAGCAGACCAACGTCGGGTTTCTGACACTTCTAGAAAACTTAAGATATTGTGAGGTGAGTTTATACTCCAATATTCCTCGCTGTAACTTGAATGCCATGTTTATGTAGTGAAGAGTAAAGCCCGGTTCATACTTCCTGCGAACGCGAATGCGAAGCGAATATTGACGTCACAAATTCGCAACGAATAATTTGCAGCAGTTGAAATGTGCTCAACTCCCGCAAAACATTCGCTGCGAAAACGGCCCTGTGACGTCAAAATTCGCTTCGCATTCGCATTCGCAGGAATTATGAACCGGGCTTTAGACGCTTATAGCAACACCCTTAGCAGCCACAGCCACCTGTTTGGTCACAGCCTTTACTCTGTTCTCAATACCGGCTATTCACAGTACAGTGTACTCTTGGGTTGCGCGTTTACGTTTATTTCCCTAAACAGTCGTGACAGTAGGTGTGTTCCAATTGATACATGGCATCACATTGCAGGAATTATGTTCTTGTAAATTAAGAGCAAGATCGTCATTTTCAATTCCGAAGATGTCATCTTTGTGCAATTCTTTACTTCCTCCCTTTTGGGCAGCCAGTCAGCTGTACTTAAAAATGTTATAGAGTCGATGATAATTGTGACAATGTAAGATGTTACAACTATTCCCGTTGTTGTACAATTTTTTTTCATCAGTAATAATTGTTTGTATAAATCAACAATAGGTTGTATCATAAACTTGGGTGTGATCCCTGGCTGTACGGCAGTTACTGGTTGAATGGCTTCTGACTGGCACTCCAAATAAAGATATTGACAAAATAGGGAGACCGCCAACATTAGGGCTATGTAGGTTAGTTAGTAGAGAGCTAGCACGTTAATCTGGAGGTTACAGGTTCAAATCCCGCTCTAGTCAATTTTTCTTTGTTCCACCCAAAATAACAATATATTTTGTGTACCTTTATTGAATATTTGAATTGTTATTTCAAACCATTTTAGTGTTTGAGGAGGCAGAGTTTTCCCAATTCCATTTATTATCTGTTGAAAGCATTGAAATTAAATAATCCATGCAATATAAATTGGTGATTGCGAGGTCTGAGTGATAATGGAGTTTTGCTTTTATTATTGAATAGGTTGGCTCTTTCTTAAAGAACCCACAGAAGCCTATTTGGGTGCTAGGGAGCGAGACACATCTTACAGTGTTATTTACTCAGGTAAGCGCTCAACCATTACCTAACAAAGATGCTTTGCTCATGTGGGTGTTGTCCATGTTTCTAAGCTGTAGGTATGCCTGTGAACAGTTCTGATGGCTGAGTCGAAGCAGTGTGGGTTTGAGTCTCAGTCATGACAATTGTCTTTGTCTTAAGCCGTGTTCGCATTGGACTTATTTTGGGTAAGCTAACCAAGCAAATGGTAACTTTACCATTTAAAGTCCAATGCGAATAGCCCAGGAAGTTTCCCGACCCTAATGGGTAGTTTAAGCGGCCCACTTCTGCCCGGTTAAATTGACCAGGTCAGTTTAACCGAGCCGAAAAGTCCAGTGCGAACGCGATCTGGGTAAAAGCCGTCCAGGTAAAAAGCCACATCCAGTCCCCCGGATTTACACGCACATGTTTACACGGAAGCTTGGTTGCACTCATTGCATTCGCACTGTCATGCACCCTGGTCAAACGTCACTGCAATAGCGCCCTCTTGTGATTGTCTTAAGTTAGTTGGTTAGTTTCACCGGTCGCGTCGGTCAGTTTACCCACGTCCTTAATCCAAGTGCGGATGCTGGTAAGTTTCACCTATTGGAATGTTAACCACGGTCTCGGTTAAAAATTAATCCAATGCGAACACGGCTTTACATGTAACGACAAATGTTTCTCATTACCCTTAGATTGCTGTTGTGAATTATCGGGGGCTTTTTCACGCCTGATGGGCCTTGCAGCGTTATTACCTGCTTGGCTGAGACGTAGAACAAATAGTTAAAAATGTAATAATAATAATAACTAGTTCTTATATAGTGCACTTTACAATAACGTATCAACGCGCTTTACATTAATGCCCAGGTCATTGGACCAATAGCATTCCTTTAATCTTTCTCAGCTCCCTGGGGAGTATACAGTTTCGGGCTTCTGTGGCGCTCCAAAGGCTTTTGCAAATACAATATCAACCTCTACCCTCACAGGTACCCATTTATTACCCTGGGTGAAGAGAAGCAATTATAGTAAAGCATCTTGCTCAAGGACACAAGTGTCATGACCAGGATTCAAACCCACACCCGATGATTTATTCCACGTACTGCATCGCTTTGGAACTCCTTGCCTGGTACATGTTTCCCTCCATCCTACAATCTAGACTGTTTTAAGAGGAATATCAATTCCTACTTTCAGCTCCCCTGGAAAGCTCCACTTATCAAAACTGGCTTTCGGTCTTGTGAGGGGTAAAACAAAATTGACCAACCTGTGTACCCATTTGGTTTAAGGTGCTGCATACTCATAAGGAGATGACATGGTTTCAGGGATGCATAATGTGCTTCGAATATTTTGGGAGCAGAGTACGACGTTTGAGTACAATTTCATGGAAACAGTACTCGAGTACGAGTGAATACTACAACACTGCTTATTGGTTAATGATAATATTGATTATGAACAAAATCACCTTTGTTGTGTATTTGTTCGCACAGATTTCAATTGTATTGTATTGGTATTGATTCACGTTTTTTAGGAGGAGTCCTTAGTTGCCGAGGAAACTGAGTGGGAGAAAGCACGTCGGATATTTAGTATGTATGACACGGAGTGCAGCGGCTTCATCACAACCATCATGCTTAAAGAGGTACTGGATGCCCTTGGACTTGCCACCATACCAGAATAGTAAGTCATTTTTATGTTGGAGTGGCTGTTTTCGGCCACCGAGGCATTTGGCTTCAGATTATGGTTCTACATAGGTTCAGATTATGCTGCCAAGAATAGGTCCACATGAATTTTAGGGGTGTTGTAAAAATTTATACGGTTATCGAATCTGTAATTTGTATCCGTATTCGTACACTTGCGAAACCACTCTATTCTTATTTATGGTGACCGGAAGGGTCAGACTTCCGAGATGGTCTTCCCTACAGTTCTGTTTAGCATGCAGTTCTTCATGCAGTCCAGTCCAATTATAAGCCTGTATCTACTGATAGGAGTTTGATGCAGTTCTTTGTAGGGTGACGTCTAGCTCTCGACCATGTTTGGGCTGACCATAGAAGGACCTTAGAAACCTCTTCTTCTTCCCTCTTTGCACAGTGACCGGAATATTTTAAGTCTTCTAAGCCTCAACACCTCAGAAATTGGCAGGTTTCCATACAAATCTTTATTGGTTTTGTTTGATTGCCATAGAACATATAAAGCCTTACTTAAACTTGACCACGCCACACTTTATTTAAAAGAACTTCACTGGCTGCTGGTCAAGGAGAGGATAAGCCTCAAGATCTTGGTTTATGTGTATAAATGCCTCAGTGGCACAGCACCCGGTTATTTGTCATCTTGCCTGTCTCCCAATTGGAGCTCAAGCCTTCGCTCAGCATCTGACACTACTCGCCACATGGAACCTAACTCTGTCGAGCTTCTCAAGTCTGCATCAAGTCGCACCTTTTTCTCAAAACCTTTTTCTCAAAACCTGGAATGCACTCGCTATCTCCATCAGAGAATCTGACTCTTTATGCAAATTCCAGAAGTGTATCAAACATTATTTATACCCAATGCAATGCGCTGCATTCTTGATGTAGTAGCGCTTTCTAAATGTCTTATATGTAGCATCCATGTATTGCTTTCTTCAATTTAGATGCAAGTGTATGAGTCTCCACTCCATATATCAGAACAGACTAAACTTCTAGACGACTCTTAATGGTGTATTTTGGTTTATTTACATAGTGTTGACTTTGTCAAGCAGCGTCTTGACCCTGATGACTTTGGGGTTATTCTTCTCAACTCCTTCATGACAGAATTCTTCCCAAATAAGGTGAGTGTCGGGCAACCAATTACTGTGACTCTGCATGATTTGCATCCTCAAAAGTGTCAGACTATGAGAGAAAATTTAGAGGTGGTACAGTGTAAGTTTAATATTTGTAAAAGTTGTGTTTTTACAGTTCATGCTTATGATCGCACTTGACCAAATTCTTTCAAGGAAATTACCTGGAATGAAAAAGATGACATACATGTAGTAACAGATTTTAATTTGCATCGGAGATAAATAATATTACTTGGTTTTACCCATACTCCAATGTGCGTAAAGCACTGTATACTCAGTACTTTCCTGAGTCTCGTGAAGAATATTTACAGGCATATTACTCGGATGGGATTTGAACCCACAACCTTTGCCATTCTAGAGCAGATGTGACACTAGGCCATTGGGATTGCTTGGTAGCTAGAGGCAGTTTGAATCCTATATTTTTAGAAGCAGACACCGCCACAATTTAATAGATGTTAAATTTGCATCGGGGATGGAGATGACGTAGGCTTTAAATACAACTGGCTGTGTGGGGAAAAAGTCACAGAGTTAAGTGATAACGTCTCCTATGAGGATTTTGTTGTGTTTTCTTTATTAATTTATATACAGCACACATAGACCCTTGTCATGTGATTGGTGGAAAACATGTCACATGTCATACTTTATTTGCCATGTGTTTAATATCGCAACGCGTGACCCTCCAAAATGTATAGAAGTTTGATATTGATCAGGATGCTTGGGACACCTCGCAGCAAAGCTTCACACCGCCATTTTTAAAGTAACTCCTGCCTGATGGTCCAAGCAAAACAAGGTCATTTCACAGTGTTATTAACAGTGTTATGTGAACTGGATCAGTCCAGATTTCACCTTGTGATTATATTCTGCATCCTTGTCAAAAACATCTGCTTTAATGTGGGTATAATTGAGGTAATTATGAAGTCACTCGAAATTCAGTGTTGTGATGGTTTGGGTAAATTACTCGTATTATGTGATTTATTTATTTATTGATTTTTTTTTTTTTTTTTACAGCCGGAGCAGAGTATTCCAGATTATTTTACTCTGTATCATTACAATGGATTAAAGAGATCCTGTCCAAATCGACAGGTATGTATGGCATAAGTAGGATTTGAAACTTTGCTATGTGGAGATACAATCTAGTGAGGTTTGCGGTATCACTGTGTATATGAGTAGGATTTGAAAATTTGCAAAGGGGAGATACAATCTAGTGAGGTTTGCGATAACACTGTTAACATAAGTAGGATTTGAAACGGCGGAGATACAATCAAAATGTCAGCACTGGCAGCCAAAAGGGGGCACAGGTTGCCCATCAGTCACACCAACAATCTCTTCCCGTTTACTCGGTGATGAGAAGCATTTATGGTTATTATTATTGAATTGTAAACTATATTTCATCAACAATATTTGGCATACAGTCGTCCCACCCCACTCCACTGATTGGATACCACAGTTTACAGACATGCTCCAGTACACAGGGCACTCACACGCAGTGTCAGCCCACTGTGGTTTTGGCACTGGCCTGGAGACAAGTCAAACTTCTTTATCTTTTTCTTCCATTGTGCATTTTAAAACATGTGCACTTTTTATCATGTTTCTGTAAGGGGCACAATATAAACCTTTAATAATTAATTATTATTATTTTGGCATGAACAAAGACAAATTGACTAGATCGGGATTTGAACCAACGACCTCCGGATTTACGCACTGGTGCTCTACCAACTTAGCTATCCATTCCTATGTTGGCAATCTCCTTATAAGTCAATATCTTTGTTCGGGTGCCAGTCAGAAGCCATTCAACTGTTAGCTGCCATGTAGCCAGGGGTCACACCCAAGTTTATGATACAACCTGGGGAAGAGGCAGCCAGGGGATAACCTTAAGGAATTGCGACTTTGTAATATTAAATATTAAGTAATAAACCACAAGGAGGTCGTTGGTTCAAGTCCCGCTCCAGTAATTTGTTCAAACCTAAATTATTAAAAATGTACCCAGTCAGTTTCCCTTGTGGTTTATTACTTGATAATTATTACTATTGTACAAACTTGACTTCAATTAATTTCCTGTACTAAATATTTTTCAGGTTGCATACATCGAGGGGCGAGCCTCCATTCCTGATCCTAGCGACTTGACATGTTTGAGTGACGCCACCCCCATCAAATGCTGTCTTAGAACCAAATGGCCCACCTGTGAGGTAGACTGGAGAGACAGGGCAAACCCATCAATTATCTGAGATTTTGATCAGTGGCCAATTCCAACCAACTGCTCTTAACCAGTTCACTTCAGGATTAAAAATCCTGAATACCCGGGATTATTTTCAGTCAAAAAGCTTCTGGTTTTTTCTAGCCATTAATAATTTTATTTGTCAATGAAAGTCACTTTAGACACTAAAGAAGTTTTCTTATAGAGATTTACAGATTTTAATGGCTCGTTTTGGGGGTTTTATTTTACGTTTGTATCTGAAACACAATCAGACCATTTGAAAGCCGTTATGTAACGGCCGATCATCGACCCACGCCCGGCTGAACAGACAGCATCCCAGAGAGAAATGAAAGACCTCATGAGATGCAGTATAATCTGTCTTTACAAAATCTTGTCTGGTATATGTGAAAGGAACAGGTCTTCGATAAAGGATTTAGGCGCAACTGCTTGCAAAGATTTAATCGGTTCATAGTTTGCAGTACCTTTTGACTGGGAACACTGAACTCCAACCAGTGGACTCCATGAACTAGTTGCCTGTGTAGACTCAATCCACTACAGTGTCTCACCACACATGGCCTGTTGACATGACCACTACCAACCCACACAGATACTCGAATGCCAGCGTATAAGCCCTCTGGTGTATGTTGCATAAGATTTCTGCTTGCTTCTGGGTCCTCTGAAGCGAACTGGTTAAACAAGTTTGCTTTATCGCAAAGACAAGTTTTGCCTATTACAAATCTGTTACTGATTACACAATCTTTGTTATGTTGCTTTTGACCAGTTCTTATTAGACACCTTTCAGCACAGTAGGACTATGAATTTTTGACTCTGCTGTTTGTATTTCACAGTTTATGTTCAGTTGTATCAGTTGTAGTTAAGCCTGCGTGTAATCTTAAGTCCTTCAGGTCATAATCTCAAGTAAAGTCTCTAATTTTTCTGGTGAAGTCTCTAGTAAAGTCAGTTTAATCTTTATGATCAAGCTTCCATTAAAGTCTCTAATGGTCAAGCCAAACCTCAAGAAAAGTCTCAAATCATTGGGCTTCATTCAAATATTAAATTCCTACAATCAAGCCTCTAGTAAAGTCTCAAATCAGTGTGGTCAAGCCTTTAGTAAAGTCTCAAATCCTTACGGTCAAGCCGCTAGTGTAGTCTCAAATCTTTTAGTCAAACCTCCAGTAAAGTCTCAAGTCATCGTGGCTTCATTCAAATATTAAATTCATACAGTCAATCCTCTAGTAATATTCACGCTTCCAGTAAAGTTAAATCCTTATCAACATGATCAAGCCTCCGGTTAAGTCTCAAATCATTGTAGTCAAGCCTCCAGTAAAGTCTCAAGTTCTTATGGTCATGGCTTCAGTAAAGTCTCTGATATCCTTGGGTCAAGCCTCAGTAGAGTCTCAGATCCTTTTTGTCAAGCCTCTAGTAAAGTCTCAGATCATTGTGGTCAAGCTTCTAGTAAAGTCTCAAATATCTGTGGTCAAGGCTCTAGTAAAGTCTCAATCCTTAATGTCAAGCCTCTAGTAAAGTCTCAGATCCCTGCGGTCAAGCCTCCAGTAAAGTGTCATATACTTGTGGTCAAGCCTCCAGTAAAGTCTCAAATATTTGTGGTCAAGCCTCCAGTAAAGTTTCAAATATTTGTGGTCAAGCCTCCAGTAAAGTTTCAAACCCTTGTTGTCAGAACGTGATTAAAGTCGCAGATCCTTGTGGTCAAGCCTCCAGTAAAGTTTCAAACCCTTGTTGTCAGAACGTGATTAAAGTCGCAGATCCTTGTGGTCAAACCTCCAATCAAGTCTCGAATCCTTATGGTCAAGCTTCTAGTAAATTCTCAAATCCTTGTGGTTGAACCTCGTGTAAGGTTTCAACTTTTTTAGGGTCAAAACTCAAGTGTGGTCTGAAATTCTTGAGTTCATGTCTGAAACTCTTAGGGTCAAATCTCAAGTAAGGTCTGCTTTGTTGGCAAAAGTACAGGTGGCGTTCACTGCAAAAAAAAACCACGCAAAACTATGATTTATCACTTAACACAAATTCTATAAGTTTACACGTCACTGATAATTTGACTTTGCTGCCCAAACCAAAAAGTACACATACATGTATTCTTCATTTTAAAAAAAGCTTTTAAATTTGTTATGTTGAAGTTTGTATAATTTGTTATACTGAAGGCCGCACATACAAAATGGAGGTCAATGTTTTAAACAAAAGAAAGGTCTGTGACACAGGATAGCATGCACATTTAGTGGACAGTGAGCAAGCTTTATTCTCCTCAAAACACAGCAACATACTAACGGCATCCTACCCAAAGGTATATATGCAGAAGAAGACGTCGCATGGTGCACATTACATGCCCTTTAGCTTTAGTGCCGTAGAAAACTGAAAACAGTGTATAAAGATTTGTGTGCTCGGGAGATTCCTTTTTTGTTGAGAAAAAAACAACAACGCTGTATTTCTGGCACATTTTAGTTCTATATCCACATGTACGTGGGCACTATACTAAAATAAATTGGCAGTGTAGAGCAAAGTTATACGTGTAAAACTTTCAAAACATAGTCTGGGTACGGCATGTGCATATCGATATACACATTATTGTGCACTTAGGGAACAATACATGCCTGAATATTTAACTGCATATTTAGTTTATTTACTTGTTTACATTTTTTTGTTATGGAAAAGGAAGTAGTTTATGAATGATATATACAAATTAATGTATCGCAGTTTCATGATCTTTCCATGTTACATTGTATTCTCACTGTCACTGTACTGTCCCCTTTTAATTATCACATTTGGGCCTATATAAGTCTCTACCTATCTCTGCCCTGTGAAACGGTGGGGGTGGGGTTGAAACAAACCACGACAAAGGCTTTTTGCAGGGTAGCACTTCCAGCAGGCTCGTGGGATCTGTTTCATGGTTGTTTACCTAATGTTACCCCTACGAAATCCGCACTGTACGGAGCTCTGTAAGTGCCATCCGAAGATGTCGTTATTTTTGAAGTAAATTACTTTGGGGAGACGACATCCTATCTTCAAGAAGTTATCATTTCAAAAAATATATATATATCATAAGAATTATACGTCATGCGTTTGCATGTTTTATATCGCCATTCCAAGATAAATGTTTTCGGATCTCAACCAGTAGGATGGCACTTCTGGAGCTCCGTAGCAAAGTCATAGAGTTTGAGTTTAAAGAGGAACTACAAGGTCGAATTAAGTTCTTCATGCACCCATTTTCCCAAATAGATAGAGTCCTTATAAATTTTGGGGGCAATTACAAGTTTCTTTCCTCACGTTAAAACGGTGTGAAACGTCATATTGTTTGCCACTCTTTCAGTGCATTTATTTTTCAAAACTCAAAATCGTCCAGCTACTTCATTTAAATATACGAGTCTAAAAAATGTTGTACATGTTGGAAATGTTTTCTTTCATTCCTGAAATCCGATGATATTCAAATCAAACGGAGTTGAGATTGACACTTTTGACTGACGGAAAAGTTTTTCTTTGGAGTGGGCAGATTGTGCACAACCATTTGTAATTGATATCCAGTGACGTCATATTTCAACGTTTGCTCCGGAAGAGTATACAATAAAATGACATTTTTCACACCACTTTAACGTGAGGTTGGAGAACTGTAAATTGTTCACTTTCATAAAGGACTTCAAAAATTAGTGCATCACAAAACTGAACTTGACCATGGAGTAACTCTCTAATTCAAACGGGTTGACGATTACGTATGTACGGGAAAAAAAACTCTCCTACACTTAAACAACTTATGAGTCAGAATTGATCCAGCTTCCGGATGGGATTTTCGATCTGACCCTACCTTAGTTTGACTCGTTTCTAGGTAATTTTGACACAGTTTCCGGGTCACATTGACCCAGAAATGGGCGATGCCCCCCTGGGACCCAGAACCGGGTCAATTCTGACCTGGGAGTTTTAGTAGGAACTGTAGTAGGAAGGTTAACTACACACTATCAGTAAACAAAACCAATACGGTAATGATTAGAAACCCTGCTGGACAGGGTTATTGGAGGTTTGGGAATCTTTTGTAAAGTGGCAAGGCTTTCAGGAACGAATGGGTTGTGTTCATGGTTTTATTTTAACATGGTTTTTAGAGTTGCAGAGCGTTGATTTAACTGTATTTGTTGTACTATTGGTATTTATTAAATTGTGGCACGACTTCTTCACATACATCCATACATCGATTATGCATTCGTTCACGTTAACTTATTATTTGTTCTCAAAACAAGAACCATTAAAGATCGTAGACCATTTCGTGGCTGAATATCTCCGAACGTGGCTTCCAAATTCTAACAAAGAATTAACGCAATATGTAACAGGCAGTTGAAGCAGTTGCTTGTTTGTTTGTTTGCGTGTTGGGGTGTTGGGGTGTTTGTTTGTTTGTTTGCTTGCTTGCTTGCTTGTTTGCTTGTTTGCTTTTTTGCTTGTTTGCTTGTTTGCTTTATTGCTTGATTGCTTGTTTGCTTGCTTGATTGCTTGTTTGCTTGTTTTCATGGGTTTTTTTGGGGGGTTGTTTTGGGGGGTGTTGGGTTGTTTGTTTGCTGGGGTGTTTGTTTGCTGGGGTGTTTGGGTGTTTGTTTGTTTGTTGGGGTGTCGGGGTGTTTGTTGGTTTGTTGGGGGTGTTTGTTTGTTTGTTTGTTTGTTGGGGTGTTGGGGTGTTTGTTGGTTTGTTTGTTTTTGTAGGGCTGAACAGTATTTTCACTCGTATACTTCATGCACAAAATTGTACAGACACAATTTTATGGATCGGGTTTGTGGGGTCTTGCTATTCTAAAGAATTCCGCCGTGGGGTCCAAGTTGATCAAAGAAAAACGTGGGGTGAAGTGTTCCATTGTGGAAAGGGCCTCACAAGGGCCCTTCCGTAAGCCAACACAGACCACCAAAAGCGGATCTAGCCCTCTGATAAAGTAGAGCCATCTGTTCTCAGCCTGCACTAGGTTAGTTCTCTGAGGTTTCCAACACCCCTCCTGCCAATCGAACGTTTTGGTTTTCTGGGAGCCAGTAACTAGTGGAACCTTCCTGCATTTGTGTAATTCCACGGGGCTGCCCCCACACTTGAGTAATAAACAATGGAAGAGTTAGTTCAGTTCGTTGCTGTCAATCATATTGGAACAGTTTTATTTCCGATCCAGTAAACGTGTCGGCCATCGTTCTGAGCTGAGCGGAGACGGTAAACGTAAAAGTCTAACAAATGCATATTCTGTGGGCTTACGTAATGACAAGAGATGAGGTAATCGGAACAGCATCCGGGACCCTGTGGCAAATGACACAAAGAAAACATAACTTTACGTCACTTCAGGTTGTTGTATTAGAATCAGTGTTATATTATTAGAGTTTTTGGGAAAGGCACATGCGAGGACTATTATAACTACATGCATTAAAATTAGACATACCAACATAAAGGGAAAAAACTAAGAGCAAAGACACCTTGGACAAAATTTAAGGAAAATAAATGGACCAGGACTCTTATCAAGAAGATGTGACAACTGGTGGACCAAGAAACTAACCGAATGGTAACCTATATATGGGGGGAAAGGAGAAGGGGAAGACAGAAGAGAAGATTGAGAGATGAAATCCAAACATGCACAAACACGACAACTTGGACCAGAATAGCTGGAAGGAGGAGAGAAAGTAAATTGCACGAGGAGGGCTTCATCCAACAATTGGCGAAAACAGCCTAATGATGACGATCATGATGATGATCATGATCAATGAGGTCGATGATATTTCTGGTAAAACAACCAAGCATGCCTCATAAGTGAACTTAATCACCGTAGCTCGCAAACCTGTATACCAGGGTGCGTGCTATGTGAACCAGAACACTGGGGTGAACCCCTATATACTCTTCCACGATAAGTGTTCTGGGTTATTTTGCGTGCACTATCAATCCTATACATGGGACCTACGGCTGAATGTCCCATCTTCCGAAGGACAAAGCATTTATGGCAAAGTATTTTTCTCAACAAAACAAGTGCCACGACTGGGACTCGAACCCAAACTCTTCTAATCAGCAACACCAGAGCTCGAGTCCGGTACAACAACAAGTCTCGACACGCCACAAAAGAAAAATGGCACTCGTGCAAACTTGAGGGAAACTGGACCGTATCATAACTTATCAATTAGGGCGGGGTCAGTTCAACCCCTCTCCCTGTTCCACCACCTGACAAAAGCAACAACAAATAAACATACCTTTTCGACGTCATACGTCTTGTATGAGTGATACCAATTTGGAAGATATCCGTTAATAAAATCACTTAGTCCCAACGGGAGAAATCGCGCCCTCTTCTGTGAGTCTCTCGAATCACCAGGATGGACGCCAACTGACAACAAACACTTTCCCATCAAAGCATCTTCAGCACCATTAGAAAGTGCACACGCTTTTTGATATCTCCCTTTTGTCGCAAACAGCCTCAGTGCCTCCTTGCTCAAGACGTACCCAGCACCGCCACTCATGTACCCGTCCTTGGAGAACTTTTTGAACTGGTGGCCGTAGTAAACGCCCTTACTGCTGTTTTTGTCGCCCAGAAAGTAGCGCAAGTTTTCCACGATGACGTAGGTATCGTCGTCAGCTTTCATGAACCAATCAGCGTCGTTGAAATGGTTCTGGTAGATGTAGTTGAAGGCCGTTATGGTTTTATTCCACAGATTTTCGCGTCCTTCTTGTACAGGCAGTCCGATCGCTGGGAAGTTAGGATCAGCTTGACTACTCATATAGAGAGTGACGTCACATCGTGAACCCCATGTTTCTTTGACGTGGCGGGCCTTTTGATACAGCGTTCGCGGTGACGTCATTATCCAGCAGAGTACTTTTACCTTTTGGAAATTGTCCGAATCTGTCAGGGGGACTTTCTTTAAAGGTCCTAGAAGGAAAATATGAAAATCGTTATTAAATAAAATTGTGTTTATGATTTATTTATAAATGTCTTTAGTAGCTTTTTAAAATTGTATGACTCCCAAACGAGTCATGGCCACACAACATTGGAAAGTCCATTAATTTTTGGGGCAAAATGTTGACCCTCAAAATACCAGCCAAAAACCACACACAACATTCCCATAAGGTTTAAAACCCTATAGGCACACACTCTTAAAACTCCACTGTAAAGCACTGTAGTACTTTCCCGAGGTCTGTGAAATAATTCACAGGCATTACTCACTGGGATTCTAATCAACGACCTTTGCCATTCTGGAGCAGATTTTACCAACTAGACAACCGAGACTGCCCGGTAGTTAGAGGCAGTTGTATTCCTAGGATTTCACAGGACTCGGGAAAGTACAGTGGACTCGGAAGTATACTGTGCTTAGTACACATCGGTTAAAGAGTAAAACCAAACAATATTCCTGATGCAAATTCAACATCTATTAGAAGGTTGAAACTAATTTACATTCCCCCTAAGGGAAAAACAGAACAATAACAACAATAACAACAACAACAACAATAACAACAACAACAGCAGCAGCAGCAGCAGCAGCAGCAACAACAACAACAACAACAACAACAACAACAACAACAACAACAACAACAACAACAACAACAACAACAACAACAACAACAACAACAACAACAACAACAACAACAACAACAACAACAACAACAACAACAACAACAACAACAACAACAACAACAACAACAACAACAACAACAGCAGCAGCAGCAGCAGCAGCAGCAGCAACAGCAGCAGCAACAACAACAACAACAACAACAACAACAACAACAGCAGCAACAACAACAACAACAACGACGACAACGACAACGAAGAGGTGATGTGTCCGTTTAACCATCACATCTTGTATTTATTGTCTTCTATTTCAACGGCAACAATGAGCGCTCGAATACAATGGGCGACGATGCGTTACAACGAACTGGGTCACAATCAATGCATGATTGTTAATTGCTCTCGTTGTACTGTAGTGAGAGACCCATGCCAGCTGGTATAAAAAAAAATTAGGTCTGCGACATTTGCATAATCCATCGTGGATACCAACGAAATTAACTCTGGGTGAAGTTTTACAACAGCTGCTTCGTATACATAATCTAACCCTAGCACTAAAAAATAATTTCGCATTCCAGAAAAATGGCTAACGGCAAAAAAAACCGCCATGTCAACCGCTTAAGGGTAGTTTCTGTGTCGTTGGTGTTGATTTATTTAATTAATATTGACATAGTAGCATTTAAAACTTTGCATGGTTTGCCTTCACACCGTGTGAACAATCTCTTTTGATTAAAGTGGTGGTTCTAGTGGTTCCTCTTAGAACTAACCACTGCTCAAAAGAGATTTTACACCTGGTGTTACCGCAAACCTCATCTGAATATATTGTCACGCTATTGTTATTGTTATTGTCTTTTGCTTAATGGCAAAATAACAAAATTACAAATGTTAACGAGCAGGTATCTCACTTATCTTCTCGGTGTGTTCATTGTGGTTGCCTTGGTTTAGTTTTGAAAATTATGCAACTATCGACAAAACCAAAATTACTGATTGTCAACTGTGTCTAAGAAGGCCTTCTTGGCTACAGTTTACAATAAGCCATTTCATACACTGATTCAAACACTCAAAAGGATCATCACAAATAGTTATGTCAATGTAAAACTAAAATATTTTTGGCCAATTTGACCAAAAGACTTTGAATATAATTTCAAATAGCTATCTTTATAGATCTGAGAAAGTTATAAGCTTTACAAACAGTTTTGTATGTTACATGTAATTTGTGCATAATGAGAAAGTTGCTGTATATTTTCATTTTGAAACAGCGTCATCTGTCAAAATCGTCCAGAAAAAACAACTTTAACAACTAATGCAATCCCAGCAACAACAAAAAGAAACCCTAGTTTGAATTAATTTTTAGCTGAAATTGACTGGGGAAAAAACTTGCCTGCTGTGAGTTTCTTTATTGCATCCTTTTCCAACTGGGTCCTTACAGTGGTGCTTTCGTTGTGATGCGAAGCTTTGGATGTTTTATTGGCGTACATCACTCTGCGGAGTAGATCTTGAGGTTTCGGCTTATTATGGTGATGGAAGGATTTGTACATTATCATATTCATGCAAAACGAAGACACCAACAGAACTAAGATGACGGTGATAGCACAAGAAGAAGTATTTCTACCTAATAGTTTAGTAAGAGCCATAATGACGGGCGGCTGTTTTTAATTACTAGTTTTGGATGAAGCCGTGGTTCCCTAGTATTACAATAGACAGAAATCTGTTGCCGAATGAATGATTATTGATTTCATATTGACAGCATCATCATCAACAGCATTTCAGCGAATCGTACGCGACTATTACGTATCTATTGTCGTTCAAACACTAATAGTGTGTGATTATGTGCACTTGTTTTATAGGCCTAGTGTTGAGTTTCTCTATAGAGCTCGGAAGTTCTCAACCTTATGTTACTCTCTACCTGTTGCAGACAACTGTGCGTCTCCTAATGGAGTCCCGTTGTAGCATTTTGGGCTGGTAATTCTGTCTGTCATTTATCTTTACAAGATAGAGTTCAGAAGCGTATTGTTAATAATTGTTGGTGAAGGATTGGGATCAATGGTACAACCTCTTTCCCACCATAGGTCTGTAGCCAGCCCTCGTCTTGTCCGTGACAAGCCAATGTCTGCGAAACTTCCCCTAGCTAGATTCAAATTCTAGAAACTGCTGTAGCCAACTGATTAACAGTAGTTTCGTAACCAATGGTTGGGGCAAAGTTTTAAAACTGTTTTTGGAATTACATGCAAATAGTGTATTCATTTAATTGTATTCATTAAATGTCATATTATTTTGTTTTAACAAAAAGTATATGGGTGTCAGGTATTTAAGTCCCGTTAAAACTGCATATCATAAATGGTATGGTTCAATGACTTGTAACAAAATTGGTTGGAAAATTTTAAGTAATTTTGTGCACCGAGAAGAGTTTCCGTCTCACCTAATGTGCATAAAATCTAGTCTCAGTTATTTCGTGTAAGTTTACTGTGGCCCTTAATCTAAAAAACAAAAGTTCTTGAGTATAACGGTTGGAACGAAATTTCTAAATTAACCACAAATCTAAGAACCCTGATTATTCATTGATCGAAATAATATGAACATTATTCTGTTGTATTTTGTTGTGTAACACCTGTTGTAATTGTTGGTGGTGTTACGCAATGAACCAGTCAGGCGTGACAGATGGTCCGGTTGCACCACGCAGCCTATAGCTGACCCGTAGTCTGAATCCAGCCAACTCAAATCCAAAGATCGTACAGCGCTGCAGGTGCAATAATGTGCAACTCAGGCTGAAATGGGAGTAGGCGTATGACCACTGGACGCCATTTTATTAATCAACTTTCAGTAAGTCACCATTGCTATCATTCCGTACTTCACGTTCTAACGAAGTTGCCCATCTTTTAGCCTTGAGGCCGATCTTTGGTTCGAATCCAGCCAACTCCAATAGAAGGCGTATTCAGTTTGTACTGTTTTTTGGACCATGGACCTAAACTGACTCCCGCCTATAAAAGCTCGGCCTGCTTAGGAAACTATAGATACAGGCCGTCAAATTCAACTCCGTTATACCGTACTTTTTGTGGTTGGAATCCAATCAGCAATGAGTAGGTGGTGCAGACACCTGCAATGGATAAATCTGCAACAGGACCCCTACCACCGTATTCATCGGTCTAACTTCATTAGGCATACACTAACGGTCGAGGTGTTTCTGGTGGGAGAACACCAGTTATGGTAAGTTATGTAATTATTTAAAATAGGCTCATTAGCGTGTTTAGCTTAGGTGACTTAATTAAGGTAGGGTCATAGACTGGTCAGACATTAATTAATGACCAGTGAAAAGCACTGCAGCTGTTGGTAGTATATATAACATTTTGAGAAAGGATTCTCTTTGAAACAATATGGTTTGGATAGTTCTTCACCCAGAACATTTGAATCTTAGAAATGATTCATGCACGAATCGTTTCTTAGATTTTTGATGGTTGGTGTCCATTCGCGAATGCTGCGGCCAGAGATGCGGTTGGTACCCGCTGTCACCTCGCTAAACGTGGATGGATTCGACATTTTTGAGAATAGGGCGTTGACAGTTGATGTTTGCTTTTTTTCTCTCTCAGCAAGTAGACACTGTATTCAGCTGAAACTTTCACATGTGAGTTTTATTTTATTTTGTCTGTATAATTTTGCATACTAAGCAGCATTACGTTGACAAATTCAATCTATACTTTTCAAGCGCAAAACAGATTGTGCTTAGTATTTCGTTTGCTTTTCATCTAAGCCTAAATAATAGAAGGGATCCAGTCAAAAGCAAATCATATTACACGTGCTGGTAATTTGTCACCGCTAAAAACATAATTTGTGTTTGCTAAGCATTTTTTTTTCCTTGACAGCTTTTACGTGTCACATTGGGCCCCAGTGGGCCAACATTACGCATCATAGAATACATAATTGGGCAATTCTGATGATGGCACGTTGCTCAGTTGGCCGGATAAAAACGAGCGGCCGTCAAACTTGTTCTTCATTCACATCGTCATCTAACTCAGCCTGACACGGGACAAAACTCGGTGCTACAAACCATCTTTAACCAGGTCAGTTTTGTTTAAAAAATCTTAAATGTTGTATCTCGACGTGATTTCCTACAGCGCTTTTCGTGCAATGACTTGCTCCAACCCTTAACTGCGTTTACCCCCCCCCCCCGACTATACGCAACTACTTTGAAGGATCAATTGTTCATACCACACCATCTAAGGTTAGTTAAAACATATTTTCTGTCCATTTCCCAACAATTTTTTTACATCTAAGGGACCTCTTTACATGCCCAGCTATTGTCTAGAATTATTTGAGTTTTTTAGTTGCCCAGTAATTAATTTTCCCCCTAATTAGCTAAAATGTAATTATCTAAGCAATGTCCCTAACTTTACCCCGACGAGCGAAAGGGCCAATATTTAGTACCACACAATCCAATATAGATTTTGAAAAATTCCTGTAAAAAATATATACTCTGGGGTCTGCCCCTCCCCCCTCCACTTATGTGTAATGGTCCATTCTAGGATATCACTGAATTTGACTCCCCCAGGTCATTAAATTTTGGAGATATGGCTGATTTAATCATTGTGTGGTACCATCTATTTGCTTGTTCCCTCCTTTGAGGGTTGATAAAAACTACTGGGTGGGAGAGAAAAATCATTTCCTGGGGAATGAGCGTCAGATGCCGGTGTGCTCGTCAACGTTGTCACAAAATTACTGGCAATTCAAGTTGCGTGAAAAGACCATTTTGACATTATGTATTTGAAAAGGTGTTACATTTGAAACTGAAATCTGATCAAAACTTTCTTCTGCAGTTAAAATACCATACTGTGCTTTTCTAAGAGTTCAACTTTGTCAATATTTTACAAAACAAATACCAAAATATCGATTAGTAAACACAATTATCAAACATGCTCGTCTCTTTGTGAAAACGCAAAATCATGATGACCATAAACTTGGTTCTATACTGTATGGATTTTTTTACTTAGTGAAGGGCGGGTATGTCACAATGATCACGCGCACACTAACAATCCCATCTTTGTGAAAACGCAATTTCGACTTGACCTATACTTGCCCGTCCATTTTGTATTTCTTTTTTTATATTGTAGGCATACTTTACACATTTTTTGTGATGCCCATCTCTTCGTGAAAACGCAAATTGCAATTTTTGAGATAAATGCCCACTTACCAATTAATATAATTAAGAAAATATACATAATTTGGATCACGCAGTAATTCACTCAGGCTTAAAAACATATTTAACGACAAGAACCGAAAAAAACTCACGGGAACGTGTGTTGTTTTGGGATGTTTTTTTGTGGGTTTTTTTTTTTGGGGGGGGGGGGTGCTTTTATTTTGCATGCCCGTCACTCGTGAAAATGGTGACGGAAACACTGTGCTACAACAATTTTTGACAGCCGCCAGATAAGCCCTAACTCAAATAGCATGCTAGTGTGTTCGAAAGCAAAGGTTACCCAGCTGGAAACTGTTTCCTACAGTCTGTAAGCGGACGTTAAAGACTGTTTTCCGATCATGTTTTAGCGTAATTTCTATTTCTAACCACTGATTACCGTAAAAGCAAACAAAGTACACACTAACTTCTGAGCAGTTGAATGACGCATCTTTGCAAATTCGATGTGAACGTGTAGGCCTACACGCGCTGTCCAAATCTGTTGATACAAAATTTGTATATCTTTTTAACCCTTAAAAATGCTTGAAAAGGCTAATTAATACGCAAATGCTTGAAAGGGCCAATAGTTCATACCGCACCGTCTAAGGTTTATTTAAAAATATTGTCTATGCATTTCCCAACAGTTTTTACATCTAAGTGACTTCTTTACTATTGTCTAGAATTATTTGAGTCCTTTAGTTACCCAGTAATTGATTGTTTCCCTAATTAGCTAAGCTCTAATTATCTAAGCAATGCCCCCAACTTTACCCCGACGAGCGAAAGGGCCAATATTTACTACCACACCATCTAATTATATATTTTTCAAAAAATGTGCATTTCCCAAATCTTTTTCATCTAAGTGACTTCTTTACACGCCCAGCTAATGTCTAGGATTGTTTGAATCCTTTAGCTATCCAGTAATTGATACATTTATCTAACTATCTAAGCAATGCCCCCCCCCCCCATGAGCCAATATTTACCACCACACCATCCAATATAGATTTTGAAAAATTCCTGTAAAAAAATATAAGGGTCTGCCCCCCCCCCTCCACTTATGTGTAATGGTCCATTCTAGGGTATCACTGAATTTGACCCCCCCCCCCCAGGTCATTAAACTTTGGAGATATTGCTTAATTAATCATTGTGTGGTATGATCAATTGGACCTTTCCCTCATTTAAATGTTTTAAGTTGTGAATTTTCTGCGGAAGTGTATTTAGGACATAGGTTAAAAAAAACGGATTGCTATTTCGCCCGGGCGATTTACTAGTTTGCCTGGGCGATTTACTAGTTTGCCCGGGCGATTTACTAGTTTGCCCGGGCGATTTACTTATACCACAATCACAAAGTGACACCTACACGAGTGGCATTGACGACTACATGGGCATGCACAATATTATTTAATTACTTTGACTTTGACAGTCAAAACGTTAAGACCAATTAAGAACCCACTCCGCGGCAGTGAAATTCATAACGAGAAGTCCCCTCGATCCACTAAGCGAAAGTTGTAGTCCCGGCTGATTTTCTACCTTCCGCCCAGGTAGTAGTTAATAGGATAGACGGGGGTTTTCAGAAGTATTAGTGTAGTCTCCCGTATTCAGAAATACAACTCCGAGGCAGTATAAAATCAATAGCGAACAAGTTTTCAAGAACAAATCTACACAGTTAAGTATATACATGGTGTTGCCGCAAACTGAATAACTCACCACAATGCAATGCCTCAAATCCCATGGACGTTGACAGTGTTAAAGACGGAACTACCTCCCTTGAGAATTGGTGCAGGTATGCACCTTTTTTAGCAGTAGGATAAGTACATTTATTTTCCATAATTAATAATCTTGTATTATGTCTTTAACTGAAAACATTGCACCAAGACCAAGATTTTTCCTCTGCTTTCCTTTGTAGAGGTCGATTCGGAGATATAATGGCAGCGTTTCGAGCATTATGCCGCCTGATTTTGGCTTTGATGGCAGTCTTCTTGACCACTTCTGACGCCTGCCCATGGAGGCCCCACAAGCCGCCTTCCACCACGCCGGAGCCTTCCACTTCACCGGTGCCTTCCACCTCACCGGTGTCTTCCACAACACCACTGCCTGACACCCCAGAAAACACGTGAGTCCAAAAATTGTTCTCTCCTCGGGCAGTATCAAGAAGGGGGTGGAGAAGGAGATCGACTGGTTTTACCCCCCCCCCACGCTATCGCCCCTCCTCCCTCACCACACGATTACACACCTATGTTTCGACACTCCTTTGTTCTGACACACCAAATGTATTGTCCGAGTCATAACCGTAACCCTAACCCTAACCCTAACCCTAACCCTAACCCTAACCCTAACCCTAACCCTAACCCTAACCCTAACCCTAACCCTAACCCTAACCCTAACCCTAACACTAACACTAACACTAGCCATAACTCTAACCCTAAATCCAACCCTAACCCTAACCCTAACCCTAACCCTTGCATGTAAATATCGAGGGGGTTTCTAGCGTATTTTCCTATTGCTAACTCTAACCCCAGCTGGAACCCCATTACCATATCTGTATTACAAGTGAGCTTTCGGATAGAAATTACACAAAATTGTTTTGGGGTCATATAGCAAAGTATGGCCCTCTCTTTAAAAAAAACATCACCGTTCTGCAAATAGTCTTGTTGTTGTTGTTGTGTTTCGAACTCATCTTTCTTTCTCTTTCTTTTTCATTTCTCAGCTGTTGCTTGGGAATGTTTGGCCGACGGGATGAACCGGACGAATTCAGCATCCTGGGACAGAGCCCCGCGGACAATCCGTCTTCCACGGTGTGTTACTACAACAAAACGTCGAATTGTATGGTGTGTCAAAGCTCAAGGTACTCCAAATATTTGGTTGGTTTTGTGCAGTTATTTGCTTGATCTAGAATCACCCGACTTGGGTGACAAGAACAAAATCACAGGCACCGTTTTGAACAATGACACCCTCAAGCCAAATGGACCATGAAAATAGTGACACAGATAATATTTGTGTCAATCTTTTCATGGTCCGTATGTCTTGAGGGTGTCGTTGTCGAAGGGCGTAAAAACTTTGCCCCACTCAATCCTATCGCCCCAAAATGGAAAATGCACGCAAATATTTGTCTTGTTTTGTATGTGTTCTGCGTGGTGGCGCACTAATCAAGTCAACGCCAGAGCTGAATAGTGAGAGAGTTGTGACATAAAGGGACCGGGCCAAATTTCATTGCTTTGTACAATTGTCAACATTTTAAGATCTTTGTATTATTTTGGCTGTGTTATAAATACCATACGACTATACAAAATTAGATTTTACAGAAAATGTTGAAGTCATTGTAACCTATTGGTAAAAGACGCGGCCAACGGGTGTTTTGGGATCAGTGTTGTTATGTAAATTACAGTTGTGAATATGAATATTCCGTATACACAAGAGGGTCAAGTATGAGATTGTGAGTTACAGCTGTTAATGTAAGGGTTAATCCACAAGAGGGCGCTATTTAAGTATTATACTGTATTCGCTACAGGCCTATCAGGTCGACAAAAAACCACGGTCACAGACTTGAAACCAAGTCTAGAAAGGGGGTAGAAATTATACCAAACTCTATAACATTGTGGATTGTGTCTGTCTTTGTTTTAATTTTGTTTCAATTTTATGTCTCCAAGCCTTCAGGAAGCGAAATGTTGCACACATCCCTTACCTGTCGGTGACATTTCCAACATCCTTGCTAACGAATATCTGATTGACGTCTTCATTACCAGTAGTGGGCTGTATGAGTTACACCCTTTGCAACTCGATGGGACCTACAATTCGCCGGGCGAGAACGGGCAGTACGTATACAATTTATCTTCATTTCCCTTTTCATTAAAATAGTAGTAGGCATCCTTTAGTCTCGGGAGACTATGTATAAGTGCACCCTTGGTTGTCTTGGTTGTGCTTGGAGCAGCGTCTGCCTATGACTGTAGAGGCCAACACGTGAGTGGCAGTTTCTGTTACACTGATTGCAGATGAAGGTGGTGTTGTTTGACCTCAAGGTTGTCTTGTCTTCCATGGATCTGTACCCTTGGTTGTCTCGGTCAGGGTTGGAGCAGCGCCTGCTATGACTGTAAAGGCCCTCACGCGAGTGGCAGTTCATGTTACACTGATTGCATATTAAGATGGTGCTAGCTGATGGACATGCAGATTGTCCTGCCTTCCTGTGGGCCCTCTTCTCCTCTTCCTGCAGTGACAAACCTTCCTCAAACCGAGAAGAAGGCCCTTGCGGACATGTGCATCGGTCGGCAGCTGATGCTTCCCGGGTGTTCGTGTGTAGTTTCACGGCCTTCAAGTCGCACTTTACAGATGTCTTTGTAGCGCAGTTGAACAAATTAAAAAATTTAATGAAAATAGGTTGAGGGACAGCCTCTATACTTTCTTGCCATGGCAATTTTTATTTTCTGAATTTGTTTAATATTCTTGAGTCATCCATGTTGTGGGGCCATTATGGCTCAACCTAGCTACACCATAGAGCAAGGACCAGTTCCTTGCTCTATGGCTACACCAACCAGTTTAACACCCTGGAATGTTTCTCCGCTCAAGCTGTTTTTATACACAATGTTTTAAAGGGGCACACAGTGCCTTCAAATCTCAAATTGTTTGCTTTTATGGAATTGTTCATTACCTTTTTCAAGAGTTGTTCATGCACAAAAGTACCCCCAGTGTTTTGTAATAAGTGAGTGCAGTGATAAAAAACAAAACAAATTCGCCTCTATGGAAAAACCAGCGGAACATTTTTTTGGGGGATTACACATTTTGGTCTACAAAGTAGCGTTCTGTTATGAAATTATACCCCCCCCCCAAAAAAAAAAAAAAAAAAAAAAAAAAAACTATTTCAACGGATATTTATGTGAATCATTATTTTCTTCTTTTAACCTTTCCAACCATATTCATTTCAACACAAACGCCTTTTGTAGCCCAAAGCACCCAATCCAAGGGAACGTACCCGTTTTATAATTCGCTACCTAATGGAGACCGAAGACAAAATTGAAACAAAGGTGAACATGTTTGTTAATGTGTCTCCTTTGTTGTTTCTAGATTTGTCTGGAGTATTAACACGGACTCATCCAGCAGCCAATTGGGGGTCACCATTTTGAATGACGATTCCTGCTGGAAGAACATGACATCCGTGATCGATGAAGGTTCATTGATCGCCGGTTTGTTTCTATTTCGGGGGTTTCTGTACGTGGTGAATTAGACCGTTGACTGTGTATTTAAGGGCCACGTTGCCTTGGGTTGGGCGATTTGGGCTATGAAAAACGCTGGTTGTGAAATGAATTGAAATGAATAATTTCGGTTGGAAAGATGGTCTAAAAGTAGAATATAATGATCCACACAAATATGCCATAACATTGTGTGGTTTTTCTAATACTTCGTGAACTAACACGGTCCGCCATTTTGTTGAGTCAAATGTTTGACCTTCATGGCGGACAGTATTAGTTCACAAAGTAAACTGAAAACCACACAATTTCGAGGCATATTTGTGTGGATCATTATATTCTACTTTTCAAACATCTTTCCAACCATAATCATTTTAATTTATTTCCTAACAAACGATGTTATAGCCCAAATCGCCCAATCGAAGGCAACGTGCCCCTTTATACAACTCCCGAATGGAAACGTCGATTCATTTTATAAGCAGCTCTTTGAAATTTGACCCTTGTCGCCTGTATTGTTTATCCGTCACTACAAGCCTTGGAGCGATCGAGATCAGATATTTGGACTCCCGCCCGGCGCTAAACAATGTTCAAAAGAAGAAAATAATAATGACAAGTGGTCTTAACAAATATTTTAAATAGTATTAATAATAGTCAGCGCAGGACAGAACAACAAATAACAATGCAACGAGGAAAACAACCTAGAGTAGTTTCAAATTGTTTGAGTGGTTTGAGGCTTGCTGGAAACAAAAAATCCCCACTTACGTCAGTTCTAGGTCAGTTCACACAACCTTTCTAGATCCGGTTTGTTGGATCCTGCTATTGTTGTTAGGTTATTCCCTTTTTCTAAAGAATTATTTTGTAGCCTTCAAGCTGAACAAAGAAAGGCTAGGGTCCATTATTTGGAAAGGTAATGCATTCTGCACTACCGGCCAGGCTCCTAGCAGATGATACCCATGTTTCCATCCTTCGGACTGTAAAGGAGGTCACCCTGTTTCAGCCCCAGGAGTAGGTGGCATTGTGCTCCTGGAAACAGTTGATTTGGTTCGATAGCCGAAATCAGTTAGTTAGGTGTAGCCCTCGCCTTAAAGTGGCCGTCCGGCCTTGAGATACTAGGCGATCTCATACAACAATGTTCCATTATGCAACAGACCCCTCGAGGGCCCATCTCATACAATTTCACAAATTCTCAGAATTGTCGCTGGTTTTTAGAAGTGTTATACCGCTAGGTTAAGGCTACATTGTTAAACAAAATAAGCAAACATTATTAAGCAAGTCTGATTAGTCTAGCATTTTTATCTGAAATTGCCTTCTCAGGTGAAACTATCATTCAATTTTAGCATGGACAATATCGCACGGTATTCAATTAAACTTATAGTGGGCGTTCTTTTTAGCTTTGCGAAATCAGCATTCAATTAGCAGAGTTTAGGCGCAACTAGAAATTTCTGCGAAAAGCTGTGGATTTAAATGATGTTCGAATGGATTGTTAAATTGAATAGTTATCTTCCTTTTTTTTTTCACCGCACGACGCACAAGAACATTTTGTAGGCAGTTCTGGATTGTATTTTTCTACTATTAATTTTGTAGTTTACCTCATTTTAGATTCCAAGTAATAAACCACACGGGAAAGTGACTGATGGGTAGATTTAAAATAATGGTGTACAATTAGTTTTTAAAAGTGGAATGCCGTATTGTGTTGGCCCCCATGCACGAGGTGGAACACACCTCCGCACGTCTACTATTTCCACCACTTTGGGAGTCGCGTTTTTTGTGTACATTTTGACTCCTATTATGGTGGACAGCATAGGCGCGTGTTAGCGCTGCGCGTCGTGCAAGGGGAGTCGTCTTTTGTTGTACAGCATTGTACTTTGTTTTTAATTATAATGGCTTGCTGTTCTCTGTTTTAAAAAAAAATTCTATCGTAGTCTATGTTACATTAAGTAGACCGAATTGAAATAATATTCTAAAACAGCAACTAACTTCACTCATGTACATCTCTATTGTTGCTTTATTTCATTACGCCATGTTTCCTGATCGAAACACCGACTAACTATACATACGCTCAGAACAGGTCCTTCGCTGTGATTTTCTCCAATCAATGGAGTGACGGGGGGGGGGGGGGGGTTGTCGATTTCATGTACGCTTGTTCCCCTCCCCGTTGTTGTTCCCCATGAGATATATGACAATGAAAGCCGCTAAGTACTGTAAGATCGTTCGGCAATATTAATACTGCCCCCCATCACAAAAAAAAAAATTGTTTTTAAATTAAAACAAAACATAAAACATCAATAATAAAAAATAACAGCATGCAATAAATAAAGTTAAACTGAAATAAATAAATAAAGTGAAACTAAAATCTAGTTAAACTGCTGCCTCTTGTCCTTCGGCGAAAGCTTGTTTGGTTCCATCAGCACAAGGTTAACAAGATTATTGGCTGTGCAATCATCCACCAACGGTCCAAACATGTGCAATTCACCCTTTTGTCCCTCTTTTTAGGGGTGGTTGGGGGGGGGGGGGGTTTCAAGAACCCGGTTTCAAGTTATTGTTATTTTTTGTTATTTCAATGTCACGTTGAACCAAAGGTGCTTGTGCGGAGAATTCACGCATCAAAGCACAGTGCATTATACAAAGTCTATTGAACTTTGAAGAAAGGGTTGTTTTGGTTGAGGTCAGGGTACGCCAGAGCTTATAAAACTCCCCAACCTACGCAGTAAAATTTAGAGGCTGACTTTCGCCTGTAGCTAACTAACACTTCATAACATCTGTGATTATAATACAGGTAAGCTGTTTATTTAAATGTTCCATGTTAAGTCATTCTGATTGTTCCCTGGATTCTCTTGTTGTTTTATTACATTGTGTGTATGACATTTTGAAGGGAAAAAAAGCATTTCTATTTTGAAGACAATC